>OZ026617.1:21432048-21529548 GCA_964020975.1 Hermodice carunculata | reverse complement strand
GCCACTGCTGGAATGGTGTATTTGCAGTGGAAACATGTGCCTTGAAAAAGTGGATTAAACTTATCCAAAATGGTTCGATACAATTGTAAACAATACGATTCCGACTTTTTGTATTATAGCCATGAGAACGTTAATGTGAACCATCCATGGAAAACTGGAGGAAATATATCCATGATATACTTGTACATGAAAATACCTGTCAAGCGATCATATACTCAAGCAAATTACAATGGTTTTAATCTATCAAACAATGGTGCAGTCCGTGCAGTAAGTATAGAGAATGTAATAATCCTTACTATTTCCTATTGCCAAATTACTTACTTACTTTGGAAGATTCATCTAGTCATAACTTCTTCAATTTTTATCCAATGTTGATCATGTTGGGTTCCAATTGTAGCTATTGTAACACTACACATTTTTTAAAATTTAAATGTGACCTCTAAAATTTAAACATCAAGGTTATGTGGACCTTTGAAATTTTCATCTAGCCATAATTCGGTCAATTTTTATCCAATTTTGATCATATTGGGCTCAAATTGTAGCTATTGTAACACTGCACATTATGGTTAGTTACATGTGACTTCCAGAGGTCAAAGGTCAAGGTCATTTGGACCTTTAAAGGTTTCTTCCAAATTGTAATTATGTTGGACTGAAGTTGTAGGTATTACAACACACTGCATGTTTTTGTGATAACATGTTACCTCTAAAGGTCAAATGTCAATATCATTTGGACCTTTGACAGTTTCATCTAGCCGTAACTTGGTCAACTTTTATCTAATTTTGTTCATGTTGAGCTTAAATTGTAGGTTTAGTAACACTGTATATATTTGTAATTTACATATCACCTCTAAATGTCAAAGGTCAAGGTCATTTGGACTTTGAAATTTTCATCCAGCCATCAGCTTAATGGAATGTGCATTACCACAAGACAAAAGTTGACTTTTGAAGGGACACAAACACACACAGATTTGCTTTGAAACCAATCAACTTTTCTAGTTTTAAATATGTATCTGGGTAAATGTTGTCAAACTTTGACAAATATACCAACCCGTTTCGGCAGTTAAGAGGATATTTTGGCAAAACGATTTTTCAGGCTGTTTTAATAATCAAATGCTACTCCCCAAAATTTGGTATTCGTTACTCTTTGTATGGTTCATCAATTTTGACATTTAATCCTTCTGTGAGAATTTTCTTATTTCTCTGATAAAATAAAAGGTAATCGGGTTTTTGTTTTGTAATTCAAAGATAAGTCATTTCTTTTGAACCAAGTAACTACCTTTTACATTTCCGTGTTACCAATTTCACAAACAGATTATTTTCATAGGATTATATTATTATAGTAGGTTTATTTTCGGCAACTAAATTTGAAAAATAGTCTTTCCCTGAATATTCGTAAGGATGTGTTAATTCATTTCTAACATATATACTGTCAGTCAATAAAAACGCTCAATCGAATTTTTGTTCAAAAGTTTAATTTCCTGCACGCTAGTTACTCGTTCTACACATGGACTGTTTGAACATTTCACTGGATCATGAAATGTCCAAATGCATTGATGCGTGACATATTGTGAGTAAATCAGAGAGCCCTCTCACTGTCCTCTAGTTTCACAAGTCACGTTTCAATGGGGGTGTGCGGCCACCACCAGCAGCTACACAGGTTTGGCATCTATGATACATGCTTTGCATGACACATGAATTCTGTACTGAAGGATGTGGTCCCTCCTCACTTCTGATAAGGGCCTGGATGAGTTGTGGTCAGGTAGGACATCCTTCTGGACAATTGGTGGCCAAGGTGATCCCACAAATGCTCGACGGGACTCATGTCCTGGAAAAATACTGGCCATGGCAAAAACGTCAATGTTGTTGGCCTGCAAAAAGCCCATGGTAGCATGAACTGAGTGTGGACACGCATTGTCCTGCTGGAATAGCACAATATCTTGGTGTTACTGGAGAAAGGGCAGAACATGAGGCCGATGGATAACGTCAATATACCGCTGAGCAGTCAATGTGCCATCCACCAATGCTAAGTGAGTTCTCTGACGTATGGCAATGCTAACCCATACCATTACCATTCAATGTACTTTTTCCCTGACTCCTCTTTTCCAGTCCTCTTTTCCAACCCTCTGTAACAGTCTTACCTATATATACTTTCCAATCATCCACCTCATCATATCCTTTTAGTTAATATTTCTCTGCTAACCCGTCTATGTCTTTGACCCATCTTGTTTTTTCCTTGGCTACCTCATTGTAAACTTTCCTGCACCACCTGTCTTCACTTATTCCTTGTAAATAACCCCAGTATTTTAACTTAGCTTTGGCAATTCTATCTGTGATTTTATTCCATCCTAACTCTCCTAGGACTGCTTCTGTTGCTGTACATGATGGTGCTCTCAGTATCCATTTTCCCCATCTCATTCTGTACTTCCATTTGATAGACATCTCCCTCACTCACTGAAATTACATCTAAGCCATATATCATTCCTGGTATTGCAACTATATCCCATAATACTTTTGCTGTGTATGCTCTGTTGAAACTGTTCAGTGCAGTAGCTTCAATCATTCCTTTTGTCCGATTCACTTTCTGTTTAATCTTCTCCACCTGATATCTGAACATGCCTTTACCTGTTGCTTTTATCTTCACACCTAGGTATTCATACTCATCAACCTCCCCAATTTCAATTAATTGTTCCCTACCTTCTGGAATTTGGAACTGCCCAATTCTCCATTTTTTATTTCCATTTGGTTTCTTCCCAAGAGTCATCACTTTACTCTTATCCTTACTAAATTCTAACCTCCATTTATTCCCATATTCCACTGCTACGTTCAACATCTCTTGTAGTTCTTTCTGGGACTCTGCCATGAGTACAATGTCATCTGCAAAGAATAGACCTGTAATTTTTAGATCACCTACCCTTATTCCATTATCACACTCCATCAAGTGAACCCCCAACTCCTTAACATACAAAGCGAATAAAATTGGGGACAGCACACACCCCTGCTTTAGGCCTATATCCAGACTTGCGTTCTCTTCTTCTACCCATCCAATTTAAAAAGTGTACAATCTACATCTTTGTAGAGTGCTTTTAGAATTTCAAGAAAATTTCCACCAAATCCCAGTCCACTCAGTTTTTCCCATAGAGCCTCTCTCCATACCCTGTCATACACTTTCCTCACATCCAAGAAACCTATGAAGACTTTCTTCCACTTTTGTCTTGCCAGTTCTAACACCTAGGTCAATGTGAAGATGTGGTCACCTACCCTTCTACCTGGTCTGAATCCATTCTGAATTTCATCCAGAAGTCCGAGCCTTTCAACTATTCTACTTAGTCTCCAGCACATTATCATACTGAAAATTTTACCCACATTTGATGAAATCGCAATGCCCCTACACTGGTCCAATTGGCCTCCTGGGCCCTTCTTTGGGATATATGAAATCCTTAGTCTATTCCATTCCTTTGGTACTTGTCTTTTCTCAATGACCCTATTGAAAAGCAACTGTAAACTATCTTCAATTTCTTCTGGCCCTCTCTTTATGAAGTCTGTCAAGATATCATCTGGTCCTGGGGCTTTGCATAACCACATCTGTTCAACTGCTATTTTAACTTCTATACTTCTGATCCTACAACACATCTCTGGATCCCATTGATCCTGTGTGTATTCTGCTTGACACCCTGGTACTGTTCCTTGACCCCGCTGTGGGTTATTGACTTCTTCCCAATGCTCCCTTAAGGCTTCCTGTATGTCTTCCTTGTTATCAGTCCTTTTCCCTCTGTGCAGGATTTCCACTGCTTAATTCTGTTTTCGCCGATTAACCTGTTTCCAAAAGATAACTGACCCCCCCTCCAATTCTCCATTATTTTTCTTGTCATTTGTTCATTATTGCTGGCCCTCTTCTCTGCTTTCATCTCTGATACATTCCTTCTACATTCCATATATTGTCTCTTAGCTTCTTCTATATCACCTTGTGAGTTCCTGTTTTTCCTGGCTAATCTCCATGCTCTATTTTTAATCCTCTTTCTTTTTATGGCTCCTTTCAGCTCTGGGTCTATTCTATACCCTAGGTTTTCAACTGGGACTTTCTTTCTACCTATCTTCTCCTGTGCTACCTAAAGAATTCTTCTGGGCAGGCCCCCATTCATTTCCTGTACTTCTCCCTCATCCTCAAATCCATTCTTCCATTCCTGCAATTCAACTTTTAGACTTTCTTGATACCCTGACCAGTCTGTTTGTTCATTAATATTCCACACCCATTTAGTTCCCCCTCGGTTTCTTCTTTGGTATTTCATGTTAATGGAGACTATCATCCAGTTATGGTGACTGCCTATATCCAATCTCCCTTCATCATCTATTTCACAGTTTTGTGTCATCTGAAATATTCCATTGTCCACTAAATATAATCAATTATTGTTTGCCTTTCACCAGATGCCCATGTCCACTTTCCTTTACATTTTACATCCCTATTAACTATCCTCAGACCAAATTCTCTTGTGAAATTCAGTAACCTGGTTCCATTTCCATTAATTCTGCTATACCCTCCCTCTATTCCAGTCATTCCATTTCCTATGTGTCTGTTAAAATCCCCAGCTATCATAACCTGGAAGCCCCGCTGCTGAACGTCACTAACCATCATTCTCATCCTATCATATATCTGGTCATTCCATGCATTAGGTAACCCCTTACGACCCACATACACTACAGCTATTGCTACCTTATTTCCATGTGACTATTCCTATCCACTTCATCTCATTTTTCACCTCGTTGTCTTCTTCCCAGGAGTCTTGGCATACCTCTTGCCACTTTACCCCCTTCTTAATAAAAAAGCCTACTCCTCCTCCTTTTCTTTGTCCACTTTCTCTCCCTGTACCTATCAGCTCATTTGTTGGCTTGGCAGATGCAACAGTCAGCCTGTCTCTTCCCCACGTCTACGCCACATACATTGCTGCCCGTCTACCATTTCCAAGGAAAAGCGACATACGTCAGACAATAAAAACCCGTTTGCCGTTAGCGGCACCACACCAGGCGATTTTGACTGTAAGCAGCGGTAAATTGGTTTCCCCTAAAAGGTCCTCTGATGTTCAGGTGATTCTTCCTCAGATGTCGTCTCATTGTCGGACTTCTTATTCGGGGGCTCTTTCTCCCAAGTGTTTCTCTAGCTGTGAGACTGACAGTTCGATATATGAGTGTCTTGATCTGCTGTGGTTACTCTTTCTCACCCAGGATGAGGCCTGTCATCTCTGGACCCAGTTTGCTCATGACGAGCTACTAGTCTGCTGGTTGTGGTATGGGAACAGCTCTTTTGACGTGCCACCTCTGAATAGGAACTCCCAGCTGGTATTATGCCCAAGCACGGCAGCGGTAACTGCTTGCCAAGTGCGGCATCATGAAGCATGGATTCGAAGTGTCATTTTTGCGTTATTCTAGCAGCCTTTATATAGGGAATAGGCAAGAACAAGAACAGAAGGTTCTAGCCCTGCCTAAAAGAGGGCACTGCAGTCAGTGGAGGGCTAGGGTTGTGTATTCCCTTTACTTAACATTGTAATTTGCAACTTAATAGCTTGAAAACAACTGCACATAGAGACACCAAATTTCGCACAGTAAATCTAGATGCGTAATTAAATACCTCACAAAAAGCATATAACCACAGCTGCTAAAGTGACCAGTTTATTTAAGGTTACTTTAACATGCAAACCAATGGGAATACACAGCACTAGCGCTCCAAATTTGTGTGTATTTGGTTGTGTATTGGGGTGAATACACAATTCAGAGCTAATTCTGACTTTTCCTATTGAAGCCATGCTTCAAAATGACCCCATAGGTGACACCCAGTAGAAGATAGGGACTCTTGGGTAAAATTATGCAATACATGCCCAGAGGCAATGATGCATGTGAGGACAAAGTTCCTTGATTAGTTCACTCCCAGGGTCACAAAGGACTTCAAAATATAGGATCAAAACAGAGATCTGACGTCTTGCAAAATTTTACCAAATAAAATGTACTTGTACGTTTTCATTGACTGACAGTATACTATAATTGTTCTGTTGTATCATTCTATTCCTAAAGTGGTAAAGTTTATTTTTCTTGATTAGCATCTTGCATCTTTGCTGGTGTCAATTTACTGGAACATGTGAGGTTGCGTACATTAATGTTGTCAAGTAATAATGCTGACACTTTTTTCTCTTCAGCTGGTGTGTCGTGTCTCAGCACCGTTGATAAATGGTCCAAATGTGGTCTGTGATTTTGAAGTTACATGGTTGAGCCTTTTTTTGAAACCTGATATGTTGAAGCGTGGCGGTTGTATTTATACGCCACATCATGTGGACCAGAGTCAAGTAGACTTACTAAAATTAACTGGTTAAAACTAGTGGGGGTGTGGGTGGGGGCTTTCTTTTCAATTTCAAAAGAAGTTGTGCTTATTGCTGGATTAATGCAAAACACACCAAGTCGGAAATACAGGACGTCAGACTTGCCTCATTTCTTTATGGATCACTTCTCTTACAAGCATTCGGAGTGAACCGTGGAGGAATCGGCAAGTTTGACTTCTTGTTTTTCCGACTTGGCTAGTTGCACCATTGTAGTATAGCAATCAGTTCAAGAACTGCAAAAAGCGCTTAGATCATTGCATCTGTGGGCTTTTTACCCAAAATTGTTGACACTTAGTGTGCTGGCGAGGACGGGGCTTGCAAACATGTATAACCAAGAGATGAAGCAGAAGGGTAAGATAGAATCTTAACATTAGATAAATTGCAAAGTATCCAAGATATCTCAATCCTGTTCGCAAATTTAGAGGGTATTCAGTTCAAGAGTAATCAGAATAGTTTCGAACAATCCTGCTCAGGCGTTCTGGTGAAAAAGTCCAAAAGAGACTAAGCAAAGAGATATACAATTCCGAAGCAACTGGCCAAGTAGTTTTGGACATTTTAAAATAATTAAAAAAAAAAAAAAAAAAAAAAAAAAAAAACCAGAATCCAAAAAAATCACTGAATCGTAACATTTGTACAAACTTGATAGAGACACTCGCGCCAGGTACATCTTCACCAAGTGTGAAGAGGATTTCACCAATGGGTTTTAAGACGTGGAAAATGTGAATGGTGTATGGAAGACTCAAGCAACCCCATCCTTTAAGCTCAGGTGACTGACAGGTCAGCTGCTGGATAGAACATCTTATTGCAGGGAGAAAAGATATAAAACAAGCACACACAACAGTGGTGCATACTGAAAGGGAATACTCAAGCTAGGCCTATGCAGCTAGTATTTAAGTTATACATATATATATATATATATATATATATATATATATATATATATATATATATATATATATATATATATATATACACATGCATAAAATTATGTATAAAATGTAAGCCTAGACTTGCATGTATGAGTCTATTTACCAACAACGAAAGTTGAACCACTTTTATGGCCACCCTAAATCTTGTCCTCGACACAGGGAATAAATCTGGGCCTAGATGAGACCTCTTTGGTTTTACTCAAACTTCAAAGTTTTTATCCTGTCCACATATATACCTTTGTTCATTGTAAGCAGCAGCTTGGCCTGCATTATATAGCCTCATAGTTATGCTTATGCATGGCCAATGGACCCGGCTGAAGTAGTCTATTTTGAAGAGTCCATGAGAGTGTTTATCTTCACCTCGTCTGCATAGACTGAACATTGCATGTCGAGGAGCGCTGGAAGTCGACCGGTGAAAGGTAGGCAGGCAGCGCATGGTCTCCATCTTTGACATAATAGTTCCGTCTCATCCTCATCTATGTACTACAGACTGTTAGCCATGCATGGCCCTACACACTTGTAAAGTTTCTTTCAATAGTTTTTTCCAAAACGCATCCGTGATACATGCATAGGCCTTTGAAAACCCTTCCTTTTAAGAAATAAATCACCTTCATTCCCTTCTGTTTTTAAATCTACATTATTTACCGAGTATCCTTACCATGGGTTACCATACTGTTGAATCTATCAAAATTGAAATTGTATAGCTGCTTCATTAAGACAAAATTATATTCAATTCATTTTCTTCTGTAAATATATCTGTTTTAATCGGTACCTTTTCTTCAATTAATAAACCATATATTTGTTATATGTAACAATTTTGTGTTTTGTGGGGGTGTTCGATTAAGTAGATTAAGCTGGAAGTGGTAATTGGGCACATCTAACATACTTTCGGATAACGAAATTAAACTTAAATGTTAAAGCAGCCTTAGTTACGTTTACTGTATGCATATACTGCTAATATGTTAGCAGCAGTTTATGCAGAGTTCCTGGGACTTGCAATAGGTCCCAGCAACGTACATCTTTGCTCTTTTGAGTGAAGGTAAGCCCATCATCCCTACGATATTTAAATGATGATTTCTGTGACTTTGGTTATATTCCCGGAAACATTCCACCGTGTTTTTAGCAGCATTGGTTGACTTTTAGGACCTGCCTTATGTTCCCAGGTACTAGATTACATTCCCAGGAATTTGCCTAAATTATATTAAATTTATCTACATTGTATATTCATAATGCCATAACTCAATAATGAATAAATGAATTATCACAATATTCTTTTACTACTAGCACCCATCTTGTTTTGGCCAGAGTAGTCCTGGATCCGTAAGGATCTCATGAGGCTTATAAATCAAGAACAGTTGACCAAAAGTCTTATGTTGGTTTGAATCGCGAGAGCGACATATTCAGTACACGTATATAATGACAATTCACAAGTGCATGCAGTCCGACCAAAGAGCCTCAATCAACACTCTGGTTTGACACGAAATACTGCAAGGTGTTTACAACACGATCATATACATAAGATTATTTTTGTTCTTAAACCATTGCAGAACATATTTCTCACAAATCCAAACAGAACAACAAGTTAGATGGCTAAGTGATATTTGTTATTATATCATAGCTTCCATTTCGTTTTCATATAATATATGCTTTTAACATCACCGTTACATCAATTTTGTCATGTACAGATGTTAGCAATCATCGGAGCCGCATCAAATTTGCTAAAATAAGGTGAGAAAGTGGCGGAATCTTTGATCTTTGGCCAGATGTGCCGTATCTGTTTGATCATGCGGAACACGTTATTCAAAACTATTGTCCACTGCTTTGAAGCCACAAAAGGCTCGATTATTAGCAGCATAGAGCTTCCAAATGATGAAATTGCCGATATAAACTTATCAAGTTAGTTGATCTGATAATAACTCCAGAGAGCATGATTACCTGATCCCACGCAATACCTGTGGGTTCTTGTGAATGGTTCTTGAGTTTTTCACGCCTATTTAAGCTAAAAGTTAGGAGAATGCATGCATGCGATCGATGTGAAGTGCATTTGGTATTATAGCCTCAAGTACCTCAGAGAAAAGGTTACCTGCTCAGAAACCCAACCTCTATGTTTTCTCCAGGCAACAGCTGGAGATATAATAGTTTACTTATGCAACCCAATATACAGCCCAACGTATTTGCGTTTTAGAGGAATAACGACGTGTTCTCTGAATGTATCGTTTTGTTGTTACGTAATGCAATTAAGGCACTTCACTTGAGCTATTACAGGCTACTAATTTGTTACTGTGTAACTGTTTTTATGTCACACAATTTTGAAGAAATTGGGGTGCAAATTTAAAATACAGAGTATTAAAACAACAAACGTTTGACTTCCACCGTACTCGATTAGGAAATTTTATGGAAATTTAACTTTTCCCAAATGTTATTGGGATAATATATAATGTTTTAAGCTTATTACGAAACTATGAATTTAAGAAAAAAAAATTTAACTACGTTTTAAAATCGAGCAGGGTGTTCAGATATTTTATGGGATTCAGAAATAGGCAAGCAATAGCTGTCAAACATAGATTTATCTCTGACGAAGCTAAATTTCTCACCCAGTTGCACCAACGACTCTTGTTTGCTTTACCAGACATATTCTATTCTACGTCACAGTGACCGAAATGCAAAGTCAGAGATCATAATCTAGAGAAAGTCAGACCCTAACTTTGTCATACCAGCACAACGTCGCAACACATCCATATTCCGGCCCAGACACCGAACAGAGCTAGCAGAGTATTCTTAGAGATGCATATACATACCAGATGTAAAACCAAACCACTTATTCTGACATTTGGGCTCCATTGCTAAAACACCGACTATATGTATACCTCATGTTCAACAGTTAGAATAAAGTCATTGAATATGTCTTTGTACTCCTCATACATCAGAAGAACAAATGGGGATATTCATAAGTTATAAAAATAGTACAGACAAACAGTTCAGCGTGTGGAGTCTAGACATTCTTCCTGGATCCACATGCTGCCACTGGTACTTTGAAAAACAAAATAAGTAAAAAGGGTCGAAACTACAATATACGGATTTCAATCCCCATGTTTTACCAGGGCATACGAGTGATGTGAATGCGGCTTGTCCTTGATGAGCGCAAAATTGTTACCAAAAAAAAGGCCAAATTTTTTTTTCTTTTAAAATATTTTTAAATATAAAAATATGACTGCCTAATGGCCTGTCTCAGAGACTTTGATGACTTTGGATGAGGCTTAATTCAAAGGCGTACAAGGCAAATTGCTGCTCTTTCTTGGACCATTTTCGCTCAACTAGCGAGCTTTTTCCCCCGCGATTAAACAAGCTCTGCAGGAACACACCCGTGATTTTGTCATGATTATACTAATGGAAGAACTCTCGTACGTCTAATTCAACAAAAAGGGTGTTTGGTTAAATAAATCCTTTTCCTGTGTCAACTGTCTGAGCGCTTAGCAGAATAAATTCAAATAAGTAATCAAGTCACGTAGAGTAGATAACAATGATCGTATCGGTTCTGATTGGTTGTATATTGTGATCGTATATGATAAGCACGATGTTGCTTACTACCAGAACGCATTTGAGTTCCCCGCGATTATTTCACTTTGCAAACAAGCTGTATGGTGTATTCGACAATAAAACTGGACATAATGCAACTTTTGTTGCTTACGACTCTTTTTCAAATATATCATTTTCTGATTCTTCTAATTATACTAATAAATAGATTGCTTGCAATTCCTTTTAATATCACAAACAAATTACAGTTTTCAATGGAATATTATATTTAGATAATATTTGAATATTTTATTTGCAGGGATAAATTGAAAGGCTCTCATTAATAGTCTTTCAAGTTGAATATGACTTATGAACATTAACAACACGCATTTGCTTGTGTGACACATAACAGGCTAATCCTGTCGGTATTACATCATGCTAGGGTTCGTGAAAAGTCATTAATCTCAAACTGCTATAATGAAATGCCTGAACTCTGTCAGAGTAAACGTTTAATTCAAATGGACCCCTAAATTTCAAGTTAATATTTTGAACAAATATTTATCCTTTTAAATCATTGTCTCTCGAAGGAACCCGAGAAAATATTTCCTGAATTGCATATTGGGAATGAATACTGGAAGCGAAATCGAAACGTTATCCGATAGAGATCTCAGACACATGAAGATACTATGTACAGATCGTACTTGTAGTGGTTAGCTTCTCTCCCTTTCTGCATCCCCATATTTCATGAGGCGTTACCGCTCAAAACACACCGAGTTATTCTTGATTAGACCTAATTAACCGAACGTCTTATAAATTGTCTGAAAAGTGTACATTGCTAGTACCTTACCAGACAACTGCATGTTGATTCGAAGTTATCCATCTGCTTCATAGCTAAACATTCATTCCTGTGGATTAATGTATGGGCTACATTGCCACAAAGACAGTGGTATGTGTTGCTGGGAGAGTTACGCAGTTTTAATGGGGCCGCTTTGCATTTTCATTTCATCCGTTTAAATCAATATGCGTGTGAACTGTCACTTGAAAAAGTCATTTGTGAGAATTTAAAAGCACGCGCGACCATTCCTTGACGGTTTAGAATCATTTATTTACATTAATAGTTCCAAATAAAGTTTACTCAATTTTCAAGCCGTTTTGCACAATATATACATGACGCTCTATTTTGATGGTGTTGTAATGTATATATTTCCTCATGTTTAATTTTATCCCTCGAATGATGATAATGTTTGGCAGAAAGTATTTGAGATACGTGTGCATGTGCATGTGTTTGTGCGTACGTACATGCATGCTCACATTAGAAGATTTCAATTATGATTCCTATTTTACATGCTCCCATGCCAGCTCTACCCTTGTATTTAGTCCTTATAATAGACTTATACCCGCAATTGTACATTATTATTATTATTGTTATCATCATCATCATCATCATCATCATCATCATCATCATCATCATCATCATCATCATCATTATTATTATTATTATTATTATTATTATTATTATTATTATTACTATTATAAATCTGTTGCCTTCATTTGTATCGAATTGCCATTTATTCTTTTTCGTCTTGTGCTGTTTATTGTACCTTGAGCGTCTTTATATGTACCTAAGATCCTCTGGATTAGTATACTCATGTACTATTAGGCTATCAGTCAAAATAAACATGTTTAAACTTAACATGAACATAGCGCTTGAGAGTTGGATCCTGGCGGGATTTTGGTTGCAGTGATCAATTTGATGTGTGGCTCTGCAAACCAACTTACCAATTGTGTGCGGTCGGATTTTTCAAGGTTATTACCTCATCAAACTTTTCTCTTGTGTGGAAATTTTCTAATGCAGGTCAAAATGATTCCTTAACTGGATATTTTGAAGATGTAATCGCTCTGATTTTGGAGTGAAATGTCTTGTTTTCTATTGATAAAACAATACTTAGTTTGTTGCAGTTTAGTTTTCAAACACCAGCTTCTATTATGATATCTATGTATATTGAATGATATATCCCGTAGTCTGCAGGTCTAAGCTCTCTGGGATCGTGCACAAATGAAATATAATTCATTTAATTTGTCATATTATATGTTATACCTGTTGGTGAATCAAATTATATCATCCATTTTTCCTTTTGATGACCAAAAATACAACTGTCCAGGAAAAGATTATTTCATTTTTTTCTGTAGGTTTCCCCGGAGACTGAATGAGAGTCAATGAATACATCGCGGTAGAAGATAAAGGAATCTACCGTCGGATAAAGTTGCAACAGTACGTGGTAGCCTCCCCGTATGTATAATTGTATAAATCAATTGCGGGTAGTCTGTAACCTGGCCTCATCCATTTCTCGGGTGAAATGATCTGAAGGATAGGATTAATAATATTCACGAAGTGGGAAGAATTAAGCATTGAGAAGTCAATTAACTCAATGGTGGCAGGGGAGGCACACAATGCTCCATTAATTTTGCCCACTGATTTGTTGTCATGTTGGTCCCATCAAAAGGTATATCACAAGCAAAGTAGAACCCTGGCATGCACTTGTACCATTTGATTCTCATATCATTATGTGCCAAGTTGTTTTTGGAATGAGCTTGGTCGCAGCGGTGTGGAATCAAATGGTGACGAATGCACGACCTTGGAAAGACAGATAGTGGTCGAGTGAGAGATCGTCTATATCAGAGTAGCCAGTTTCCATGCGGTGTGCGGTTACAGATGATGAATCTCTTTCCTTTTATTACCATCACTTTCAATCGAGTAGGTTCTGCGGATTAACAATAGAGGCAAGATGTATTTCTCCAGATCCAATCTATGTGAACAGATGGGCCCGTCGTTTGCCCTCATCTGTGGCTAAGGCAACTGTATGGGCGCTGTACCGTGTTTGATGGAACTTTGTAACGCGTGTCTGTCCCATAAACTCTCAAGCACAATAGAAGGCAGCAAGGTGTTGAATGAGTCCTATTATGTCATCATTATTTTCACAGATTGATAGATATCACGGACCCGGTCGGCTTTTTACTCAGAACAAATTAAAATGACCCCATACATGTTGAACTATTTTCCCTCTACTTTATTGTCGTTCTCAAAGATCATCAGCACCGATCGTTTTGCAAGGTTAAGGGCTGTTCGCGACACAGGCCACCTAATTGGCCACGCATATTGTGTACTGAATGGACGGGGGAGCGACATGAATGCAGGGTGCAGGCTTTTATGCGTTGTGGCTTGTGTCAAGGCTGCAGGCCACGGCGAGATGGCTTCATCCTGCTTCAGATGGCCCAACCAAAATGAGGGCCAGATAAAAGAATTTGAACTTAATGAATGAGTTAGAGGGATTCTCTTGTGTAGCCTTTGCCGTTGAAAATAACCTAAGTAGTTCTCTTTTACTTTTTAAGCGCCACAAACTCTTCCCAAAGTGTTAGTTTCTATCACACTGGTCTGTGTGCCAAGCGCACTAACTCTCTTCTTGTCCAATTCCGCAGAAGTCGGTGTGTTTTGAATTGACATAACGACATTAGGTTTATATTCTTTGTAAACCGACCTTCATTCAAGTACCATCAGGCGCGCCTGCAGTTGCAGTCAACAGGTTTCCTCGGGGCACTTCGTGTGTATAACGCCGAAAGGGTGTCGAATGTTGTTGACTCAGTCGAAAATGAAAGAGTTAAACAAAAAGAACCCGCGAGGCGCTTCATCATTTATATCGCTTTTTCACGATACATATAATTTATAATGTGGGCCGTTTGTTATTAATCTGCATAAAGCAGTTCATAGAATTTGAAATCTATATTTTCAATACAAGTAAAGAGTCGAACAAATACGTAGACAATTATATACCAAATCCATTTATGCATATTTCATCCACATGTTTAAATCAACATGTCTGTATTACTATGCAACTTTTTGCCATTTAAAACATGGCAGACATGAAAACGGTGAATATCTGTCTTGCTTTCATGAAGAATCGAACAGGCGTTTTGTGAACAGCTGTACCGGGCGCACTATGGCCGCATTGCGCCCAACTCCAGAAGACCTGGGAAGCTTTGAACTGCGCCCCCACCCCACCCCGAGGTTTCTTTTGCTTTTTCTCTCTCTTTTTTGTTTTTGTTTTTGTTTTTGTTTTTCTTTTTTTGTTTTTTTTTTTGTTTTGTTTTGTTTGTTTTTTGTTTTGTTTGTTTTTTGTTTTGTTTTTTGTTTTTTGTTTCTCTTATTTTTCTGTTTCTGTTTTCTTTTTTGTCAAGAGAGTAGACTTTGAATGCCGTATATTTCATTTCTAAACAGCAAAATTCAAGATGTTTGCTATTTATTATATTTATTTGTCTAATATCAATATACTAAATGAAACAGACAATAAGTAGACACTGTCAAACTTTGTATTATTTGATACTACGATCGTCTTTACATTAATCTTGTCATCTGGTACCAAGCTATAAAGTCAACATCTCTTTTTTCAAACGCCCACATTGACTGTTGTGTCTTAAGACTTGTTAAAGTTTCGGTAATGATATAAAAGTATGTTGGACGTTGTATTTAATCTCTCCTAAAACATTTAAAGATATGCAAAATATATACACATTTCAAATTGTGAAAAGCTTTTTGAATTTCTTGTTTTGAGCGCAAAGTTGTTAGTTGGCCGAGTATGACTGTCTGTCAGTCTGTATATATGTATGTATGTATGTATGTATGTATGTATGTATGTATGTATGTATGTATGTATGTAACAGGCAAAATAAATACACTCAGGTTAGACGTTGTTAAAAAACCGCAATATTAAAAAAATTTCGTGGTCCCCATTGATATATATATATATATATATATATATATATATATATATATATATATATATATATATATATATATATATATATATATATATATATATATATATATATATATATATATATATAAAATATATAAAATCGTGAAACATAAGAGTGATATTCATTCTGTAAAGAGAGGTGATCAGATATATTAATTCATCTGTATTCAGTGTTGAATTGTATTCCTTGTCCCGGATCTCACAAAATTCTCATTTCAAATTGGCTATGACCATGGTTGGGTCATTATTGTGGTCGTGGAAGGAAGTAATCGTTTCGGTTGTGACATTACGTTCATTTTATGAAGAAATATCTGAATTGTGCTTATGACGAATAATATAATGCGATCTGCCTATTGCTCATTGACAACCATGTAGGGTGAATTTGGCACTATAGTTTGTTACTGTTTGATAGTATGGAGTACAGGAACTTGATAAACTTGTGATGGATTTGGGAGTCAATGGAAATATCTTCACATATATTCTCAATAGAGGGACGCTGGATATTTGCTGGTAATTAACCTAACAGTCTTTCAGCATGCTACAAATTTTTTATTTCTTTGCTCGAAAGGTCAGATAAATGCCTTTCAGAGTTGTAAATGTATATATATATATATATATATATATATATATATATATATATATATATATATATATATATATATATATATATATATATATATATATATATATATATATATATATATATATATATATATATATATGTATATATATATATATATATATATATATATATATATATATACATATATATAAAACACTATGAAGGCAAGATATTCTCTCAGACAATCACTTAATCTTTACTAAAGAGATTTAGTAAAGATTAAGTGATTGTCCTCGCCATTTTCTTTTCTTTGTTTCTTTCCTTTTTCTACATTTGTACTTTCTGCTTATGTTTCGGTTAATCAAGTGACGCTGTGTAGTTATGGAGAAGCATTTATAAAAGCTTTACAGCTTGTTTCCTAATCCATGGTTTTTTTAAATAAAATATGTTTAAACCATTGTCTCAGTAAGGCAGATTTACCGCAAATATTTTTTTTATGGAGTAAGCTATGACTGTCGGGTTGTAGACACAGGTTTGTGCCGTGTGTTTTTCAGATACTCGTGCTCTAATGTTTCTAAGTATCCTAATTCATACAATAACACATTAATTTTTGTGAATAAAAATTAATTCAAAAGAACGGCTTAATTCTTGTCATTTCTATGAAAGTTAATCACCATGCGAAATGCTGGCAGGCCCCCGGTGGTCGTGGTGAGGTCTACAACACACATTTAAAGTTTGGAATCAACTGAAGGTTTCATTCTGACGTCACGTTGTTACCTATGACAATAGCAATTTTTTTTTTTTTTTTTTTTCGTTATGTTCTTCCGAAAACAATCAAGCTTTAAGCGTGCATATAACTGGCGTCGCAAATGTCTGCCGCGTCTATATCAAGAATAAAACCTAGTGTCAACAGATTGCTCTGCGCGGTCTATTCGCATCGTATGCTCGGGAAGCCTAAAATAAATTAGATGCCATTTTGATTTGTACGCGTGGGTTGGTCCCGGTCGGAACAAAATTCAATGGAAGATTTCAATTAAAATATCTCATACACTGACGAATTCAATTTGGCAATTCAGACACCAAGTGAAAGAACCGTGTATCTCCACCTCAGTATTATGCTTTCATAACCTACATTTTGGTGGATTCCATCTCTGACAATATATGTCCACACAAATACACCTAAGTCACTGTGATCTCAGAACCAATGCCGATTGCCAGGTAGTGCCTTTGTTTACAGTGCCTGCACGCGCAATAATACAATACTAATAAAGGGAGATCGATACATCGCGTATTCTGTGACCAATGCGTGTGTAAAAATTAAAGTAATATGCAAGTTGTCCATTTGCAGGCTCTCTTGTAAAATGGCCAAACACAATGTACGGTATTATGATACTGATGTGGCATATGACCTCTGAAAACATTTATACCTGACTTGTAGTATGTAATCTCAAATAAATGCTAGATTAATTTATTCGAATGGAGTTATAATGATTTTCTTTATCAATAAGAGCTCGTTTTAGATTTGTATAATGATATATGAAAATGTGGCTTTCATTAAAAATAATATTTTATATTACCGTGATTATTATGAGACAATATATCACGCTAAAATACAGTTTCAGAAACCGTAAACATGTGGGTTTTTTTGTTTTTGTTTGTTTGTTTGTTTTTTTTCACTTAGTCCTCAAGTGTTCATTTGTTATTGTGTTGTTTTCAATTAAAACGAAATGAATGAAAAATGAATACCCGACCTTGTATTACATGTATGTTAATTAAACTGCCATTTCACTGAACTTACATTCTGCATACCCCGCTCTCAGAAACTTTGAAAATGGTGAAAATTTACGGAAAAGAACATTTAGAAAAGGACAGGAAACGTTAATAAGACAATGTCATCATTCGCTACAAGTATTCTTCACTTTTACCATCACCGTCCAAACGTTCCTGCAGTCAGCGCCCTCCATGTATAATAACTGTTCATTGGAGCAACAATCTGCCAAAATTTCTTAAATTAGGGACGTACATATCTGTATGCACGTATTTACCTATAGTCGGTGCCCTTTACAAACCCTAAAATCACCACCAGCCACCCGCATCCCTTACCAATTCCAACTCCGACTCCCACTTCCAGTACCTCCTCCACCACTGAGCAAAACACACCCGAGCAGGTAACAGGCAGGCATTGGGATAACGCTGGAGCGCAGTCAAATTAACATTTTCTCGTTTTCTTCCTTCAGTGAAACAAAAGTTCGCCATAATTGTAGCTCTGCTAACTTGTCAGTCAGCAGAGCTTATGAAATCCGTTTTGGTCTGCCGTCCGTCCAGCCGTGTGTGAGTTCCATCAAATAAACAACTTCTAAAAACCGTACACGGAATGCTTTGATTTGCACGGGGATGTTCCTTAGTTGAGCTTTGCGAAGAAGATAGTGGTGCGTCCCCCTCCCCTTTTTTTGAAAATAAATTTTAAGAGTTTTATTTTTTAATGTAAAAAAACCCCAGTTTCTTCCGCTCGAGAACTACTTGGCAAATTGCTTTGATGATATGAAATGAACTTTATTATCTACGTCAAAAGTAGAAAAATGACATTCTGCTAATAAGCGCTGTTAAAATTTTGAGTACATGAGGGAACTCTCCAAGTTCGCTGAGTATCACTAAATTAGTTGACTTTTTAAGTACTCCCAGACAAAAGTGTAAACAATTTAAACGTACTTTTTCAAAGGGGAATTTAAGATAATCTTGAATATCGTCATTTAGAATACATTTATCAATGGTCCCCATGTTTCACACGCATATGTAAGAATTTGTGTTATTAACTTGTGGAATAAACTCAATAATATTGTATACTTATATCTGTATTAAAAAGCAATCTCTTCAAGCGTGATAGGGCTTTCAAAACTTCGTTTTTAGCACCTTCTTGGACTCATTAAATTAATCATCTATCTTGATTTCCAGACCCAAATAGCAATATTTTCGTGTAATTTCCAATGTTTCATCACCTAAATGAAAGTTTCTTTTTAATTTTCAACCAGCTTTGTAAAAGATCATAACTTTTGACTTGTATATTAACTATTACATTCCAAATTTTACAATATTCATTGAGTTTATTCAGACTGTTTTTGGAGATCACACTCAATTTCAGATGGAATAATCAAATCATCAGCGAAAAAAAAAGGCAATCAAAAGTTTTGTTGTATAATGTTACTGGACAGTATCTGGAATAGAATAAATCGGGAAGATCATTGATATAGATGTTAAACAATGTTGGACTAAGTCTACCTCCTTGTCTTACTCCGTGATTCATGCTAATATATTCTGACCTCCTTTTAATTTTACTTGTGTTAATGATCCATCATACATATCTTTTATTACATTATACACATTGCCACCTATATCGTAATTCAATAATTAATAAAATATGCCATCGTGCCAGACCATGTCAAATGCTTGCTTAAAATTTATTTATAGATGGTGAATTTAAGTACTTTTCCAATGTTGAGTTGATGATGCCACAGAACAATTTTGAGACAGAACTACCCAATGATAATCCACCATATTTATGAGGGCTTGTTACTGATCCTCCTTTGTGTATTAGGATAAGAAAACTTACTTCCCATAGTTGTGGGTAAAATCCTCTAGGTAAGACAGCATTAAATAGTTTCAATAATGACTGCATTAAGATTTCCCTTTATTTATTTATCATTTGTTAAGAATCGTATATCTTCCGGGGAATTATTGGGTTTTTAATTTTTTTTTTTAAATACATTTGCTACTTCCTTTTCAGTGATTCGATAATCTAATTCGGTGCAGACACGTATCTTGTGTGAGGCAATCTTATTTCTCACGGACTGGTAGATGGGTGACATCCGTGGATCAATACCATTTGGCATTACTTTTGGGAAATGTCGCAACCAAGTGTCTGCATTAATTTCGTCACTTGTGTTGTTTTGGGAAATGTTCGTTATGTGTTCCAGTTCTCTCAAAATTTCCCAAAATGTTTTAGAATTTCAATTATTAATTTTCAGCAAATTATTTATCATAGTATCTTTAAATGTTTTCTCTTTGTTTTTTAGAGACAGTACGAAACTTTCTCCTCGTCGGGTGATAAGTTTGTCTTAAAGGGTAGTTTGGGGGCTGAAATGACACCCTTTTGCAAGATCTTTCATTTCCTTGTGTAATTGATAACATTAGATTTTGACCATTCACACCCACCTTTCATTTATTTTCATTCTGTCTTTCAAATATTGGATCTTCAGTATCATCATTTGGTACAGGTATGTGAGTGATATATGATTTACCAGAAGAGATATTGATGTTGCATACAGGGTCACATGAGGTTACATGTCATCCACCCAGTGGCTCTTGTCAGTTGAAACTTTCTAAATGTATCATCTGACTAAATATGACAAGTTTTGCACAAATGGTGAGGATACGTCAATTTTTGACAAATTTATGGGATGGTAAACATCTGGACCATTTGTCCGTAAGTGTTGCTATGACTGCAATACAAGCACATAGCAATCAGTACTGTGCATGTATTGCAGTATAGTCAAAATTGTATTTCGGAATACTTTGGTTTTGCACACAGATGTCTCAAGGTGGAGTTCTTTTAAGTTTGCGAAGGAGTTGATGATGAGGCAATAGTTTTCTTTCTGTTTTTATTATTTTTTTACACGTTTGCGTTAATATCAACATTTTTTCTCATGAGAACTTTGGCCAGTCGCCATGATTTTGCACACTAGCTCACCTAGTTCTTATTTTGGCCGTCAGATGGTGCTGCAAAGTTTCCCCCTTTTTTTTATGAATTTTGATGTGTGCGTTCGGCTATTTCTTACTTCTCTACAACGACTAAATTTCATCAGAATATAATCTGGCTAAAGATGGTGAAAGCTTGCAAAAAGTGGTGGGGACGTGTTATTTTTTGTGAAATCACCGAGCATCAATCTTTAGAAACATGTGTCTGTGAGTGCTGCAACTGTGCAACTATAGCAGCAACACAGCGAACGTATTGTAATGTTGTGAAAACGGTTGAGTGGAATACTTTACTTTACTTTTACACATAGATGATATCCAGGTACACCTTTACCATGCTGTGAAAGGGATAAAGATTTAATAATTATGCATCATCTGAAAAGGGATGCATAAACATTATCCAGTAGAATGCAAGCTTTTATTATTGACACACCAGATCTGACATGCTAGCTTATACCTTGGTAATAATGGATATTACTTCAAAATATAAAAAAGGAAGGCACTTTTGGGGGTAGTTATGAGTTGTTTATTTTGGCTTCGAGTGATTTTTTTTAAATAAAATATTGAATAGTAATAATTGTTTGGTACATGCATGTGGTGTCTGAGCTTTGGAAGGAAGTGGCTCATCAGCATGTGATTCTTTCAATGCCACACTTTTTCAGTATAGTTTAAAGAAACATTCTTTCGACATAATTTGAGTTTCAGCACACAGAAAAAATCAAGTTTTCTGTTCTCTGAGAATCGTATGACGATGCAAAGACCACTGCCATATTGGTTCGTTAATTATGCCAAGCAAGTGATGGACAGTTATCTACAATCATGACTCGACCTGAGATTGTCGAGTCAATTTATGAACTTTGCACGTGGTTCCATTCGTAGCCCCTAACCTTAGTATAGTTTAATTTGGAGCTTTTTCCACCTGCCATTTATGCAGTTGGAAAGAACTTTTTTCTGCATCGTTTTTGAGCAGTTTTGTGATTTGTGCGGATTTTTCCCCATACATAACATGTGTACATTTCACGTACGAACAAAGATATATATATATATATATATATATATATATATATATATATATATATATATATATATATATATATATATATATATATGTGTGTGTGTGTGTGTGTGTGTCTGTGTGTGTGTGTGTGTATAAGTTGAAAGGTCCAACAAACACATTGGCTTACTTTGTGGTAATATTGAACGTTTGGTCCACTGTTTGTAAGCACTAGGGCCTGGCACTAATACATTAAATGTATCAAGCAGTAAAGTCTGTACTTGCAAAAGTAACAGATTCCAGTCAGTATAGCATATGATCATCATGATCCTCTTGTTGAAAAATTGAATGCAATTCTGCGTCATTATCAAAAAATGGCGACCGGGTATGTCGCGTGCGGAACGTGGCCGTCAATTTGGTCCAAAAGGAAACCACTTGCCTTCATTTGACGTCCCTACAAGGCTCACGAATTCCTCTGCAACATTATTTTTTTCAAATGCTAATAAAAAATCCATAACTTGAAAGGAAAAAGTAAGGGATATATATATATATATATATATATATATATATATATATATATATATATATATATATATATATATATATATATAAATTAATTCGGTTGAATGCAACAATCAGATGCAGCTGCTTGTCTGTTGGATCATATTTCACTAGACAACATCATGTTTTACGTTCAGTGAAGGAGTTTCTATTTTAATTTTTGAACATTTAAATGTTGTTATATGCTTAGTTATATACGCACATGGGCCTTGCTGGTGACCATGCACCTTATTTGCCTAGAAATACGACTTAGACTGACAGACAAACAGATAGATTGACAGACAAATTAGATTGACAGACAAACAGTCAGATACACGAAAGTGTAAGTAAATCGGCGAATTATATCCATGGTCATTTTAAGACATGACGCTAACCCAAGATCGACCTGTGAAAACAGCAAAGAGAAAAAAGTTTTGTTTTTTTTAAACAATGAATTCTGGCCAAAGACCATAAGTCTATGGGAAAATAATTAGTGGTTCCGTTCCACATTCTGACACCCAGAGACTCTCTGAATTGTTATTCTAACCAAATTTCAAGGAGTGTGTTCAAGTCGCAATGACATTCATGTACTTATTGCTAAAGCCCACTGTTAAAAACAGATTGTACACTTTTGCAAATTACAGCTATGGTATGATGTACGCTCATTGTAATATGGCGCTTTTGATGTCCCATGGAGATTACATTAATTTTATGAGCCTGATAGGTACGTTGCACCTAATGTTTCCGAAATAAGTTACTCAAAAAGTTATCAGCACAAAGACGTTCAAGAAATCTGAAGCCAGCAACCGTCGCGCTTTCAAACCACAGGCCACATTAACTTTCAGATATCTGATTACCTCAAGTTAAAAGTTAATTTAATGATCAGATTTTTAATTACAAAATTACGTCTCGGAAAGCGACGCTCTGTTTTGACCTGCGTCGGAATATTACTGTCATAGCAGAGAGTCTTGATTTAATTTTTCACGTCTACGTATTTTCAGGTATTAGTTATTTGACCAAAAAATGGACTAAGCCGCGGAGAAATGGTGTTTTACAACCTTGCTGCCTGCTAGCACATAAATATTACTCATCTCATCGTCTTCTTCAATGTGTTAATTTGTTTGATATTGTCTAATGGCTATTGTTCAGGTTGATGGTGACACAAAAAGGAATATCAGCCGGAGGCATGGCGATGATTGACTGGTCTATTTAATTTTTTGTTGTCCACCGGCAAATAGAAAGGAATTATATTCTCTAGCAATAGCGGCGCTTGAATGATGCACGATCCGTTACATTGACTCCTGAATTCCCTGAGCAGTTTTGTAGGAAATAAGAAGGCATGCCAATGCGCAGCCGGCAAAACATTTACAAAAGATTTAATGATGCTTTTATCGGGGACTACTCAACACAGTGTTTGCGCTACTCTTATGTGATACTGATCAGTCAAAACGTGTCAAATGAACATCGTTCTGTGTTACTGCCCGTAAAAATGATGTAGTACCCTGATTGTATTAATGGAATCATAGGCTCATCAAAGTAAACGGTATATTCCCAGTAAGCATATTACAAATTGCTTGGCTTTGCGCTCTGATGAAGTCATTTTTTTCCGATATGCAAACACGGGACAAAATCACATTTTTCATGAATAAGTAATCCGTGAGTATCGGATAATGTTGCCTGACAAAAGAGCAAATATCATGCGGATTTCAAGTTATTAGATAATTTGGCGACTTTCTTGGAATTCCCATCCGTGTTAATAGGAGGATTTGGTAAATTAATTGTGGGCTGGGCAGATGTAGAGTCGACGTCGCCCAAAGTACATCAGAAATTAGAAGATTCACTTAATTATTTTAATTTGGTAAATAAGCTACCAGATGACTTATTACACAAATCCCTTGTCTCATTGGCGCAACTAGATACACTCCACGTGTCTTACTTCTCGAAGAGCTTGAATGGCAAACTCTGGCAAATCGGAGGAAATACTTTAAACTTATTCTTTTCTTTAAAATGTACAATAGGTTAACTCCTCAATACCTACATGATCTCGTTCCTCGTGACGTTGCATTCACTACTGGGCGCCTTTTGAGAAATCGTACTGAATTACGCCAAATTAGGTTCACCACCAATCGCTTCGGCGATTCATTTCTCCCGTCTGCTATCAAATTATGGAACAACCTCCCGGTTGATACTCGTCTCACCAATTCCCTGCCGCAGTTTAAATCTAAATTAAATCTATTACTCTTAAGTGTTGACAAAAAGCCCACATACTTTAAACATGGAATTCGTTTTCTGAACATATGCCACACGCAGTTACGTCTTAACTTCTCTGTTTTAAACGCCCATCTACATCATGTCAATATCCTTCCAGCCTCAACGTGTGCATGCTCTCATACCACTGAAGATACGAAACATTACCTTTTGTTCTGCCCCAAGTTCACTGTGCAAAGGGTCCGTCTACTGAACACTGTGTGTCACTTACTCGCTCCAGGTGTAAATCCGACTTTAATAGTTCAGTGCTCTAGTGACATTTTACTAAATATTCTCTTGAAAGGTAGTGAGGACTTGCCAGACACTGATAATGTATTCATCTTTGAGGCTGTTCAGACATTCTTATCAGAATCTAGACGTTTCATCTACTAATTTAGTATATGATCTAATTATAAGTCTCCACTATCTGGCATCAATTGTATTATTCGTGTACAAGCCGTGAATTTAGTCTTCTGTTCTCGTCCAGTGTGTATTGTATATATTCCTGTGCGTCCTTTTATGTACTGGAGAGCCTCCAGATTAGTCTTTGTGTACTATTAGGCAATCCAGAGAAAATAAATATGTTTATACTAAATCCCTTGTCTCACAAATATGCTTTTACAATTTATTCACTTCATCGCATGAGAAAAAAGTTCATTAATTAGTAAATTATGGGCGGTGATAGCAGCTATATTATTTCATACCAATCCAGTACATCTAATCAGTTTCCAATTGGCCACAATTAACACCCCTTTCCACCACAAGTTGGTGTCAATTTCATCCAACCCTCGCTGAAATGCCAATTTTCGTCATATATCTAATAATCTGCTATATTACACTCCCTGACCCACAGGCTTTACGCCCGAGAGAGTCCAGGCAAATATATTTAAGATACGCGCCGAAACCTGCATTTAGTAAATAATTCGTCCCATCTCCCAAATTAGAGATAATGATTTAATGTTGATTTTGCTTTGGTTATAGGCTCATTTCTGCACAAACAGAAACTTTTGAATGTGTAAAGGGACTTGGAAGGCGTGCATGGACTCTAATCCTTTGGCTGTGTTCGACATTGACTGGTAAATTATCCATGCATCTCCAGCCAAGCGTGCTGCCACTTTAGTCGAATAAACACCATTGCATGATTGGTATTCTCATTTGCATGGACGAGAGGGAAAGATGCACGTGCCGGTCAATCTGCCAGTCTTCTGCCTCACAGAAAACGAGAAGCTCTGTGGACAGTGGCTTTGTCCCACAATCACGTACAATACCCTTAATGAATGCCTTAATCAAGCTTATCTCTTTTCACATTCAACAGGTCCAACCAGCCATAGCCACACCGCCAGCACCACAATACAAACCAATCTATTTTTGTACCTGCAATTCTTTTTTGGTCCCGTGCCATTGGTTATCAATTGAAATGGTAACAACTGTACATATGGTATTTTGGCCACTGAGGAGACATTGTTGCCTCCCGGTGGCATTCAGTACGTTAGTATACTGTCCAACTGGGCAAAGTGACTTCACTTCCAGACCAAATAACACAGCAAATACATATTCTTTATAATTAAGAGGTAAAGGTTAATACGGTCCATTGCCCACCACGCTCAAATTTTAAGTTGTTTATTATCATTAGTGGTAGTTTCACATAATAATAATGTGCTTTATTGCTTCTTTTGCCCAATCTGGCTCATAGCATACAATTAAAATACATACAGTAAAATTGCTCATCATACATATAATAAGAGCAAAAATATACAATTTACATGTCAGAAGGATAGACAAACTATAATTAGCAAGAAGTTATATACATGAAATTTAGGTACTGAAAAAAACACAGAAAACCCTGTACATGAATAATTGTACAGACTATATATACTCGGCCCTCGGGCTCAGGAGACTTGATCATTTAGGAGACGCATTCTCCTGAACTCGCATTCTCTTAAACTCGACGGAACGATATATGTACGATGCTACAGCTCCAACAATGAGAGTATCAGGTTTCATAATAACGTCTAATTTTTGGTCGTCCGAGAAGTCATGAAAATTACGGTGGTATTTACTTATTGTATCATATAAAGGAATGCGAAATTTATCATACAAAGGACAAGAGATTAAAAGATGTTTTTCGTTTTCTATAACGTTTTTATCGCAAAATTGGCAAACTCTTTCATGTCTCTCCTCGCCTACATATCTCCCGGTTTCAATTCGCAAACTTTGATTACTCAGCTTTAAACGTGTGAGACTACGTCTGTATTTAAAGTTTTTTATTTCGTCCAAATAATTTTCAAATTTATATGTGTCTTTGTATAATCTATAGAAATCCAATTTAGTAGTTTTTCCGTCGACATCATTCCAAATTTGAGAGAAAAATAGTTGCTCACTTTGACATGTTAGAGAGTATGCCAGTTTTGTGAAAAATTCGCTGCTATCTACATAATCCGTAATTCCCTGTTTGAGCCAAACATAATTAAATCCATTTTCTGGAGAATCATCCTTGGAGCAGTAACCCAAGTGGTAAAACCTAATCTGTCTAACTCAAACGCTACATTATAGGACTTCCTTAAAATATCATTTTCCGGGAGAGAAATTAGTCTAAACCAGTATTTAATAATTTTCATTTTAATATCTATATCCAAGTGATATTTACCTAGCTCAGCCAAAGACGCATCATTTAAGGTTGTACGTCCAACGCCTAAAATAAATTTACAATAATCAATTTGAACAGAATCAACAGCATGAATTTGTACGAGATTTTGCGTATGTGGGTCTTTGAAGGCCTTAGTACGATGGCGGTAATTTGCAGGTGACCAGATTTCACTCCTGTAAAGTAAGATAGGTAGTAGTAGTAGTAGTAGTAGTAGTAGTAGTAGTAGTAGTAGTAGTAGTAGTAGTAGTAGTTGTTGTTCAGATTGCATTGGGACAACAATTTGCAAGTTTTGACATATCACAGACTATATTAAACCTATCAAAATATCTCAAAATCCCCAAACTGACACATTATCCAAAATCGGTCGGACATTACCTCGAATGTATGAACTCAAATGCATGTATACTTGAGACAAAACTGATATGTAGGAACTGTATAGCGTATCTTGGAGAGAAAATGCATGCGCAGAAATTGTATGGTCATGTCCCAAAAACAATGAAGGAACTGTGTGACCTTGTCTCTTACAAATACTAAATGTGAAATTGGCTAAATCACGGGTATCGGTTCTTCTGCATCCCAGTCGGAGCAAGTGAATATTCCGTTGCTGGGCTTACATGATAGGCGGGCCATGTCGTGGAACGCCGTGAGTGCGGACGGGTAATGGTCGGGCCAGTATCTCCCTTTAAGTCACCACCTGTGGTCATGCATATGGGTGTGTAAACATATGCGTACGTTTCTTTGCATGCATCTGTGTACACATATTGTTCAATTGTTGTATCACAATTCCAAGTCTGTAGTATCTACAGCCTAATTTATATCATGCATAGTCATCCCATAGTCATATTATCATGATTTGTATTGTCCTGTGAGTCTTGTATATATTATTGTGAGTCTCCGTGTTTGGAGAACCCCTAGAATAGACAATGTTTTGTACTATTGGGCAATCCAATATAAATAAATATGTACGTTTAAAAGTAAGTTGTTAATTTGAAAAGTTATAACAGATAGAATGGTCAATCCAATTTCAATGCACAGGTTTCTGTTATAGGGCCATCCAATGAACTAAAATTAACACTTGTAAAACTTAAATTATTCGAATTATTGGCACACTCGGCGAATTTCAATTTTTTATAATTTCAAAACTATTATACACAAAGGGCCATTCAACTTACAGTTCAAAGGATTGTGTTCAACCATCGAGCTATTATACGTTTATAAGTCCGTGGTTCAAGGTACTTTCAATGGAGAATATTCATATTACCCGCTATAAGCTGGGGCCCTACTCTGCTGGTGAAGGTTACTAGAAGTCACAACAATGTCTCACACCTGATGAAGGAAAGTAAGCAGGGCCTCCTAACCACATGGAAATTATACTTTTTTTTCTGAACTATTTTTTATTTAAAATTTGTAAGTTTTGAAAAAAAAGGAATAACTTTCCTTGAGCTTTTCGTCTTGTCGGTTGTCACATTTTGCAAGAGAAACACATGTAAAATTTGCCTCTTGCGATCGCCTGCTGGCAGTTCCTTTATAGAAAAAAACAAACAAACAAACTTTTCAGGATAGATAGCTTAGATGCAACATAAATGCCACTGTCTCAAACACGAAAAAGAACTAACTTGTTCAATAACTTTAATATTTGGACCAGTATAATGCCTATTTGTTACATTGTGCGAATGACTAACAATTTTGGCGTCTCAATGTAAAAAGTTACTAGAATAATTTGCCTCAGCTGCTATATTAAAATTTTATCTCGAAACCCAGTTTATCTAGGGAAGTCTATATATAGCTCTTTATAAGTATATGTATATATGTCATGTTTTCTAAAATGCTGAATTAAAATCCGTCAATTAATGATATGTCAGAACTATATACAAGAAAACAGTGTGCTTTTTGGCAGACGATTCTTACCGTTGTATTTTGTTTCCAGCATTTAGTCGGTAGTCAATGTCGGCAAACTGAATGCATTTCTGTGGTTAAGGTGGAAACAAAAGGACAACATGATTGATGTAGAAAATAAAAGCTTGTCAGTCCTTTTTTAAAACGGACCTGCAGGCAAATGAGTGTTTTTAACTTTTACATCCCTGTTGTTTCAATGCACGTTGGTCACCCACACTCGTTGACTTCACGCGATATTACAAACTTGTGCTGACACTGATTATTTCCATCTCTAGAACGACTTAAAATGTTACCAAGCCTCCTCTATACTGTGGGTTCAATCAGCATGCTTCCAATCATTATATTGTTTTGACTTGATGAAATATTCATGAGTATTATTATACTTTAGGTGTCTATATTGCATGTACATATCAGTCGAATGTATGGCTACAAATATGGTCTGATTCATCATCGTCCAATCAAGTTTGACGATAAATTGCATGCATGTTACTTCTAGATTCTTATACGCGGAGGGGATTCAAATCCGAGCAATCCTCATATTTCTCAAAATGTACCCAACACATAATTAAAGTGTGTGTATTAACATACACTTTTCTGTTTTTCCTGACTTTCTTTCTTTCTTTCTTTCTTTCTTTCTTTTTCTTCACCAGCCAATTTGTCCGACACTTTTCTCAGACACTATTATAAATAGAAACTCCAAACTTGGCATGATTGTACCTCCATACAAGGAGTTTGATCATTTTATACACAGGAATGAAGATGTTAAAAATTATGCAAATTAGGGGCATTTGAAATTTTAAATCTTGAATATCTTCAAAAGTGTAATAGATAGAGACGTCATTCAATCTTCTACTAGAAGGTTATTGACCATTGAGTATCTAATGAATTTAAAACAAAAATTTGAAAAAATTGTAGCAGTTTAAATTATGCTAATTTGCAGCATTGGAAATGTTAAAACTTGAATATCTTCAAAACTATTAGACGGAGATGTCATTTTCACTTCTATTAGGGGGTTATTGACCATTGCGTATGTAATGAATCTAAAGCAAAGTTTTGGCAATTTAAATTATGCCAAAAAGCAGCATTTGAAATTTTCAATCTTAAATATCTTCAACACTATAATAGATAGAGATGTCATTCCAACTTCTACTTGGGGAGGGGGGTTGACCATTGCGCACCTAATGAATTAAAAATGAAAGTTGTCGCAATTTAAATTATGCTAAGGTAGCACCATTATAAATTTTAAATCTTGAATAACTTTAAAGCCAAAATAGATAGAGATGCCATTCCAACTTCTACTCCTGAGTTATGGAATAGTTGTACATTGCTATACCAATATGTTTTGAAGACACGTACAATGATTTGCTATGCAGCAAATCATCTTTCCTAGTTTCCATTCTACCCGCTTATTACAATTGCACATGCAATAACATTGTTGATGGTATTTGTAACGATCCATGCTTGACTCAGCATGATCGGCGATATTTTCGTGACTCAACATGTAGTCTGTCTCTGTTCATGTATTGCAAGTCTGAAACCCTTACATGACACTTATGACTACTCAACTATTAAAATTATTATACGTTTCATAATCTGGAAACAGACACATCGATCTTCCAATATACACAGTACTTGGGTAAATCGCCTCAGCACATCTGTCAAGTACGTATGCTTAGGTACATAGATGTGACTATGTACTTTATATCAATAGTAATACTCGTTTACATAGAAATACACTGATATTATTGGCATTACTTATCGTTAGTTAAATTACTTATTACTCATAGGTTATTGTTTGCAGCAGCTCAAAAATGCTCCTGGAAATACTGTGTATCAGTGCCAAGTTTTGGTCACTACACTATACCTTTTGTGCCATGTACGGGCCTTTTGTACTTTTTGCGCTACTGGTACTTGTTTTTTTGTTTTCCCATTTTTGTCTAAAAGTGTATACAATTGATTCTACGGTTCATAGATACATGCATCAAGTAATGTACGTTTACGTCCCGCAGTGTCCAGCGAATGTAATTTCTCTTCCCCTCCAAGTATGGTTCTATAATGGTTATATGTTTATAACAGTACAGAGCTGTGATTGGCCTATTCTGTAATGCTTTTGAAAAGTGAAAGTAAAGATGATGAACTTCGCCTCTTGGCTGAGACTGAGAAAATTGATGTTATTACTCTCTCTGAAACTTGGCTCGATACTAGCTTCACTAACGATCTTTTGACTATAGATGGTTTCCAGCCTCCCTTACGCAAGGATCAAGAATCAGGCAGCCACGAGGGTGTCGCACAATATGTCAAAACAGTCTACTTTTCACCACACGTCCTGATCACGAATTTGCCAACAGTAAGTGTATCTGGATTGAAATCACATATCCAAATGGTATGGTACTCATAGGCGTATATTATTGCCCTCCTAGTTAGTCTGCAGCTGAAGTAGAACCCATTTTTTGAAACTCTCTCTAATTCTATATCCACTTCATTAGAACTTAATCTACATATTCTTATACTTACTGATGATTTCAATGATCGGTGCCAATCCTCTGACTCTATCCACAATGACCCTGAACTTGGTCAGCGCCTCTTTGGCATCGTCACGCAAAACAACTTGTGTCAACTTATATCCGGACATAAACGCGTTTCTTAGTAATCTGAAAGTTTACAAGACTTTATGATCACTGATTCTCCTGGTTATGTCTTAAATTCTGATCATATCTTTTGCTCCTTCTCCCTTCCGAACCATAGAGACCGACCTCTCAAACGGACAATCTGGGATTACAAGCGGGCCGACTTTGATAACTTTAACAGAGCCCTACAAGATGCTCCATGGGATACGGGTCTAACAGTCTTTGATTCCATTGATGACGCTGTATTTTACTGGTCTGGTCAGACATTTGCAAACAAGTTATTCCATCCCCAGATATAGCAATTCGGTATAAAGATAAACCGTGGATAAATACCTAGCAAGAGACTCATGAGACAGCGAATCCGAGCCTGGAACAGGTATGAGAGACTCGCCCGTCAGCCAAGACCCTGCACCTTTCTCATATCCACCAAGATTGAACGATTCTACCAACTTTACAAAAAGAAGAGTAATCTCACGCAAAGGTGATTAAAAAGTCCATCCGTTTCTATTTTGAAACACTTCGTTCCGACCTTGACTTTAAAGATATTAATCTAAGCCTAAGTAAATCCACCCTTGGCAATAAACTCAATCAATCCATTCTATCCCTTGTTGACAACGATAAGATTATATCAAGTGATATCGAAAAGTGAGAAACCTTGAATACATATTTTGCCAGCCAATGCAAACCCCGCAACAAGATAATCCCCTACTTGCCCCTACTCCACTTTCTCCTATAGGACTGATGCTAGCTGAATCTGTCGACCTCTTGCTAAATTCTTCGACTACTTCTTACAGCATTCCCACTTCCCTAGAAAAGATCCAACGTCTGTCCAGTATTTTATGATAATAATAATAATAATAATAATAATAATAATAATAATAATAATAATAATAATAATAATAATAATAATAATAATAATAATAACAACAATAATAATAACAATAATAATAATAATAATAATAATAATAATAATAATAATAATAATGATAATAATCAATCTAAGGAAAACTATCGGCCTATCTCATTGCTTTGCAACGTTTCAAAAGCTTTTGAACTCCTTCTATGTAACGTCTTTTATCAGCATCAAATAACAAATAACATCCTTACAACTAAACACTCTGGCTTCAAAGCAAACGATTCCACCATAAATCAGCTCGTCTCCATCCTCCATGACATTTATAACGGACTCCGAACTGGGCTAGGAAGCACGGGTGGTTTTCCTCGACATATCAACAGCATTTGACCGAGTATGGCTTGAGGGTCTCTTGTTCAAGCTAAAACAACTTGGCTTCACAAGTCTCATTTTTGATTTGATGAACAGTTACCTGCCAGATAGTTAGCAAAGCACCACAATCTGCGGTCAAATTTTCTCTTAGCTACCTGTTGAAGTTGGTGTACCACAAGGCTCCATTCTTGTCCCTCTGCTCTTTCTTATTTTTATAAATGACATCACGGACGGCATAGCCTGTGATATCGAACTATTTGCCGACAACACCAGCATTATTGAAGTTGTCCATAATCTTAATACTTCGGCTGAACAAATCAATATCGATCTCGGCAGGATTTATGTCTAGGGAAAACTTTGGCGAGTTACTTCAATACAATCAAATCCTTATCTGTTATTTTTTTCCTACAAAAAAAAAAAGACAAACCTGCCCATCCACCTTTATTTGTGGGAAACACAGCTATACCAGAAGCAAACGAGCATACACCCCCAGGGATCACACTAACACATAATTTGTCAAGGCAGTCCCATATTACTCGCATCATTAATAAATCTAGCCAACGATTAGCCCTGCTGCACAGCCTAAAATACACTATCCCGCAAAGGCCTTATACGTTTATACCCAACAATGATACGGTCTATCCTTAAATATGATTGTGTACTTTTTGATACGGACGGCTTGTTATCATCTTGTCGAGGCCGTTCAGTGTGAAGCTACCCGGAGTTGTACTGGTGCATTGAGGCACACACTCCGTCTCCTTTTTCTATCCGAGCTGGGTTGGCAAACTCTATCAGATAGACGTAAATATTACTAAATATTACAAACCAGTACTTTTTATAAGAGGGTCAATAAATTGAATCTTAGGTAGTTATATGACTTTGTACCTTTCATTCAGAACCAAAAGTTACGGCAACGCCTTCCCCTCTTCTTGCATTCATCTTTGGAACAACCTACAGCTCGACGTTAGGTAATCTGTATCACTCACAACTTTCAAATCCAAATTAAAATCGACCTAACTATCTGGTGACCTTAAGCCCTTTTATTTCTCACACGGAAAGCGCTTCCCAAATATATATAACACTCAATTGCGCCTAGGCTGCTCACAGTTAAACGCCCATCTAATATAAAGTTAATATAGCCCCCCTCACCAGATTGTGCATGTTCTTTCCAAAGCGAAAATATCCATCACCTTTTCTTATGCTGTCCTCTCTTTTCAGCCCATACGTATAATTTGTTGGACACTGTGTGTCATATTACGGCACCGGGAGTAAACCCAAAACCTATAGTACATCTGTGCAGTGATTGCCTTATAGTATATTTTAAGCAAGGAAATGCTGATTTAAGTCACGATGATAATATGAAAAGTTTTGATGCTGTACAAAATTATTGATTTGAATTCTAAGCTATTTACTTTCTGGTGCCATAAGCACGTATCCTAGACCGTTTCCTAGCTATGTCTCTCTTATTAATTGTACTGCTTAGTCGTATGCGTCATGCATACACATGTGCGTCTTGCTCGTCTGAAGAGCCTCCAGATTGGTCTATATAGTACCTATAGGCAATTGAGTTTAAGTAAATATGTTTCAATCAAAATAACATGCCAGCGCGTTATAAGAGAGAGCGAGAGAGAAAGAGAGAGAGAGAGAGAGAGAGAGAGACAGACAGAGAGAGAGAGAGAGGATAAGCAGCATAACAGGGCTCTATGATGAACTATCTATGAGGTACAATCCATGAAAATCTGCAATACGTTCGTCTTTATTGCGAAATTTAATACATCATACGAATCACGTTTAACAGCGGACAGCGATATTTTTGCATTGAGAGCGCGAAGTTTTGTGATCTAAGATGACAGACTCAACAAGGCAGATAAACTCTTGACGTGTCATTTATTAAACATATGCCCGTTAATCACATATAAAGTCAGAATCATTTGAATTATGATCATTTCAGGTTCGCATTCCTACCATTCTTAGATCCATATTCCCAATACTCGATCTTCAACTTAGAACTGAAATATTTATCAATGACATCATTTCTTTGCTTATGTTCAAATTTTATTACAGTAAATAAAGAGATAACGTGTTACGAGTACACCACCACGGGATCAAGAAGCAGGAGTCCATTCCGTTTACGATGGGTACATGCAAAAGTTACAGAACATATACAAATGAAGAAGAGTGTTAACGGTGTGCTTGGAGGTTGTATGTTGAATAGACATGTATATCCTTGCCTCTGACTACAAGCCATACAGCTGTCTATCAAAAAGGAACATGCTGTGAGATGCGGCGAAGCAGACTAATTGGACATCGGGCGTTTGTGATTAATCGCTTTGAAGTTGTGTGGGGATGACTTTTTTTCAAATATTGTGGGTAGTTTTCAAAGATAACATGAGATTTGTAAATACACTGATGGTCTCAATCAAATGTGATACATGAAGTGTATGATATTTTCTCCAAATCCAACGTCGACGTTTTCCTTTCGTTAAATTAGAGGTACTTTTTATAGAGATTAGTTGTAGCGGTTATTACCATATGGTAGACTCAGTGTTCCAATGGTAATTTGCGGACAATTATACAGGTATTACGAACTTATCTGCTCTGCGAACATATATGTGAAGCCTTTTTATAGATGTATAATAAGTTCATCATTCACTTATTCAGAGATTTTAGAAACAAAACATATCCGGTCGAACCACAGATGGGCAGATTTTAACAAGGAAAGATAAGTATAGGAAAATATGAAGTTTTTGTCATAATTGGAGAAAAACAATCCACACAGCTTTAGAACATCAGCAGTTAGCATAACTATAGTGATCAAGCAAAGAGAAAGACAAGACCAGAACTGTTTTCACTTGGCGAAATAAGGATTGTGTCTACTATTTCAAAACAAATATAAAGTTGGAAATGAAGCATAACATTTATAATTTTTTTCGCAAATTGATTTCGGCTGAAGAACCCAATACATGCAATACATCAATACACCTTATTCAAAAGTCCCTGCAATATTTGGCACACACCTACCCTCTGGTGGCAGAAACCAAAACGAGGCTGGGGTGGAAACCAAATAAAGCCCCCCATTCACTTACATATTACATCTGCTTCTATTCTAGCTCATATCCATCATTTAAAAACACTTTTGAATATAGCCATTATGCTATCTTGTGTGTACAATTAAACAACAAATGATATCATTCTTGAATTTCATACTATAATCACACCGGTCACATCGTTTCATTAGTATATGTAGTTCCAATCTTCAAAATAATTCCCAAATACTCTTATATATCTACGGTTCCGATATATTTAACATAAATTTCAATTTAAGGAGAAACTTAGCAAACCCAAGTATATAAGCCCAAGCACCGTTTGAATACTATTAAGTCCGAAATAAAAAGAGCAAAGTGCTATTCCGTACCACTGACTGAAAAAATAACCGTTCTAAATTATTGTAGCGATTTATTTTGTATAAGGAACCAATCATATTCATAAAATATGATATTTAGAAGAAAGATTTAGGCTTTATTAGCCTTTTTAAAAAAATCAAGTCCTCAGCGGAGAACCAGCACAAGACTTGATTTGGGGCCACTCATCCCGGGACAAATCATTCTGCTAACTGCCGGCACCTTGTTAAATTATTATTTTAATACAAACATCCCAAGCTGGTGTATTATGGAATTAAGCAAATATGATGCTCCTTTTTTGATACGCCTACTTATAAATGTAGCCTGTATTACATGAATGTAATAAAAGTTATACACACACTACTTTTACAACATAAATCAAAGACTAACTTGCATGAGTGGGCCTACCAAAAATGAATCATTGAATCAATCGAGCACAGGAAACCCCACTCCAGCGTAAAACACTTCCTCTTTGAAAAGACCCAACTAAATAACGAGATATTAAAGGACACATAATGTGGCATTCGATACGAAAGTTTAGGGATAGGTAGACATTTCATATTCAGGTAGTTACAATTTTCTTGGTCTATAAACTTCTCCCTTTAGGACTGTCTTGCTTTGTAAATTGTAATTTAGTTGAAATTCCATGACCACATTACTCATATATGTAAGCAGGCTGCTAAACAAATAAGTGTACTAAGACGCTTCTCCACGATTCTAAGCCAAAAAGAAAAGATGTAAATTTTTAATGCCTTCATTCTGTCTAATTTCAATTACTGCCCGCTTGTTTGGCACCTATGCGGACATACCGACACTAACAAAATGGAAAGAATACAAGAACAAGCCCTTCGCTTTGTCTTAAATGACCACAACTCCTCTTATTATGATCTTTTACAACGTGCACACAAGCCGTCTCTCTATCTAGGTCGTCTGCGCAAATTGTCAATAGAAGTATACAAAATTATCACACACAACGGCCCAAATTTCCTTGAGAGTTTATTTGAAAGATACGAGACTCCTTACAATCTAAGAGACAACAATAGGATCCATCAGCCTGCTTACAATACGATAACTTATGGCAAAAACTCTGTACGCTACCAAGGGGCCAAGCTATGGAATGTACTCCCCCTTAATATCGAGGAAGCAACTACCCTCCCGCAGTTCAAAAGACTCATACATACATGCCTTGGCCCATCCTGCAAATGTTCTATATGTGTATTGTGCCACAGCAGGATGTAAGCCACATTTTTCACACTTTTTTTACTTGTTTTTTTTTTTTCTTCTTTCAAAATGACTGCATGTATATATTTTCGCCTCTATTTCATTGTACTTACCATTTCATTGTTGTCTTTTTCATCTATAGTCGAAGAAAAGTGCCTCGGCGCTAATGTTTTTATTGTACTGTACCTCGACTTGAAATAAAGATTATTATTATATTATTATTATATTGACATATTTGACTTTCGCCCCATGAAAAATTGTCCTACTTTACTGCCCATCGGATCAAAGCATAAGCAAGTCCGAGTCATCATCAAACTTTTGTACTCCAATTTGATATGCTTTTGTCTTCTCTAAATTACAACAGCGTCCTGATTATTTGCTGAATGAGCCTGAGAATAGAGCGGCAATTTGCTTATTCCAGATTCAAACAAGGGATGAAATGCATCTGCTAATTGAATAACTTTTATATCCTTCTCTCTCTATTCTGACATTTTCATGCGATATCTTTTCTAGCTCTTATCATCTACAATTAGAACAACATAAAAAAGAAACTAGGAAAAATGATTTGCTGCATAGCAAATCAGTGTGTGCGTCTTCAAAGCACATTGGTATGGCAATGTACAACTATTCCATAACACTGGAGTAGAAGTTGGGATGGCATCTCTATCTATTACAGCTTTCAAGTTATTCAAGATTAAAAATTTCTAATGGTGCTATTAAGCATAATTTAAATTGCTACAACTTTTATTTTTAATTCATTAGGTGCGCAATGGTCAACACCCGCCTAGTAGAAGTTGCATTTACATCTCTAACTATAATAGTTTTGAAGATATTCCAGTTTTAAAATTTCAAATGTTGCTAATTAGCATAATTTAAATGGCTGCAACTTTTGCTTTAGATTCATTCATGCGCAATGCACAATAACCCCTTAGTAGAAGTTAAAATGACATCTGTATCTATAATAGTTTTGAAGGTATTCAACTTTTAAAATTTCCAATGCTGCTAATTATCATAATTTAAATTGCTGCAACTTTTGTTTTAAATTCATTAGATGCGCAATGGTCAATCACCCCCCAGTAGAAGTTGGAATGACATATCTATCTATTATATTTTTTGAAGATATTCAAGATTTAAAATTTCAAATGCCCCTTATTTGCATAATTTTAAACATCTTCATTCCTCTAAACGGTCAAACTCTTTGTATGGAGGTACAATCATGCCAAGTTAGGAGTTTCTATGTATAATAGTGTCCGAGAAAAGTTTCGGACAAATTGGCTGGTAAAGAAGAAAGAAAGAAGAAAGAAAGAAAGAGTGAAAGAAAGAAAGAAAGAAAGAAAGAAAGAAAGAAAGAAAGAAAGAAAGAAAGAAAGAAAGAAAGAAAGATTTTCAAAACAGAAAAGTGTGTCACACTTTAACCAGAGTTGCCCTTCACCCGTACGTACTTGATATGACAAGCTTGATAAAGACTCATCGAAGGCAAATCCCCACCTAGCTTGAAGGGAATCTGTCGAATGGTTTTAACAATTCAGATATATGAAGGACATAAGCTCACCTAAGCTTGAAAATAACGAAAGTTATTAATTTAACCTTTCGTACAGGAGTGATGGCGTTTTACCATGGTTTTTAAAACTCTTTTAGTACTACGTGGACTGTTTCCATTTGTGCATTAGTTTTCCTTGGCGCACTTTGAGTTGAAATTGGCAATGAATAAGTTAGCTGTGCAACCGCGTCTAAGACTTAAATTTGTAGTGTATTCAAATAGCATATACAAGCTAGAATTTGCATAAAAAAGAAGTGCTCATAAGAGATAATTTTCAAAGGATGAGAAAAACGGTGAAATTATTTTTTTCTTTTCTTTTTGTTTGGGGGGGGGGGGGCGCATTCAACCACAAACTATGGTCCCAAAAACTCTACCCTTGATTTTTTTTCCCACTGCATCACTTTTACAGAATGGGGATTTGGATGTTAAGTAAGTTTTACATTTTTTCACTTTGTATTATACTTACCATATGTCACATGTTACACATCTGCTCCTCCCATTGTTGAAAATAGATACATTGCCGGTGATTTGGTTACATTTGATCCGGTACTTGCAGTTGCTTTAATATAACATTATCAAAATCTATCCATGCAGAACTTTCCGCTCTCACCGGTCCACAAAATTTAACTCGGATAATATCTCTTGAGCTAATGTTGTCCTGTTTCTGTAAACCGAGGATAAATAAGGCTTGAAATGCAAGGAAAAAAACAACGGCATGTACTTACAAGACTCGTCCGACACATTTTCACACTTTTAATTTGTTTTTTCATGATATTTTTCTTTCCTTGACGCAAATCTCAGGCTGCACTAGTAAAATCTTTTTCCAAGTCAACAATTGTTCTGGTTATTGACCCATGGCATACTTTACGTCTACATTATGCACTAAATAAAGAGTGCTTGCTCATGCCTTGAGAAACACGTATCCTCCATTCTTTGGCGTCAAAACATAAAAAGCACAGAAAACTGAATAAAACATCAAGCTGTTGGGTTTTTCAAAACAAACATGCAAGAGCAATATGCCGGTAGCTAAAGTCGACAATCGGTAGCATAACTTAAGCTCGCCCAGCCTGCGTTTTAGCTAGCATGGTGTAACACCTGTTAGCCATGCCACTGATTAATGTGACCAGTCATTGGCATTCAAGTCTCATAATATATATGAGAGTATAAATCTGATAATGCAGGTAATTACGTGTCACGGTGCTGCACAAAACTGAGACTAGAGGTAACAAAAAGAGTTTAGCCAGAAGAGTACAAAGACCAGACACAATCATATTACAAATCATCGTTCTTGCACGAACAAAGTGATCATGTCTGGTTTGCAGATTGCCCGCGGTGGGTGGGGCGGGAGTGGGGAGGGTACTGTTATTACTTAGCATCACGGCTACGCTCCGCGGGAAAGATCACCATGTTTTGACCACTTGTCGCTCTCAAAAAAAACACTTTTACAAACCATATATCCTGAAGGCCCCGTGTTTTTAATCATCGCTCCCAAAGACACCCACCCCCCATTTATTGTACTTGAGCTCAATTACGGCTCTTTCCCCCTGTTAGGATGTGCACTTCTACCTCGGGACTTTGTCAATACCAGCTTCCAACCCCCCCCCCCCCTATTTTCTAATAGATTCAGCTCGCATTGGGTCTGGGTTTCATGCCTTCAGTGGAGCCCACTAACCGTAAACTATGGGTAGTGCCCCCCCTCCCCCCGGATGATTTTGGTCCTTGTTACAATGAAGTAGTCATAATCACATATTCTTACGTTCAAAAGCCTGCATTTAAAATACCTCGTCTTTTCATGAAAATACCTTTAAGTGTGATCAGCGATAACAGTGAACAAAAGCATGTGTCCGTTTTTGCAAAAATCTAAGAACGATAAATTAATTTGCAATCAACTGACATTTATACCGGATCTGCGGTTTGCAGCGATTAGGATAGGGAGACACCATGAGAAGGAATGGGTGCTTGAGTCAACGGAAAACCGCGCCGCGCCGGGTGGGTTGTTATTGTCCGAGCACATGGAGGTGTTTACATGACGCAAATGCATCTCAAGCTATCCTTAATAGCTTAATTGTAGAATGTTACGCTGAAACTACCAATGGCTTGAACGGGCCCCTGCTTATCCATATTTCTCTAATTCTTCCTTTTTGTTGAGAATGTTTACCTCTCCTATTTGCTGGTCTCAAACTCGCAGCTTTGTCCACCTTGGGATATTTTGATCCTCCTCCATTAACTGGTCAAAACTGGCTGGATGTAAACCTTCGTCTGTTTCAATGATTTTTTCAACTAATTTTAGTGTTAATAAAAAAAGGCAACAATGATAATAGTAGATGGGCCCTATAAGAACAACATCCTGCACCCCCCCCAAAAAAAGCTGTTGGAAAGCTGCTGACTCTGTCCCAATTCAATCAATAAGGAAAGTTTTGATATCAGCTGGTCTCCAACTTCACACGTGACAAAGATTATCCATGTAGCCTAACTTGTAATTTTGCGTTCCTTGTAAATATGAAAGAAATTAAAAACTAGATGGATTGAAAAAGCTCGCGAATATGAGTCCATCAAGAGGGCGAGGGAAGCGGCACCTTATTATTTTAATCGTACATTCGAATTCGATGCTTTAACACTGATTCGCGACCGCTGTCACAAAGTCCAAATGTCAATTCAAAACTTGCTAGCTCAGCATCAGCATTTCAAGACCCATAAACTTAACTTCACGTATGCGCATCCCACGATATCTTTAATTCCCTAGACTGGTTTATATACATTTCCTTGAACGAGAGGCAAAAAACAAAACAAAACAAAACAAAAACAAAAACAAACCAACAAACAAACCAACAAACAAACAAAAATAATAAATAAAAAAAACACACACACAAAAAGGTTATTAGTTGATGCCTCTATCAAGACCGCTAGCACATGAATTGATAATTTGACGAACACATGAATTGTAGAAACATCCAGATAACCAATAGATGTCACAAGGACAGTGCGAATATGTTGAAAAAGAAAGAGAAATGAAACAAATAAGGGGGTGTAAAAGTTTTATCAATAAACAATCGTACTTCGTGGTCCAATAAAAACGGAAATCACCGTAGTTTCTGGAAATAGGCCCACTGCTTTACATAGAAGGGGGCGCAACTTTATTTAATAACTACCGTCCTTTATCTCTGTTAAGTCGTGTGCAAAAGTTATGGAAATTGTAATTTTCAAACATGATTTTAATTTCTTCAGAGAAAACTTACTACAAATCCGCCAGGGTTTATACCCGGAGACTCTTTTGAGAACCAACTGTTTTCTCTCTGCCATGTCTAGCATGAATTACCTTCAGCTATATTGATCTCCAAAAAAAGATGTTAAAATCGTTTTCTGGATATTAGCAAGGCGTTCGATTGTTTCCACAATAGCCTTATGTACAAACTTGGACACGTGGGAATGTCCTATTCTTTGCTAGAATGTTTTAAAAATAAACACATTTAATGACAACAGCGATTAGTTATTATTGGGTAAGCATCTCATTTGGGCACCATTTATGCTGGTACTTGCGCCTCTACCATTTCAAATATCAATTAATGACATAATAGATATTGTTCATTGAAATGTCAAGCCCTTTGTGACACCAGTTTTTTTTTTGCCTTTGATAATCCATATTTAGCTGCCAACATTTTAAATGATTATTTGTCAAATGTTGATTCATGGTCTCGAGATTGGCCAATAACATTTAATGCCCTCAGGACAGACGCCATGTTATAATCCCCTAAGATAAATCATGTCTATCATAATCATCTTTTTTATCAATATGACCTGTTACAATTTGTAGACCGGAACAAGCATTTAACACAAAAACTCTGATCTGACTAACGATGGAACGACCTTTTTGACCACACCGTAACCAGAGCAACTCACAACTTAATGTTATGGTAACTACAATGGCGCCTCGAGAGGGAAACTCTTGAAGCAGTTTGCATATCTTTTAGGGACCTTTAATGGCGCATGGGTGTATTGTTAGGGATGGCTGCACTGTAATAGACGAATAAACAAAAGTGATCTTTAAAAAATCCTGCTGAATGTCTTCCGTGCTTATTTTAGAGCTATGTGCACCACACCAAGTGGAAATGTTAAGAAGGAACAGCTCTTCAAACCTTGGCTAAACTCAGAGAAAGAAGTAAACTGATCCAAATGTACAAAATTACTCGTCAGCCAATTCCAGATTATTTGCGTGATATTGTTCCCATACTAAGTCAAAATCTTAACAGATATAATACGAGACAATCATCTAATACTCCAGATTTAAGAGCCAGGACTGAACTCTTTTAACAGTTTGTTCTTTCCCAATCAGAATTTGAAACCATCTGCCCTTTGACGTTTGGAATTCAAGCTCCTTGAGAGATTCCATGAATCGTATTGCTTTTCACATTCTTTTATCACTAAAACAACACACATTATATTATGTCGATCGATTACCTGCTGTTATCCATGCAAAACTGAGAATGTGCAGTAAGCAGCTGAATACACACCTATTTCATATTGGTTTTTATGACTCCTCTGAATGCCGTTGCAGACAAGGTGTCGAGGAAGGGCGTATGCCCCTCCTTTTTCATATGTCCACACTCTACACTGTGTGTCAAAGGAATTAGCCGCATACAGATGTCACTTCCCATGTTGGTCAAATTTGGAAATAGTATTAATTGCGGCTTCAAATTGCATTATTGAAAACGATAAAGCTATTGTTTTGGTAGTCTAAGTTTTTAGCATAAACTCTGAGCGCTTCCAGCCAAGTGTTGTTATATGATCAACAAGTTAAATGATACATTCAAGAATCTTCATATTTTATACATACATATTTTATTCAACTTGCTGTTGGAAGTTGCTCCGCTACCGTGTCTTGCAGATCTTGTGGAAGTTCCCTGCACTGTTTTAGCCTAACGCCACGCTCTTTCACTATAATTATTTTTATTTTATCCAGATTCGTATGTCGATCTTAGGGAGCATGGCATCAAGACTTGTGATGTTCCTTACAGTGATCGGTTTCACTCACTTTTCTCAGCAAGAGATGTTTATATAGGGCCAGGTCCTTCTCCTCGATTATGTTTTAATGAAATACGTTTAAATCAAAGAACATTTCATTGCATACTGATTTATATGTTTTCATTAAATTCTTTTAGTTTTTAACGGATTTTGGAAGACGGATTCGCAAATTGTCGTCGAAAAAAATATTGTAGAAGATTTTCTTGCGAGCATAGAATGTACTAACATCCTACTTTGACTTCAGATTGTATCTACTTCGTGCTGTCAATGTTTGTGCAAATAAATTGAACAAATGTGAGGGAGCAAATCCTTTAACTAATTTGTTCAAATTTGTTGCCATCCTGTTTCCGTTATATTTTGCTGGGGCATGTGAAGCTCCAAGCGCCGGTAACAGCTCTGGTGGCATCCACCTGAACACAGTCGAGAAGGTCCTGCACAATTTAATGGTGTTTATATTTCGAACGTTTCATCGCATTAAATAATAATTTAACATTTCTTACCATAGCAACGGTGTTTCAGGGCCCCAAAACTTGATATTGGTGCCAAAAAATGATGGTGATTCTCGTATGGGAATCATAGATGCCCGGTGATGCAGACACTATGGCAATGTCCAGGCTACGTTCACACATAGACCTTTACCATGGTCACTGTTCAAAACAAAGATTAGCACGGGAAACAATTTAACGATGCCCAGGGTAAGCCATGGTATCCTGCACGATGACAAACTTTCCGCGCATGCCCCCCCCCCCCCACACTCTATCCTTTATTGTATAAATAACTAGGAACTCATAGTTTTATTTTGGACAAAAAATTGGAAATAGTTATACAAAATGTAACTTACTTGTAAGCATGGTAACAAAGAAAATTTGCAACTAGACACTGCATTAGATCTGGGATAATGTCAGAATGACTCTCGTTAAAGAAATTGTCTCACACTATCAAAGAGGTCGCTATGTCATATAACATAATCCACACGTGCTTCATGGCGCAAGGTCCACAAAATTGTGCAGAATGAGATAGATTTAAAAGCAATCTTTCCCAAGACAAATAAATGTTGTGTTTTATTTCCACTGAAAATCGTGTCTCTGTGCCAAGTTTCATATTAGATAATGACAACTGAAAAGTTTTCAGATATCTTGTAAATCATCTGAGATACCTTTTGTGGTGGAAGGTTATCTGCCCCATCAGGGCAGATCTAGGTCGTAACCTTAAACATCAAAATACCGACTACATGGTCATGGTATTGTCACATATACATATACATATACACATGCATAATATGTATGTATGTACGTACGTATATATGTATATGTATGTATGTATATATGACCCAGTCTCAGTTACTATTTTAATACAATACTGCATTATACTTCATGTAAGCAAAGATCATTTCAGTGTCGGAAGTCGTTTCGCAAAAAGTTTATTCATAACATTGACTTTTGAGTTGACGATGTCTTGATCACCTGAACAGTCATAGCCTTCTCGTAGTATCTAATTGCTTTAGCTAGAAAGTTTTATGGTTTAAGCTGAATTTGTTAAATGTCTTAAAACTTTTGGTGAATTGATAGTGCAAGTTAAATAATGAGCTTTGTGCTATTCTTTTCAACACACATGTTGTAAGATTTTGTCAATTGAACACATTTTGGCAAATTTTCGAATTAAGCCCTTTAATTTAACAATGATGAATTTTGTATGAAGATGTGCCGTTGTAAATTTGTTGTTATGTTGATTGTAGAGCTATTGCAGGCTTTTTGCTTTAGGCTTTGGGCTCCGACCTCAGGAGGATTCCTCTGAAGTATGAATTACTTATATCTGCAGCGAAATTTCAAACGGGTAGAATGAAAAACTTCTCTGAGTGAATTTTGCGCATCAGTTTCAAGACTAAGAACAGTTTTTTTCCATCATCGATAAGGCGAGATTATGATTTAGAATGGCGACAATGGCTGCGCCCATGATTTCTGATCTCGTATTCTCTCGCTTGTGAGAAAACGAGACTAACAATAATCACTCTAAACTTCTGTATCAGGCAGAAAGCTAGGATATAAACACATTATCATTGGAGCGAGCTCACGCTCGCTATTATGGGCACGACATTCACTCCAAATGCAATGGTCCAGGTAAGCACCAAAATCATTATTAACGAACACACAAACAAACAAACAAACAAACAAACAAACAAAACAAAACAAAAAAAAATAACATGAAAAAAAAAAGAAAGAAACAATAACAAGAACAAAAAACACGACCTTTACGACATTTTACCATTCTGATAATTACACTAGAAAAGAAGTGTCATATGCGGATACAGTGGGTGGCTGCTCAGGGTAATCGGACAAAGAGCTGTTACCGCCCAGAAGGAGATGCATCTTTTCCTCTTTTAAAGATCAGTCGTGATCGTGTTTAATAAGAACAAAAAGAGTATATATATATATATATATATATATATATATATATATATATATATATATATATATATATATAGGCATTGTGCCTGTTGGCCAATTGTTTTTGCAAATAAACTATGTTTAAATCATATATATATGTACATATACATAGACACACACACACACACACACATATATATATATATATATATATATATATATATATATATATATATATATATATATATATATATATATATACATGCATATACATAAACATTCAGAGCCATTTTCAACTAAATTAATGACTTCTTTTTTGCAACTATTAGCATTCATGTCCAGAATGCTTTACTGTTGTGGTACACTGGCTGGAACATATTGTCATAAGGTATCTTCTTATCACTATTTGGTGACAGTGTAGCAGCTCAAACTTTTTTAAGTAGACAAAGCAAGAAATCGCTTGTCACGACGGCTGAAGCAGAAAAGCATTCACCTGATACCAAGCAATGCAACTTGATGCATTGTACTAAAGTATCAGTCGCAAATGTTAAAATCTCTTCAGCTGGCTGCTAAAATAAATGACATCATGTGGAAATGCATAAAAAATGAATTAACACTCATCAAAGCTGGCATTACGTATAGAAATATACGTTTCCAGATTTACGATAATCACCACTAGCTGTTCAATATTGTTGCTAAGTTTTATATAGTATTGACACGTACTCTTGTACACAAAACACGGCCAGGAGATTAGTACCTCGGGATGTGTGTGCATCTTTTGTGCCGTAAATATAAATTATCTGATATACAATCGTAGAGCTCTCCTATGAATTTGTCAGGTTTAGTGAAGCGAAATCACTCAAACATGCCCACTTTGACTCGTGTCATTTTGATTTGGACTAACCTTTTAATATTTCATAAGGAATTAACTGAAATAATCGTCATGCTGACTGGCAATGGATAAAGACACAAAGGAGATAGTCTGGAGATTGAGCAGACCTGCTTACATAAAGAGATATAGCTTATTAATCTAGACAGAAATGCTTCAAAATCAATTTCTGCGCAAACATCTTGGTAGGCGGAATGGAATTCTAGAAGGTCATCCTTCCTGGTATTTGACTACAATTCTATACATCTTTAATAGTAATCATGACGTCCATGTGTACTTCCAGCCAGCAAAGATTTCATTAGAGGCGAGTCTATTGGAAGTTGGGAAAGATAATGAGGATTATTCAAATTACGCACGCTTCTGTTGCTGCGCAGTCTTTAGGATAAGTGAATTACACGTAAATCATGCGGTCAATGTCTGCACTGGTGGGGCCTTAAGTTTCTATAACAGGAGCAAGTCTGCAGAATATCCAAATTATACGACCAGCGTAACAGAAGTAATCACGCCTTTCAACAAGAACACCAAGTTTCCTGTTTTTCACCTTGAGACCCATTGTTGGAAATAAATATCAAAAATCATATCTCGGGAAATTATAGGTTTCTATGCAAGAACCAAATCCCTATCGAACGTAAAGGTCTTAACGGGAAGTTGTGGCTAATTAAGAGGCAAATTAGGATCGAAGTGAACTCGTTACATGGTGATAATTGGGCAAACTGCCAAACAAAATAGCCCTAGTTTGTATTCATTTATATAAATCTGCTGCTTGTAAATTGATTAAAATAATCAGCAATCTAACAAGGGTAAGTCATGCAAGGGTGATGGAAGCCAGTTGTATCATTAATGCATTAGCAATCGTAAATAATAGACCAAACATATGGCGCTGCAGTCCTTCTGTTTCTCGCCGAGAGTCATCATTATGAGCCAGTATTATGTGGAAGATCACACCTCGACTGGCCATCTTGCTTCACAATAACACGGCACCAATTACATATAAAACCTAGTCACTCAAAGTTCTCAGAAGTCCTAATGAACATGATTTCTTCAATTAGATAATTAGATGCACGCCCGGTGCATAAAATGATACAAGCTCGCAATATCTGATTGATCAATTCAGTGCAGCTCAGTGAAAGTCAGCTAAACGCAGACTGTGTGTCGTCTGCTCTCTGTGCACTCAATGCAGGATGATAAAAATAATAGATATAAAGGGGCAATGCCAATAACAAATTTACAACCTTTATTATGCCTTTTATTTTCCGGCGTTGTGGACGGAAAGGATAGGACACATGTTACAAGTTTGTATGCCTCACTCATGTAGCAGCACAATTAGAGTAAATATACTGAGTCTCTTGTCTTTAGTTGTTTGTCCAGTATCTCGTGCTTTCACTTTAATTGCTTTGTGATATGGTGTACCGCGTGACCAGTGTTAAGGATAATATTATGTTAGAAGGTTGCATGCTGAAACTCGTATTGTGTTGTATATCAGAGCTAGATTGCCCAATAGATACAGAGCAGCTAATTCAGGGGTCCCCAGACATACGAACAGAGGTACTATACAAAAGACGGAGTGGACAGTACACGCTATTCTATTGGCAAGATGAGTTCAGGGCAGGTATAACAGTAAATTATAGTTATAATTTAATGAAACGTCTAGGCTGAGTAATATACAACCGTACTGTAGCAGGTATATCGATGTTTTATATACCCGAAATATCAGCACTACCATACATCATAATGCAGATCTCAGAAGTTTAAGGCTGTACATTTATAGATTACTCGTAAAGAAGACAATACAAAAGGAAATGGCTTGTATCTTTCTTTAAACAGTTATACGAACTAGCTGCATGGGGCAAAATGGTTACATGTGGTCAATGGGAATTTAGTTTGAATGGCCGAGGTGCAGCTGCGCCTGCATTATGTTTGCAAAACAATTACCAAACGCCAAATATTTTGGGATTGCAAGACGGAAGAACAGTAGCTTGGTTGATCTCACATTGGAGACACAAAGTATGGAAAATACTTTAACCTCATCGGGCAGCCATACGCAAATAGAACAAGGCAGAAACGACTTAAATTAACTGTCAGTCCTACATTTAATATGTCGAAGTTGAAAGGGAGGCAGCCAGCTTGTGGTAGTACGTAATTTGGAATTAATACAGGTAAAGGAAAGTAAGCTTATTTAGTATTTTATACGATAAGACTGGTTTTTAAAAACTTACTTAAGAGTGTGTATTTGTCATCACTGCGCTTTCAGAAATACTGGTATACGTTGTTGTTGGTAGTGGTCGTGGCAATTGTTTTGTTTTTGTTTCTTTTTTTTAATTTTTCCTTCTTGTTTTCATATTTGTTTCTGCGCCAATGGATCCACATATCCCAAACTCCCAGATAAGAAAGGTTTCTACGTTATTTTATTTGTTCTGCTGAAGAATATATGCACTGACATGCAAGAAGACCCTAAACTAACATTTTTAAAACTAGACAGAAATAAGATTTACTTGAGAGAAAATCTGTGTGCCTTAAAGATTAGTAAAATTTAAAATGTTTTAAAATTTTCTTCGGTGATAATCAAATGCATCTTGAACATAATATTTTGAACTGGAAATTGCCTTTTCATCTTTAATAGGTTTGAAATTGTAAGCATTTAAATGTTCCCAATGTGCCTAATGAGCAAAAATTAAAATTATATTTTCATTTCGCTGGGCGCGTCTCTAACACGAACTAAGGAATAGAAGTAGCTCCGGACAACCCCAGCTACAATATACTGGAAGATGTTCAACATTTCGAGTTTTAGAATTGGCATGAATTCAAATTTTACATCTTTCACTTTCATTTCATTGGATGCACATAAAACTTGCAGATGGACTGACACATTTTTCTGTAATATCTTGCAAAAAACAGACAAACTTAAATATCATCAAAAGGTTACACTCAGATAAACACACAATCACATGGTTTATTTATTCAGTAAAAGCTCTCTATGGTAGGTACCCTTGGGACTAGAAAAGTGTCCACTCCAGAGAGGGTCAGAGTAAGTAATTCTTTTTAATTTATTGAGAACTTAAGTTATGAGACGGTTGTTTGTAGGTTTTACTCCATTTGCTACAAGACCTAATCCTATAAAGCAGACACTGAACTATGGATGGGAAGTTGCCTAAGAGACAGGCTCTGGCAGTGCAAGTTAGTCTATTGTGCATGCAAAATGGTTGCATAACAGTATGAGGTAGACAACACTAATCAGCTCGTACATGTTGTGGTGGCGGGTGTGTGTATTATGGGGGGTAAGTGAACTTAGCATAAATCAAAATTCCTCAACTTTTGTTTGCATGCCATAGGAATTATACACGAACCCGTAAATTGACCTCAGGGCGGCAGCTCTATCCAATATAGTTTTGAAAATATGACAGACCTAACTATTCAATTGCGTCTAATTGGCATAATTTTGGAAATGTTAAATCACGGCAAATCGGAGGACCAATTTCAATTATAGGGCTATTGTCAAGCACAAGTTTGGATTTATAGCTATAGCTGTCTCCGAGAAAAGCTGCGGTCACGATGTAGACGGAAAGGAAGGATGGAAGGAAGGAAGGAAGGAAGAAAGAAGAAAGAGAGAAAGAAAGAAGGAAAGAAGGAAGGAAAGAAAGAGAGACATACAGAGAGAACGAAGAAAAAGATAAAGAAAGAAGGAAAGGAAAGAGAGATAGAGAAAGGAAGAAAGAGAGAAAGAAAGAAATTGGTGGTGCTCCCTATTGTTATTGTAATGAAAAAGAGCACTGTTGACCAGATAATGCATAGTTAACGCCGTTAGGTTTACCTGAGAAAGCCGGAAGCCACTTATCATCATTTGTAATAATAGACAATGGTGACTGACTGCGTGTAATAATCTTGCCGATACCAGAGAGCTCTTATTAAATGACCCCTCTATAATATACCTGACCAAAAAGTAGGAACAAAGACGGGCGACGTGGATTCGCAGACTTGGTTGAATCGATGCGTAGTATCTTGTATAATGACGTCAGAAATCGAGGTAACTCATAAAGCGCTTAACAAGTATGAATGATAACACCGTTCACCAAAGCTGAGAGGTACAGCGCAAACAATATGACCCATGATTTCTCAAAAAGCAGCTTTTGCAAACGTTTCAAGTCAAGACTATGTAATTCCATAGCTGTTTAGTCTCTTCATGAACCGTCTCGCCACTACAATGCAGTTCGAAACATATTTATAGTTGTTTTCTAAAGAAAACGTGATATCGAGAATATCAGTGACTTTTTTTTATACCAAACAAGCGGAAATCTATATGTGGACAGGCATTTGGTTCTGGATATACTCTCTGTCTCTCTCTCTGTCTCTCTCTCTCTCTCTCTCTCTCTCTCTCTCTCTCTCTCTCTCTCTCTCTCTCTCTCTCTCCTTTTCTCTCTCTGTCTCTCTCTCTCTCTCTCTCTCTCTCTCTCTCTCTCTAACACACACACACACACACACACACACACACACACATCAATCAGAGATTGCAACCCATTTACGCACGAGGAAAATTGTAATATCGTCGGCCTAAGAAAATGTATTGTACTTATTATCTCCTATCATAACACTTTGTTCACTTTACTCGAGATTTTCCGACGTAGAGTAGAGAATTTTTCAGTTGGATGTGAATATGGTAGGGGAAACTGTTTGCAACAGGCTTATCGATCTGGTAGAAGAGAAAAAAATGTACCGAATCTTTTTGTTTTGTATCGTAATTTTCTCATGAGACAATTCTTCAAATTAAAACTAGTGTCACGTGAAAAATCATAAAGTATGAACACACAAAGAGACATCATAAGGTGTCAAAGTTTATAGAAAAAAATAGGTTCGATACTTGCGGCGATCGAAAATCGTTTGTTAGTCTAAATCACTGAGAAGAAAAAAAAAGAGAGGTGCCTAAAGGAGAACACACGTACAGATTCTGCTGCTTCATATTGGATAGATTTATATAACAATTAAACAGGATATGAGTACGCTTATCAAGCAGGATGCTTCCATATTGCAGGACCACATCCACCAGGGCTATGTCGAGCACAAGAAGCACCAGAGTCATGTCCAAGACAGAACGCACCAGGGCTACGTACAGTCTCACAAGTGTTGTGCTGGACAGTTTATATTTGAGCCGAGGCAAAAGAGCAAGGTGCTATTTACACTTGTTCATAATACGGACAGATACCTTCATACCCATACATGCAGGTCTCTAATATGGTAATATGGGGATGCTAGGATGATATTTCCGACAGGGTGATCCGTAAATGAGTGAGTTGTTGAGCCTCAGATACAGGCGTACCTCTAAGTTAGAGTTTCGGTTTTTCTCGGTGCCAAAAAGAAAGCAATTGATTTTATCACATTAAAAGTGACACCCCATAACCTGCCCAAAAGTTCAATTCTGCCTAAATCAGCATTTATTCTTTCAGATGACGTAATTGAATCATGAATAATTTCAAATATGCTAGTATGGTTTGCAAATAGCATAGTATCACAAGCTATTATCGGTAATATCAAAAATGAATATAAGGCAGAGAAATGGGCCTAGAATAGAGCCTTGAGGCAAGTCGGTTTCAACTGGAAGCCAAGAAGAGGTTTGACCATATATGTGTATGGTAACCCTCTAGTGACGGCTTAATAGATAAAATCCTGATAAAATTGACGACAGTATCATTGAAGCCAAGCTTCATCGCTTTGAAGAGAAGGCCATTATGCGAAACTTTGGTTTAAACACATTCTATTGAAAAAACTATATAGAGATTCAGGGCATAACCTGATATTAACCTCTCTTTCATTAAAAGGAGGAGTAGTTGGACATTGCACAACAAGGAAGACGAAACACTTGCTCGATACACTTGGAAGATATGTAACAGTACGTGACAAGACGGATAGAGTGCCACGGCCACACAGCCTGAAGAAGTGAGCCAGGACAAGAAACCACATGCAGCGAAAGGGTTAGGTTAAACCTTCACATTATATCTTGATTTACATATTACATGTGATAACTGCTTTGTGTTTAAATGTACAAATATACTGTTACACCAACTTTGATGAGTCTTCCTGTGTCATTTATATACTATTGGGCGGCCTTAAAAGTGATTTCTATTCGATAAAAGACTCAGCATTACGCTCAGACAAAGGCAACACGTTCCAAAATCAAGTCACGGAAGGAAGGAATTAACAGTCGAATAGCTTTGTTCGCGTACCTATGTTTGACAAATTTTGCCGTGATCTGACGTTATACCTATTGCATTAGGACACAGTGGCTGGAACTAGATTCCTCAAATATTGACGTGCAAGACCATGCGTTATCTTGTAGAATAAGATTAATTTGCCTTTCTTTCTTCTCTTTGATAGATTTTCAAAACTTGTTTTCTCATAAATGAGATTGTGGTTAGTGTCCCTCGTGGCCCCTGTTATTACTCTTGCTGCAGAAAGCTGAACATTATCCACCTGTTGAGACTCCTGTAAAGAACAGACGTCCCACACAATTGTACCATACTCAAGAATCGGATGGACAAAGCTGTAATAAACAGTTTCTAAAGACTTCCTAGTTAAACGATATCGTAGATATATCACGATATTAACAATTTGTGTTTCTTTTGTAATCAAGCTGTTAAGTGACTAGTCCACGTCAAGTCTGATTTTATAATCAAGCATAAATGCTTATCTTTGTTTCGGTTCTGTAGAGTTTCGCACATAAAGACTAAATCAGGATAATTGAGACGTATTCGCTTCTTAGATATGATCATACTTCTTGTTTTTGACGGGTTAAACGAGATCAGCCATCTATGCGACCAACTCTCATCTCCTTCAGATCCAGATTAAGAAAAGTGGCGTCTTCAACTTTTATAAAAAGGTTGTATCGTCTGCAAATAATCTAATAGACGAATTAATACATTAACGATATCATTTATGTATATAGTAAGAATAACAGTGGCCCAATACAGATCCCTGAGGGATCCCTGCTCTAACTTTACCCCCAAGAAGACGCAGCTCCCCGCATAACGACTCGTTGCATTCGACCTTGTAGATAATCTTCGAGCCACTAAGAAGAGAACCACTTATTCCAGCCTTTTTAAGGTTTGTCCAAGAGACCAGGATAGAAAACTCGGTCAAACGCTTTGGTGATATCGCAAAAAACAATTCTTACACCATTTTGTAGATGAATAGCTTCACAAAAAGTATGATATAAATAGACAAGTTGGTTGACAGTACTGTGACCAGGGGTGAATCCAGACTGACAATCAGATAAAACACCATTATCTGTGAAATAACTATAAACGACTTTGGATATTACTCGTTGAGACACCTTACTTGCGCAACTGAATAGCGAAATAGGTCTATAACTACTACAAAGACTTGGGTCTCCGATTTTGAAGGCTGGAAACACGTTTACTCTCTTTCATTTGGTTGGAAATTTGTAATAGGACAAGGAAATATTGAATAGTTTTGTAAGAGATTTCGCAATAACATGTGCAGCTTCTTTAAGGAGTTGAGAACTGATTCCGTCCGGGCCACTTGCCTTAGAAACATGAAGACTTTCTAAAATGGCTCTAACCTCTCTTTCGTTTATGGTCAAAATTTCGAGAGTATCAAAGTCACTCTGAATATCAGCTGGCGGAAAAAACTTTGATCCATCCACAGTGCATTGAGATAGGAAAAAAAAGTCCTTTAAAGTTTGAGCCTTGGCTTCATTGTCGTGGAAAGTTTGACCATCATGATACAATGTGTGGGTGTGTCATGGGCTTGGCTTTTGTTCAGAAAATTTTTTAATGTATGCCACCAGCTCTTTTTCTTTTGATGCATGTTATTGATCGAATCTTTCTGCTTTTCATGATATTTTTTTCAGCCTGCCTGGTCTTCCGTATACTTGTTACGTAACTGCCTGAGGTAAACCAAACTTTGCAGAACGACTTAAAATATCAGGGAAAACCGTTCGTGCTTGTTTACCCATTTCGAGACCATTTACATGTCACGTAGAATAGAAACGAGTTGATAAACGGAGTCATTTTTCTCTGTGTTTTTTATGTTAAAAATGCTGTTTTGAATCAGATACCCGAAGGAGCTGTATACATGTACTACTGTTTAAAAAATGGAGACGTAATAGGGCAGGTGTTGGACGGCAATTCTCGTTTCGTTTCTAATTACGCTTTTTGAAAACTTGACATAAATTGGGTAGCTTCAAGGGCGCGGAAAACTGACACTGTTGCCGACAGGTATTGCATACAAGTATAAATAACTGACAAATGCTAGGAACTGCATTTTAAGGGGGATGTTACCGATACCGTCGGGCCCGAAGGCCCGACTAGTTTTGAGTGAACGTAATACTTATTCAATTCTACCAACATCATTGAAAATTGCTGTGATGAGCACCATCTTGCAGGCAAGTTTCACTGCATGGCGATATATTTATTGAACTATTTGCATTTGTTTAAACTATTTGAAATAACAGTACCATCGTCAATGAGGGTGGGATAGTTAAGAGAAGTTTACGACCAAGAATGAATTAACTGAGCCTCCGCTATCCTTTTGGATTTATGTTTTTTATTCGAAATCCGAACAAAGTTTTTCAAAGTAAAGTCAGGTCGACTTTTAATTTGCATTAATAGTGATATTTCGCACTTTTTGCACAGCTGAAAAAGGTTGACGCTCTATGTTTTCATAAACTGAGAATGCTAATGGACATGATTCTAGTTTGATGGACTCTATTTTTTCCAGACAAGGATTTGGTTTGCATAGTTAAGCTGTTGAGACTACATGTAATTGGCTTGTCTTGTCTTGTCACAACCAATACCTCTCTGGTAAATTAAGAAATAAATTGTTTGCATGACGGAAGACGCCCGACCAGCAGGAAACTGAATGGTAAATTGAGTCAAATGCAGCCACACCTGTATCCCAGGTGGTGTGGCTTACAGCATTATTCAATTCATCAAAATTGGTTAGCTTGTAATCCTAGACTGTATACCTCAAAGGAGCAGAGTTCAAGCAGAGTTTCAGGAAGAAAAACAGGAGAAATTAATAAAGTACACAAAGGTGAGTCAAGCTCAATCCGAATAGTCCAGCCATCCAAAAAGTACGAGATTGTCTCCCCATACATTTAATAATAGAACTCAAATAATCATGTTGAGAAATACTGTATGAGACCAGTTGTCAAGAATGGAGAATCAAGACTGCTTGACTGGCCAGCTGACCTAAAACATCCGCTAAGCAGAACAAACAGATCATGTTCTTCAGCCTACGGCTGTAAAAAAAAAAAAAAAAAGCATGATACGCGAAATCGCGCCGAGAGACCACAGTATTATTGCCAAGCACATAACAAGTCCCCATAATAATATGGGTATTGGCAACATTGACTGGCCAATAATGGCCTCCAAAGGAGACCAATGCTCCATATTATTTCTGCTGCAGGAGAAGTGCAGAATTTACCCAAAAATAGTCTGTTTAGCAGTTCGGGTGAATAAACACATCTTAAGACTCTGTTAATGATACGGCCTGCATGGGCAAGTTCATTATATGTTTAGTGTCGGTTTTCAAAAAACAAGAAATAGTAGTTCTGGGCTGTTACCACAGACTGAAACACCAAGTTGTTAATTTCTCTGGCCAAGAGGAATGTATTCTATCAACAGACGAGAGTACAGTGGTTACTGTCTTGAGAGACCACCTTTTAGGATATTTTCACTAGTACCTTTCATCTTATTTATACCTCATATGATAAAACCTGTGTTGAAGGACCCCAATTTGGGCTGATATTTCATGACAGGTTTCACTGCATAAAGTAGTCAGAAAGATAAAAACAGTGATGGCATGACTGTAGACAATGAGCAGTTGGATATTGGTAAGGTTTCTGACTACAAGTAAGAATAGGAAAATATATACTTTTCCAAATATGAGTTTTGAATTGGCTGTCTACACCATGAAACGATACACTAGTGTCGCCAATGCTGTTACATTTAAGCCTGCACTTTTTTGTTTGCGATGTTCAATGTGATCCTTTAAAGTGGTTTTACCATTAAAAACAAACCTGAAATGTTGACGTCATCACTCATATTCATAGGTTTACAATCCAAGTGGACATATGGAGGATAATAGGTCAGCTTTGAAGACTTTTTTATGATCAAGTATCTAAACTGTGGATATCAATATCTTTTTTCGTTTTAAACGTTTTTAGATCATGAGATAATTCAGAAGGTATCTTTGTAATTGCTAGCAAAGATTTGTTATGCTGGGCAGAAGCTCTTCATCGCTACTATCTATCTATCTGTCTATCTATTTATCTATCTATCTATCTATCTATCTATCTATCTATCTATCTATCTATCTATCTGTCTGTCTGTCTGTCTGTCTGTCTATCTGTCTGTCTGTCCGTTTATTTGTTTATCTATCTATCTAGCTATATATTTTATTTTATTCTATTCTATTCAATCCATTCTATTTCTTTAGCATATTTATAGAGGGTAGTCGCATACTGTACTCCACAGGGCCCTGCGATATAAAGTTCATACAAACAGTGTTAGTAAATCCAATAGATGACATTAGTATACAAGGACCCAGTAAATTGAGTAAAAACTATAACACGCAAACTTAAATTAACACAGACATGTAAGCTATGGATTTTCTAAACAGCTAAGGAAATAAAAGGGTGATGGAAAACTAAATACATAAAACTAAAAAATACGGGTACAAAAGATTAAGACAATGATAGAACTAAGTAGAAGCTGGTATGCCCAGCGCTCTATCACCGGGCCTCTTTTATTCTTAATTTACATTAATGGCATTGTTGATAATATGACATGTAACATCAGACTTTTTTATAATGACACCAGCACTCTGGAAGCTCGCGTTATTACCGACCTTGGCCATCTCTCCACTGCACATTGTCACAAAAGCAAGTGGGCGACTGTCCCCCTGGGAAACACTTAAATTTTATATTTTTTTAAATGTCCAGAAAAAACTCGGAAAACTGTATTTGATGATTATCTTCCCAGTTCTGGAATATGTTGCGTCCTTTTTGTCAATTGCATAAGCCAAGAGGCAAGCGGAAGAGGGCAGTCCTGTTGAGGGAAAGGGGTCAGCCGACCTATTCTGACCAATATAATGGTCTCAGTTGGTCACGTGATACCTCTTGACCAGCGCTACCATCTGCTACTTCATGTCCCTGGACATATGCCATTGCAGCCAGACGCTTCTGATCTTTTGGAAGCATTACAGTATGAAGTAGTTACAACATGCCATGAAATTTATGTGAAATGATAGGGCACTTGCTGAAATAGGTTGGAAGCCTCTGCACAAGTACAGAAAATGGTCAAACTGGTGTTCTTGTACAAAATACTAAAGAAGTTTCCTCAGCTTTACCATGTGTGCTTTTATGACCTCATTTTAAATCACGTACTAACGCCAAACAGGCCGCCTTCTCAAGACTCAATTTCAACTTAGACATATTAAATGTCGGACTGACAGTTACTTACAGTCGCTTCTGACTTCTGCTGTTTGCTTAAGGAATGACCTACCCGGCGAAGTTAAAGTGTCCCCGATATACTTTCAATCTTTAAGATAAAATTACCTAAGCTACTGCTCTTTTGTCATCAAATTCCAAGATTGGTTCTGTCGAAGTTGTGTGGTTGAAATAAAGAAAGTTTATGGGAAGAAGTAGGAAAATTAGATGGCCCCCGAAAAACTCATTATAATATTGTAGATAAAATTCATGATAAACTGATGAAAGAAGTCATCAACATGTTTCAGGTCATTCTAACAAATATTGAAAAAAAATTGCAGTCGGATCTTCCTAAGAAATAAACAAAACCTGCGCTGAAATGGTATCGGACGGAACAAATGATAAAACAACAATTGAAAAGGATTGTATAACGAAGGTCATTGAACAAACATTAGTGCAACAAAAAGCATGAAATATCTAGAGAATCAAGAGCAAGAGAAGAGAAAATCAAACTCCACCAAGGAAGAGAAAGTAGGGGAGAGATTCCCAAGGACAGAACAAAACCATGCTGAGGCATTTTCATAGCACTCTGCTTCGATACGATGTATTGAAAAATTCCTGATCTGAAATGAAAATATAATTATGTCAGGAAAAAATGAGAAGAAGTATAGGCCAAGATCAATGAAATTGTTACCACAAATTAAAGGTGACGTGCAAAGGATCACGTCAAGTTTAACTGATCTAAAACTAGCTGCGCCAAAGTTTAAGGATTATGGTGTCTGCCGTAAAGCGGCAGAGGGAGGAAAACATCTATTGACAGTTAAAGCAAAAGAAGCAAAGTGGAGAAAAAGAGTTCAGTGGGCGGGAGGGGTGCTGGGCATCCAAAATCCGGGGTCCACCGTGGAACCCAAGGACTGTCAAGGTAAGAAAGCTATAAAGACATTTCATAAGATTATATATTATACAAACATCAGCCGTATTATAAATAAAAAACCTGAGCACTATGAAATAATTAACGAAGACAAGCCAAATATAACAGTTACAACTGAAACAAAAAATAAAAAATTCAAAATGAAAAAGACCGAACTAAAGATGTTATGTCGTTCACACAAATGCAGATAAAGTAGGAGCAATGGGCATAGCTGTGCACATTAAGCAAAAACTGAATTGCATGGGAGTCTCAAAGTTCAGTTTATACCATTTCAAAGATATAGCACCAGTTGAAATTAAGTCAAACGGAAACAACACTCTTCCACTTACGTAACTCCATCACAGTTCAAGTTTTATGACAACAAGTAACACCGAGTTTACAACAAAATCTATGAAGTATGTTATCAACTGGGATACCTTTGTTTTCTCCTGTTAGGCGATTTTAATTATTCGTTGATCAAATGGCTGCAGGGTGATATGGTCCTCGGAGGCAGGCAGATTTTTAGACGCAACAATGCACGTTGAAAGCAGCACGAGACATAGAGCGAACCGAGAAGCCAAAACATTGGATTTATCACATATAAATGAGTATAACATGCTTCACTATATTGCACATAGGTTACCTTTTTTACAAAAGTGATCATGTAGTGCTTACATTTAATTTCAAATGTCACACAAAACGTTCATGTGAGGATAGAACAATTTTCTTGTATAACAAGGGGGAATTGTAATGCTATGATGCAAGACCTACAATTGAATTGGACAAATCCTACGCAACATAAAGTGTGTGTAAACAGAACCTTGCCATTTTGGGCAAATGTCTTAAGAGGTGTGTATGCCCCAGGGTCGTGCGACCGGTGCTGCTGTTCACTATGTAATATGTAAATGACAAGCCCGATATTGTTACTAGTAAGTAATTCATAATGTCGTTTGCAGATAATGCGAAATTATTTAAACTAACAACCTTTGTGGAAGATTGTGAATCTATGCAACAATACAGCAAAAGACTTCAAACATGGTCACATAATTGGCAGCTGGATTTTCAGACGAATAAATGATCAGTCTTGCAGGTAGGAGAAAACCAGCCGGACTATGAATATCAAGTGATTAATGTCAGGAAGCCAGTTTAGAATCAGCATGACTGGAGAGAGACCTGGGAGTTTTAATAGATACGTATCTAAGTTTTGAACAGCATATTCATGCAGTTAGGGAGGTCAATTACCTTACAGGCCTGATGTGGCGATCATTTGACTGTATTGATAAAAAAAAACATTCAATCTGTTGTACAAATCAATGATTAGGCCACATTTCAAATATGCATCGGTTGTTTGGTCTCCACATTTGTGGAGATAAGCAGAAATTATTGAATCAGAAGAGAGAGGATCGACGTTTAGAGTACGTAACTTAAAAATCTTGACTACAAAGGCAGACCGAGAAAACTCAAATTACCCACTCTGATATACAAAAGATTAAGAGGGGACCTGATAAACACTTATAAGTATGTACATAAATGCAATAACACAGATTCCTGTCTACCTCAAACTGCAGACAATGAAAGAACCAGAGGCCATCAATTCAGATTAAAAAAGGTTAGAACCAAAAATAATGAAGGACTTGTTTTTCTAGGCGATAGCGTTACTTGATGCAATTCATTGCCAAGTGATATTGCAGAAGCACCTGGTAGTACTTGTTTTAAGACCAAATTGGACAATAATTTGAAACATTGCCCGGTTTTATGTGATTTTAAAGCTCTTGACAATTCAACAAATACTACGAGCGGCTTACAATGGAAGTTATCGATCCTACCAAGCTGTATTTACGTAACTAATACGTTTTTAAGGGAAATGATATGTATTTTCGTGGCAGTGTCCAATTTAATTTGTAGCCCTTCAGACAGTTCGTTGACAGTCACTGTTCTACTTTTCACAAACCAGGTACCTGGGTATTTCAGTACCCGAATTTCGAGTTCGGGTATTTACTTTTAATACTCTATTCGCTGGCATTAAATTGTATTTGTTGTCACGTTTGTAGCAATATGGTATCGTAGAGTATAATTAGGTTTGTATATGTCTTTATTTTACCCTTTCCTGAGCTTGCATTATACGGTGCATGCCGAATATATATATTTACACGAGAAAAATTCATATGAGCCTCTAAGTATTTTTCAAATCCTTATTCAAGAAATAAAGTATGATAAAAACAACAAAAAACTACATAAAGGTAGATACATGTTATTTCCTTCTGTTTTGATCTCTTTTGGGAACCAGCTAGACTAAAACTTCGGAGATCTGTTAAGAATATGTTTGCTCCTATTGTTCACCCAAATCAAAGATAGAACCTTGTTGGTGATAGACTATCAGAAATTATGTTGCGTGGTGGTGCTGATCTCTTGGATAAATTAAACACAGATATGTCTGTTGTAGTACAGTTGTAATAATAAACTTTATTTGTTTACTGAGGATTGCATGTGGGGAGACTTCCTAGATACTCAGTAGCTATTAGGCAATGTAGTTTTGAACGAACTATGATGACAATGCAATATTGACAAAATATTAGCCAGTAATAAGAGGTTAATATAGTGGAGAGGTTGGAATCTTGAACTTGTTTGTATAGATGATGGAGATGTCCAAAAACGTTTTGTTAGGCGTCCCTGGATATGATATAGTTTTCAATGTCTCATTGTGGTCTCCCTGATTGATCCACTTCAGACGCTCTAGCAGGTCTCACAAAAAAAACAAAAAAAAAATTCTCTTGGCAATCTATTACAAATTCAAAAATCGAAAATCGAAAACTTATTTTGAAGAAAAGTACAGAAGTCTGTCCCCTTGGGGAAAGCTTAAGAAAGGTCCCCGTTTTCCCCCAGCTTGTCATATTTTCCACCATTTGATTCATGATTCGTGTCCCATTCTACCCCTTTTTCAATTCTCCCCAGTCTCCCCTATCCAGTAACTGGGATAGCAGGCGTGTCCCTATGCAAACCCCCTCTGGTAAGACAGGAGGCATAAAAAAGAAAATTGCTACGACACATAGTTATTGTACAAAAGACGATAGATACTTGAACAAGACTAGCCTGAGTATCTCTCATCGACTTTAAGCCTGCATGTACTTTAACGCAGGAGGTTAAGAGAATCCTGTTCATTGTTCACAAATGAAAATGGTGCTTTTACTGTTGTCAGTTGCACTCTCTATCTCACAGTTCACTTGTCTCATACAAAGCAAACAGCTTATTCAAAACGCTACACGTGGTAAAATTCATCTAAAATGTGTTTCATAGAAACTTTTTGTTAATTTATTTCTCCCTCTTCTCCCACCTCTTGGTCCCACTTTGCCCCGTAGGGGTTCCAGTTTTGCCTGAGAATAGTCCTTTCTATTTTTTGCTCCAAAGCGGCATATATACATAAAGAGTGGTATAAAAGTAGGCTACTTTTCAGGCAAGGGTTACAACGTTCTTTGGAGTATAACTCGACCACATGAAATACATCTGCTAGACAGGCAGTCCAACAAGTTTTATACACTGTGAGAAGTGTCCATTTCACAACAGTATCCCCAGTGCCAGTGTCAGTTGGCGCACCTGTTTTGGTAGTCAAAGGAATGAAAATTGTGTCTTCGCCGGGGGGGGGGGGTCTTTGATGGGATAGGACGGGTGAAAGGTGGTCTGGTCTCCGCTATCCCTGCACCTGGGTACGGGTTAGTGACGTTCTGGGTGACTAAAGTGTCCGCGGTGACAGAACAGTTGACCATCAGGTAAACAGACGCAGCGACCGTCGGAGGCTGTTTCATTTACATTGGTCCCATGATCCTGATTAGGATACTTACAAAATCCTGCAGTCTGATATGGCTTCTGATGGAATGGGCGAACTTATAGTTTCACCAGAAGTCCAGACGTATGACCACGAGCGGGTTTTTGGTTCGTCACACTCAGAAACAGACCCTTTAAATACATGTGTGAACATCCAATGAAACAAAGGTAAGACATTTCCAACAGAGTGGCAAATAATAGAGTAATTTCGCTTCTCACAAGGGCCTTTTAGGCAGGAGCTAGGTTGTACGGATGAGTGACGTCCACGGCCGATTGTGCGGCTGTGCAGAAGACCATGCGAGTCTTTATCTCATGCCACCCTGCACAGGGCCACAGCTGGGCCCTGTGGCCCGCCCGCCGCTCATGCCGCTAACACCAGATTAAGGTCAAAAGGTTGTCTCATACATTTCAGTCTTGCCAGTGGAGTTGGATTTGTGTACGTGTGTGTGTGTGTGTGTGTGTGTGTGTGTGTGTGTGTGTGTGTGTGTGTGTGTGTGTTATCATGTCACATTTGATCTGTGCTCTTAATTTTGTATGTATTATTAAAGTGTGTGTGTCAACACACACTTTTCTGTTTTTTATAAAATTCTTTCTATCTATCTATCTATCTATCTATCTTTCTTTCTTTCTTTCTTTCTTTCTTTCTTTCTTTCTTTCTTCTTTACCAGCAAATTTATCCGACACTTTTCTCGGACAGTATTATACAAAGAACTCCAAACTTGGCATAACTGTAGCTCCACACAAGGAACTCGACCTTTTTTATACAGGGGAATGAAGATGTTTAAAATTATGCAAGTTAGGGGCACTTGAGATTTTAAATCCTGAATGTCTTCAAAAGTATGATAGATAGAGATGTCATTCCAACTTCTACTAGAGGTTTATTGACCATTGCGCATCTAATGAATTTAAAACAAAAGTTGTAGCAATTTAAATTATGCTAATTAGCAGCATTAGACATTTTAAATCTTGAATATCTTCAAAACTGTTATAGATGTCATTTCAACTTCTACTAGGGGGTTGTTGACCATTGTGAACACCAATGAATTAAAAATAAAAGTTGTAGCAATTTAAATTATGCAAAATATGACCATTATAAATTTTAAATCTTGAATAACTTCAAAGCTATAGATAGAGATGCCATTCCAACAACTCCTGTGTTATGAAATAGTTGTACATTGTCAAACCAATATGCTTTGAAGACACACACACTGATTTGCTATGCAGCAAATCATCTAACCTAGTTTCTCCTTGGTCTGGTCGCACGATGTGCTATGGTATAGGTGTGTTAATGTTCAATTTTGTTCTACAGTGGCGGCGCGTGTATGGAACTAAGTAAAAGAAATAAGGAAATGAATGAATGAATGAATGAATGAATGAATGAATGAAATGGTGTCAAAACACTTGAGAGCATCAAGTGAGCAATTACATAAAGGAGATTTGACCCGATATATAGAGACGTAGCTGTTGTGTCAACATATACATCACGGCTTTAGCTTTGCTCAGTGTATTTTTTCTTTAAAAATTTAGATCGTGTTTGGTATGTGGTAGAACTTGGCTGTGCCCTGATAACTTTAAAGCACGATATTGAAATTCAAAAGTAAAGGAATTAATACCTTTTTGAAGGGGTTGATACCTTTTCAGAGCTTGATAATATAATATAGCAAATGTGGCTGATTTATAAAAGTATTGAAACCTCAAAAAAGAAAAAAGTTTTCTAGGAAGTAATAATAATCGATACTGCGTGAAAGATGAACACCTGTTTTAAGTGATAACAATAGTAACATGCCTGCATGTCGATTTTGTTGCCGTTGTTTATGGTGATGGTATAAATACATACATACATGCATAAATACACACATACATACATACATACATACATACATACATACATGCGTTATACTGTTTTAAGACTGCCTAATTGGGTCTTATGGGAAGGCCACCACACGATTAATCAGCAACAGTTCTGGAAACATTGTTTGCCCTCTCTCTCTCTCTCTCTCTCTCTCTCTCTCTCTCTCTCTCTCTCTCTCTCTCTCTCTCTCTCTCTCTCTCTCTCTCTCTCTCTCTCCCTCCCTCCCTAATTGTTTGTTTGTCAAAACTAGTATCCACTTGTAAAAAACACCCGTCCGAAATGGGTAAGATCTTTGACAAGACAGAATGGTCAGATAGAGTGGTACCTCTTGTTGTCCACTTGTCAATATATGCGCTCCTTCCTTTCATTGGAAAAACTTGACTGTTTTTCTGAAGTAGCATCGAAAGCATGACATGCTTAGCATATGGTCGTTTTGCAGATGTCTGTAGCTGTACTGCCAATACGCTTTGATGTAATGAGACAATACTGAAGTTACAATAGGAGGCTAGTCAATTCAGCTTTCGTGCATGAGAGCAAAATATTTCGTGACGAATCAATGGATTCTCTTTGGAGACGCGCGACCTCGGCGCGCGACCGTCAAAATAGTTACCCAGCATGAATCTGGATCCTCAAGCAGTAGGACTTGACATCAAACTTTTTTCCACGGTATTTGCAGCGAGCAAATCTTAAGAAAAGAATCTAGGCTCCTAAATTTGTACGTTTTGTTTGGGAGAAATGACGCCAGGATAAAGTAAAGGCAGCTGACAATATTTGTTCGTGGGTAGCCAGTTGGTATCATGAGTGAAAGCAAAAAAGACATTGTTGCCTTTCTTCAACTTCATGTGGTCGTTCAGCCGGAAATTCACCTATTGGACCGGAAGCACAATAAAAAGACAACACATGAAGAGTTAAAATCCCGGGTGGCAGTGAACAAGGCACATAGGATCCCATCACAAGCTAAGATCGAATGTCATCTTCAATTCCTAATTTTAACACTCTTGTCCTACATTTAAAACCTTATCGGTACGAGAGGACGTTAATAAATCGTAAATCAAACACTGGCTACCACACTTCAAGCCCCTTTCTTTATGTACAACTGTACTTCTTTTTGTGCTGGATGGAGTACAATCCGGTCTGCAATATATATTTGACTGAGCATAAACGTTAGCTCATGCAACAACACTTTTTCCTACATTGAACATGTCATTAATTTGGGAATTTGAGGAAACAATTTTGAAGATGAGTTCAGCTATCTCTTGCAACAAATCTCGGTTCTTGCCTCCTTTAAAACGACGCGACAAGTTTCTTTCCACACGCTGTACAGAGTATTCTCTTCATGGAATTAATTTGTTTTGCTATATCAGTTCAGACCATCTATTGTTGATATTTTTCGTGACTATCTCTTTCAAACCGAACCAGATCACCAGTACAACTGAAGACAAATCTTTAATTTTGAAGCAATCCTCCGGAAAGTGACCAAGATAACAACATTTATTAATTACTTACAAATCATTCATTGTAGTAGTTGCTGTAGTAGTTGTTGTTGTTGTCCCTCTTCTTCTCGTATTGCTAAAACCTCCATGAAGAGGAAACTATATGTCAGCCATCAAGATGCACAGTAAGCAACAAGTAACAATTATACATTGAGAGTGTATAGAGTAGCGTACAAGTACACCAGAAACTTAATCTTTAAAACGAATTGACTATGACGTTAAAGGGCGGTGTTCCCTACTGTTACTGCGATTAAAGTTAGCAGTGGTTACCAGAAACTGAAGAAAGTCAACAATGGCGGTAGGTTCAACTGAGAGAGAGAGTGGAAATCCATCGTCGTAACTGAAAAGAACAGACCGCGGTTGATTATCACATGTAATTACATTCACCACCAAATTGCTCTTATTAAATGAGATGTATAGTATACGTGCTCTAGAAGTGGGAACAAAAAAATCATTTTAGGGAGACTAAAACTGCTGAGAAATGAGGAGGTGTTTGCATGACAACATCAGAAGTCGAAATTACTTGTAAAGCTCTTGACAGGTGGAATGATGACACGGTTTACAAAACCGAGAAAGCATTTAAGTGTACAACATTGAACAGAGTTTAACAACTGGATGTGACAATTTGTTAATTGTATACACTGCATACTATGCGTACCCCCACCGTGCACCCACGGTATTCCAAAGATGAATAGCATAACCTGGAGTTGTTATGTCCGCACATGCAACATCTGAACGCAGAAATATCAATGCAGCTTTAAACACGCTGTGCAAAGTTAATGGTATTGAAAAAAACCCTGTGATACGGAGAATGTTAATGTTTTGTTTTGAAAAATGTTGTGCCGAATATTTAAATGAATATGCAACTCGAGACTTCAGGAAAACATCCTGTAAATGCACAACATCTCCAATGAGCCAGCACACAATTCGATGTACATGGTGCTATGGTTGCAAACCGTCAATATAGTCTATTTCTAATGCATTTCAGCAACAATATGATATAAGGTGTTCGACTTCGGATTTGAATGTTTTTTCTCAACATATTTACAAACTTTCTTGAATCAGTGCGATTTTAATACAGACTATCGTGATTTTTCCAACAAATGACTTGTTTTTGGACTCTTTACAATCTGTCGGTTTTGTACAGTATGGTTCAGATTGAACATATACAGCTCATTTTGTTCATTCGCAGGAAAATTTAATCCCGTCAGCCATGCTAATTCTGCATAAGCTTTGGTGCGCAAGCTGCATGTTCTTTCACCGAACGGTCAGTTACGTAAAACTGTAACATCATGTAGCGACTGTGGTAGCTTTATAGGCGCAATGAGAGTCGATTAGCGAAGTTAGAGGAGCTTGCCAAGCGCATGGACTCACTGCCACGGTGCCAATAGGCATTTTCTTTTTACTGCGGCATATCCTTCATAATTATCGATCGTCCTTCAGACGTTCTGGCGAGAACACATGTAGCTTAGATACAGATGCTGCCCTAATCTTAAGTTTCTTTTCGTTATTTATTTGTATTATTGCCCGCTGGGTCAGACCATCGCAATATCTTTAGCATCTTGGTTAAGATTCTTGTCTGCAACAAGAATGCTTTTGCATTACTTCACAACGTATGTCTGATTTATATGTACTGCAACCATTAGTTTCTTTCACGGTGCTTTAATTTCGCTTATTTTGTTGATGACACAACGAGGTAATAACGAATAAAACAATACAACAGTGTTTAACAGAGGTTTAAAAGGAATGATTTCCAAAACAGTGAAATTAAAAATTTTGGCTCAATTCCAGAAAACTGAAATAAAAAGACCATGAAAATTTACACGCATCAAAGTAAGTACATTTGCAGAATTGAGGCATCAAGCAAATTTGAAAAAAAAAGTTTACAAAAGAAAAATAAAGTTTCAAGGTTAAAAATTGATTACAAACTGCACGTGTGAATCAACAAGCGTATTGTCTGAAAATTCCATTATTGTACGCTTTGCTGGTGGTCTAACGTTTTCATCGCCAAGGACTAAAGTCGACGTGCTTTGAATTTATGTAACAATACCGGATTCAAATTCCTTACAAACATGCCTTGTATTCAAGTACCAGCAGAGAGCATAAGAATGATCTGGTCAACAACTCTCATGGCGCGCTATGGGCTCAGCTCCCAGGAAAGCTGTTGACTCAGTTAAAACGTGCACTGGGAGAACTAATCTATTTACATATTTACTTTGGATCATCACAAACATAAGCAACAAACTAAACTCGGAATAGTTTTGGGCAGCTGGTGCGTTGAGCCTACCACAAATGAAATCCATGTAAATGTTGAAACTGTATCAATTTATTTAAAATGACGCTACCGAATTGCCATTTGCCATCTCATAAAGCAATTTTGTGTGAAGTAAATGGTCCAATTTTTTTTATATTAGCTATAAAATAACCTTTTTAAATTAAGATATTTTGGTTCACGGTATTTTTCTTTCTTCTCTTCAAGATGTTACAAAGGAAAAATGCCTAGGGACACAGAGTGAAGACAGATACTTCAGAACTACCATCCACAAAATGAGAGATACTAATTTATATTGACAGAAACAAGGCCTGAATATTCGAATAGCTGTTACAACTTTAATACTCAAATAACTAAGTGTTAACAGGGAAAGCTTTCTGTAATTTTGAGCAAGTCATAATGATCGTTTCTAATTTACCATTTGGCATGACCTGCACGATCTATCGACCCAATAAATCTCATCATAATAACATGGCTTTCGGACTAGGTTCGAAAAGTCTCACTTTCATGCTTGATTGTTGAAGTTAATGGAATTGATGAGATGTAATTTTATTCGCAAGGTTAAGAATGATGAGGGAAAAGATGACAAACGGTCATTAATTTGCAAAATACGTTTGATAGTCACCTTTTGCTGTTATATCCGGTTAGAGATTTGCAGAACTTCAGCGGCAAAGCAGTCTCGCTCCCACCACCTCATCTTTTGGGCAGCTCAGAAAATTTATACCTATCGAGTTTAAGGATCCAGAACAGGTTTGCAAAGACATGTACAAATTATTCCATCAATCAACAAATTTAAGCAAAAAGTGCTACAAATTATACAGTTTTGAAAAGCTAAGAAACCTGTGATTTGTTTTCTGACACAGTCATATGCATTTTTTGCCCATTGTTTGTACAGTAATCATAGAAATACATCCAATTTTTCAACTACATATGGATTCAATTTTTATTGAAAGTTGTATTGTTTTAAGTTTTGGCGAAACATTAAAATTCATACATGTCTAAAAAAAGCTATTTTTGTTGTTGTTTCTTGTACTTTTTGTTTTGTTACCGAGGTATGAATGTTTGAAGTTGAATAGGCAACCGGATGCTTGACAAATCGAAAGGACTGGTCTTTAACTTGATCTTTTGACAAAACGAGGAATAATTTATAAATCCAAGACACGCTTTCGTGATTTAGATTGCTTTGAGGAGTTTGCAACAAACATGATTGTTTTTGTGATATAAATAAAAAAGTGAATCCACGTCTTTGAAAAAATGGGATGATACATTTCTATGATCGCTGTATAAACACGAAACAAAGGACTCATATGACTGTGCCAGAAAACAAAACATGTTTTTTTAAGCGTTTCAGAAATGTATCATTTGTAGCACTTTTTGTTTAAGGGTATTGACTGATGGAATAATTTGTGTATGTCTTCATCAACCAGTTCTAGATTCTTACTCTTCAAGCGAAGCAATAAAATTGGGTTTAAACAATGACAAATGTACTTTAGTATATATAAAAATCACAAAATGTTATGGTATTTTGGGGTTTTATTATGCTTGTATCTGTCACAGAGGGTTTGACTACATACATACAGACAACATACGTACATATACACATACCTAATGACTGTTACTCTCCTTTGGCGTGTCCGGTGGCTTGTGCTTTCAAGAGAAATATATCATTTCTGTCCCAATAAAAGAGTACATTTATACATTGCACGGGCACTTAAGTACTATACACCAGTTCGTACAACTCATTGGTACTTTTCAAATTATGAACAAATATTCATTGTACTGTTGAAGTGAAATAACCATGTATATACATGTACAGACATATGGTCTCACTTTTAGAAGGCAGCATACATATCAATTTACTTGCCTGAGGATCCGACTGATGACGGGACGTCACTGTGTTTGCCCCCAGTAGGAGGAGCAAAGACCGCACAAACTGCTGGCATCGTGTCATTTACGTCCGGCATCTTTTACATTGCAAATGTGAAGCGTTAACTGCGATGCAACATAACTTGTGGGATCTAAGACAGAAATATATGCATTTATTTAATTTCGCTGATTTTTTTTTATTGTTATATCTTCGATGGCACACAGCCGTGAAAAGTTCCTATTAAACTATGTATCATGGGAACAATGTACAAAATAGCAATATTAAAGCAAATACATTCACACTACGTGCTGTAAGAGGGACCGTTTCGTTCGGCTACAATGTTTTTTGTCCGGTATGCTCCCTTATCTTCAAACTCTGCATACATGCAGGTGAAACTCTGTGTGTGTGTGTGTGTGTGTGTGTGTGTGTGTGTGTGTGTGTGTGTGTGTGTGTGTGTTTGGTAATATATGTTCTGTCGACGCATACACGTCACGTCATATTACAGATGACACCGAAGAGTAGACTTGATCATTGAGTCACTAAAAAAGTGAAGACAATCATACGCTTTATCTGCACGGTTGACATTGTTTCAAGTGTTGGTTGGGCTTCACCAAAACATGTGAAGAATGACCAAAATGATAACCAAGTCTACCTTGAGTTACAGCAGTATCATGCCTTCATGAAAGCAATACATATGAACTATGCATTGCCTTAACCCAAGTAACAACTACGACTCTACGACTGATGGACAATTCAGTTGCCAAATACTCCAAAGCTCTTAAAGCTTTTTTTGCGTGTATCATTGTGTGTGGGGACTCAATGCCTTCAAACTTACGTTATTGTATTTTGTTCTCATGGGACGTATTATATTCCTCGGTTTATCTGATTTGTTTTGATTGATTGTATGTGCCATATGTGCTGTTTTGACGTATTGTATTTTCCCCAGCAATAGGTGTTCAATAAAGAAATGAATAAATTACAAAGCTGACCACGGTGTAATCACACCGACGACTCTTCTGTATTTCTGTACCAACTTGTGTTTCGATTGCTTTGAAATCCTCATCAACATAGTTAAACCACTTGCTTGTGCACTTTGGTCTTAATTGACTATGTGAATTAAATTGCCAATGTCACAGGTCTTGAGTCGTTTGATCGCCCATTACTAGGTAAGTGATATAGTCGCGTGATCTTGCAGTGAGCGGCGAAGGTGCTTTTGTTACCCACAAAAAGTGCATTGTGATAAGAAACTTGAAGTACCTCTCATCTGTTTTCATTGACCAAGTGTACTGAGCAAGATTTGCTCTCGTTGGAGCACAATATGAGGTAATGAGTCATCAAGATACTTCGCGCCGTTCGCTTGAATCCTTCTATCTGTTCGCATCCCTCTCAGAGACCATCTTATTCACATGTGCGTTGCCCGGTTGCCTTAGTAAGAGCTACAGTAGACCAAACCTATCATAAAATATTCCACGGAGTTGACAACTGGAATGGACTTTGGGAGCTTTATTCTACTGAAATTTGTCGGAGAGCCAAGTAACAAATAAATTGAGAATCTTCTGTAAAATCACTCCACAGGCTTAATTTTTGCCGTTACAACATGAGACTGACGCTTACATTGTCATGGAGCTTCCACTATACATGTAACCATTTGGCTCAAATTGGCTCTTCTAATTTTTGTTTGTGTGATTCTCTTTTCATCCAGGATATGCCTGTGGTCGTAATTAAGAAGTCGATGTGCGGTTTCAATCAGTATCTGTTAATTTTGCAGCGTCATATTTGCCTCTATATATCTGGACATTTTGTTCACTTTCAGTTTTAAATGTATGATCGCATTGTACGCCCGTCGAACTTGAGTTGCAACTGACACACCACTTGAGTAATTTCTTTGTTTGATCGGTAGATGAATCCAATGATTGATTAAATGAAGTTTATTCATACATATTGTCTGACTTAGAACGCCAGCCCCCTCCCCATTTTTGCATCTAGTTGGATTAAATGAATATAACGTCGACTTTTTTTGTAACACTGTCAAGGTAGCAGGGTTAACTCATTCCACCCTGATGACGCTTTTTCCCGCTAATATCTAAATGTCGTCTGCTAATTGTATTTTACTAATTTAGGGATTATTTTTCAATATTTTGGATGAAACTTGCATGGAAGATCATTCCATATTATATGCCCATGGTCAACAGCTTTCCTTGGCGCGCTCTGGGCGCATTGCGCCCAGAGCGCGCCAAGGAAAGCTGTTGACTCAGTCTTCTACCAGGGTGGAATGAGTTAATTTTCTGTCATTAGTGTCGCTATACCATGCAACTGCAGCCATTGCGAGACAACGATTTTAGCTTATTTCACAGTGAACATTTATGTTGACAGAGGTCAGCAATATATCCGATACGATAGTGCCACTCTTAACCCTTTCCTGTTAGAACAAAACTAAGTTAACAGCTTTCCTTGAAAATCTTGAAAACCCCCAAATTAATTAATAAGTTTGTTTATTTATTTAGTGTTAGGATCATAAATGTATATTATTCTTTATTTGCACAAGGAGAAGAAAATGGATTAGTCTTTGGCTATTTTTCTGATTCTCAACAAGAAATAAAGTATATCAACAGGGCCAGGCACTATATGAAGCCTTCTCGTTACGCATAAATCAGAAAAAAAAGACAGAGGACACGCATACACACACATAGATTAACTGCAAACACACATTTCAAACACTGATCGTCGGCAAACCCCAAAGGGAAATAAGGAAGGCGATTTGAACAGGACAGGACAATGCTCAAGTCCCAGACGCCTTCTGACAAAGTGGATATAGTGAAAGAAACAAGCTTCAATGATTCTTTAACAAGAGACGAAGGGTTACCGTGCAACAAGTGACCTGTGGTTTATTTCATATGCAGGATCCAGGGATTGTATAGAAATCAGCCTGCATCATGAGCGTGTCTAGAATTCCGGTTAATGCAGACTGAGCTATGTATTACTTAAGTACGACTGGGTGTTTATGGACGCCAAGACTGAAAACCTGGATATTGGGGGAGGATTTACTCATGCAAATACTTGAAACTTACTAGAAATGAAAAAAAAATTTAATCCCGCCATAAGGTGAGCTATCATACGATCAACGCCATGCCCAGACAGGCAATTATTATTATATTTTCTTTTGCATTGCCTTGTAAGTGGTGATCCAGCTTCAGGTAGATGAAGCAAGAATCTTCAGACAATGCAAAAACCACTGACACTAAGTTAGGCAATGCAACAGCCGTTGACCGAAACACTTATCAAGTTCATATTATTAACTAGGTTCACCGATTCCAGCCGAGGTTGATAAATAAATGACTTCCCTTACATGTTTAGTGTGAATTGAAGTAATTAGCATATCTGCCTGCTGTTTCTTATGAACAATACAGAGATTGCTTTATTTATTTATTTATTTATTTATTTATTTATTTATTTATTTATTTATTTATTTATTTATTTGTTTGTTTGTTTATTATTTATTTATTTATTCATTCATTCATTCATTCATTCATTCATTCATTTATTTATTTATTTATTTATTTATTTATCTATCTATTTTATTTTATTTTATTTTGTTTATTTATTTATTGTCGCTTTGAGTGATCCTTCTATTTTGTCCCATGTGTGATATTGTAATGCTATTGACATTAAATAACTGCCTGAACATTTGAACACAATGCATTCCCGATATTAGAAATGAAGATGATTTTAAATGTTAATGATTTTTATCGCTATAACCCCACAGATATTTTCCTACAAGAAAACATCTGAATTTAATGTTTCGATTCATGAAGTTACCTTTTCATGTGAATTTCAATTGATTTAATTATTTCAAATTGGGAAACGTATGGCCGCTTTCGGAAAATATATCCTGGTCATTAAAACATGCTATGTCTATCTGGTTGGTATTTAAATCGCATAAAAGAAGCCACCTGTGGACTGAAGGGCAAACAAACAGCCATATTGTTAACACCACCAGTAAAAGACAATGCAGTGTAATCAAATAATTCATCGTGGTGTAGATGGTATTATTAAACGGTGGGTTCCCTTCACAGCGCGTCGCGAACAGGCAGCTTGATTGTCCTATATGCTTGTGCCTGAACCAATCACAGCCTCTATTCGGTCCATGGTAATGCCTCTTCAGTGCTCCTAATTATCATTTGCATAGACTATTGAGCAATAAGCCCGTACCATATGTTATGAGCAAAAAAGTGATTATTTATTTAAACACATCACTTGTGGTGCTGATGTTTATAAAAGGGCGAGTGTCCACTTGGCTCTACTAATTAAGAAGGAACACACAGTCAAGAGCTGCTGCTTTCAGATCAGAGAAACCAACACTGCTAAGGCCGCGAGTGAAACTGTCAGTGGCTTTCCTGCAAGTTGCACCGGTCAAAGCACGGGTTCAAACAGCTCTGCGTCAAGATAGACTTCTCGGACATTTATGTTTATGACTGCAGGAGGGGAAAAACAAGATAAAGGAAATAGACTTGAAGTCGACGATCAACTTAAACACGGTAAGAATTTTTTTTATTATTTTCACTTTAACTTTACTTTTGATTCTAGTTAGCCAGTGGATTCAATTCTTATACACGACTTCAATGAAGTGCATATCACATCATTGCTTTCCAGCATTGTTGGTTATAAAAATTCGAAGATTCACCCGAGTTTCTTGTCGTTATCAAATCCCGAGGTCTGAGTCGGTAAATTTCAATTAACCAAAGCGGACCTTACTTTATTGAGTTCATTTAATTTACACTGCATTACAGCTTTGGGTGTGATCTGAACAAAATTGAAAGTGACAGCGATAATGTTAATCCGTCATTGTTTTAACCTGCATAAATCGATATCTATTTAGCTTGCGTAATTCCATGTCTTAACCTCCCTGTGCGTCACCCGCAGGGATTCAAAAATCGTATTACAAGTTTCCATGCATAATAGCAAATAGATGGCTAATTGCCGAGTCTGTCTGTCTTTATTACGTTTATCACTCATCCCCGAGAAGTTCGCTTGTTAGAAATTGTGGTGCATTTTGGTATTTTAAGTCAGATAGGCGAATTAGCGGAGGGAATTCTTCAGGGCTTGGCTCGCACAAGCTGGGAGTGACAGCGACGCGTTTGTGCCCCGGGGATCTATCGCAGGTTCAACTGAGAACATGCGAGTTGTATCATATGGTGAACCACGAGGTGACAGTAATCGATGTTTACAGCTCTTGCCTGGTTTAATCTAATAATTGTAGCCTAATAGAAGATCACAACTGGTCACTAGGATTTGGATATGCAAGGCTGACTCGTTCACCAGAGCTATAAGTAGATAAATCTCATATCATCTAAGGCGTCCTTTTTCCCTTTGAGATGGACGCCTTGTACTTATAGGTGTGAAGTCATGTTAATTTTACCAATATCTCATATTTCTACCCCCAGGATGAAAACATGAAAATTAAGTTTAGAAATCATCGCTTGGGGATTGCAAATATATATGCCTAGTCACCGGCCTACCACAGTCATATAACTTTCCCTAGATATGCCACATAATCGGGCATTCTCTGCAAGAAAAAGCCTCCACGACCTTAGTGAAACAAAAAATATCGTCCATTTAACAGCTTACGGAGTGAACCGGAACCAAAGTTTGAAAGTTTAATATTTTTTATATTTCAGGCAAATATTTAAAAAATTACTTAAAACATTTTGAATTGGTGGAAGTTGAATTAACAGGGCTCTGGATTTAACAAAAGCATCAGAGAACATACAAGAGAATCCATCAAATACTGCAAAGACCATTTTCTTAAAGCTCCAATAACAGATAGGTCGTAACCGATTGCTATCACACATAAAATTATGGGTCTTTTTTTTCTCTCTCTCCCTCCCTCCCTCCCTCCCTCCCTCTCCCTTTCTCTCTCTCTCTCTTTCTCTCTCTCTCTCTCTCTCTCTCTACATATATATATATATTTATACATACATACTGCGTTCACTTGGTTACTATGCGTGTCATCGTATCACATATTAACTGACGTTTTAATGCCATATACCGCTTGGGTAATAAATGAGCGACAAGAAAACGCTGAAACTGTTACCAGTAGATTCAAGCATTTGTTCGTGCTGTGGCTGATACCACGATTCCATATTGGTCCGTAGGTGTGTTATAGTTACCGCTATCAAAGGCATGCAGTGCACCCACCATGATATGTTAACATTAAAATAGGTAGAATAAAGGTCAAACGCGACAATGGGGATACAGATAGCAGGACCTGTGAATTGCAGAAGGTAGGTATATCCATTCGGTTGACTAATCTCCTCCATTAGGGAAGAAAGAAACAAAGGACATTTATGACCATCTCTGTATATTTTTAATAAGATTGTCCTGTAGCCGGGGGGGTTCGTCCGAACACCCGTTTCAAACGAACCCCCACCCACTTCCAGCGAACCCCATTTAATAAATTCATTTATTGTATTACACTATAAAACACTCCCAAATGCATGGTATGTTCGTATTTGAACACCTATTTGTCGAAAATTATGCAGAGGCAGTGCCTAATACTCAGCCTGGATTCGCGCCTGCGGTGCTCCTTCACAGATTTTGTTTCCAACAAATAGACCCCCCCCCTTAAAAAAAAAAAAACGGCTACGGACCTGCAAGGTATAGTTGTATGCCCGTGCATCGACGTTTGGTTTAGCAAAGTTAAAATACAATTAAAAGACCACCAATATAATTTCTTGTGTTTATGAAAGCAATGTCGTGCGCCTGTTCACGGCAATACCAAAGAGCGTCCATCAAAAAGGTATGGCAGCAGATGGTGTCAGTGGTCTGTCCCACAGGATACTGGCTATGGTCAATATCCAATGGCATTGCCGGCCACCAAGTTCAACATCCGTGATATCAACCGTTTTATTTTTGTATCTTGCCAAGTGCTTGAATTTTGTGCGCGTTCAATTATGTGAATTGTTTGGTTATTGCTGCACCATAAGGCCTGCAGTTTGGCTGCAAAACAGGCTGTCTTCATTTTGAATGAATTTACACTACACTGTGAAAGAGTGGTCGCTCAGCAGGCAACACACACTTATATCTGATGAAAAATCGAAAAAGTTTGCTTTTATTTACCTTTTCATGCCTTCGATTTTCGATGACAGCTGTTTTCCACGAGTAATCATTTTGATCCATACGGACGGCGTTTTCCTGCAAATCAGATATAAAGTTCAATAAGTTTTCTTAATGATTAAGAGCGTCGTCCTGAAACCGACTGTCTTTAGTGCTGCTGCTTTGCAGGCAATAATATATGGAACAATGAAAAATCTACTGAATGCCATATTCAACCATATTAATACAAAATATCACCGTTTGCCTGCTCAGCATACTTATTTACGGCCGGCATTGAAACAGTTGTATAATATGGTCTGTAATGGAAGCAAAACGAAAAAAGCAGGAAGACTGAACAGCCGCCTTTTTATCATAAGTTGAAATTTTTTTTTGTAATATAATACACTTTTAGCTCGTGTATTAACGATGTAGCAGTTGATGTTTCTGCGATGCTAGCTCCAGAAGTCACTATAGTCTCTTTAATTATCATTTTTGACGGCGAAATTCATCTCTTATTTGATATGAAGCCAATTGATATGGCCCCATTATATTGTTCTCATTCTGCGTGTATCGCGCCTAGTTGTCTTCCGAGACTTACTCTTAAAACGTTGATCCAGGAATAAATCAGTTTCAGTGCTCTACTAAACTTTAAATTACGATACTTATCTGCGTTGAACCCATAATTTGCTTTATACGGGCAATTAAAGTCACGAGTGGTGTTTAAGGACAGCAATGTGCATTTTTCATTCCATGAACAAATTCAATTCCACTATTTGAGAACCATATCATGAATAATAGTTCCCCTTTGTGGCATTATCGTCGTTCATCTTATACTCATTAAGATGGAAGATATTGTTTTCTGGTCAGATTACTCACTGAAGTTTGTTTGTCATATTGGCCTCTGTTTTGTGTACGATTGTGTACCGTGTATCGCTTGTCCGTGATTCACTTTTGAACTGGTCTACATATTATTGTCTAGCCGCGACTAAGGGGGTCGGGGGGGGGGTGGGAGGATGACTTCTGGTCAAGTCATTCTCGGCACGGTAATGAAAATAACCTGTGCAGAGATCTTTCCAGATCGGCATTTATTTCAAACAGGTTGGCAGATGCGGTCAAGCTCATACCCATTCAGATACCAGAAGCACAAACGTTATTTCCATCAACAAATATGACAATATATTTACAAATGAAGAGATGTTTGCTTTATACTCGTCTATACGGGCGAATGGGATTTTTCACTTATCAGTGCTATTTGATCTCAGGACGGCATTGGCGCTCACTGAAGCGACAACAGCCACATCTGTTGGCTGGGGTGCTGCTGTGAACATGCTACTTAAAATGTGCTCGTTTGAACATAATGTTGGCCGAGTCTTGGAAAGTGCTACGCCACGACTACTTTGTGTTTATGGCGTTGTCACAATCAACAAAACAATGTCAGGCTCCATCTCTCTCACTATTATCTGTCTCGGTTAATAAGGTCGCTCCAGCCGGAGGTGCCTTCACCCAGCCGTAAAATCCCTTAAAGAAAAAATTAAAACCTTCCCCGCCCGCTTGCCTGCTTCAACAATTGAAACATATTGAGTGCGTCTGTGGACCAACTAGCCTGATCAAGTGGAAGTATGGGCAACATTTCGCCTTCACAATTTAGTGGCAAATCCTGGATATAAGTGGGCAGACTATTGTATCCATCCCCAGCCTCTTGCTTAATTATTACAACTACGAGATGCTGGTTTTCTCTGATCGCACACCGACGCCTGATCCTGAATAAAAATCCTTGTATATATGTAGTCATGCACGAATGTGATTAACAGTCAATGAAGCTGGACTGACTATAGACTGAACACACGAGAAGGAAAAGAGGTGCGAGTTCTTTCAACGGCTTCACACATTGTTTGCTTGTCTTTTTGAGTGGCTACATTTTCACAGATTTTGCAGGGCCTGCTGACCACCTCCGGGGTTGGGGGTTGGTCTTATCGGATGTTGGATATCAGCCAAACGAACACGTTTTGTACAACAGACAAGATACTTTCCACGTGTACCAGAAAACTGGTTGCCCTGAACGATTCAGTTTGGCAAGCAGCACAAATAAGGGGGGGGGGCTTTTTCAAAATTGTAGTAGCGTTTTCGGAATCAATTTAAACCGACATGAACTATGAAATTGTTGTTTCAATGACATGTTCCAATCCATTGTTTGTCATATTCTCTGTTTTGTGCACGGATCATTATGTTTTTCAGAAAATGACCGAAGATGCAAATTGAAATAATGTGACTACTTCGTGGTTTATTCTGTGTTTGTGGTATATCAAACTGTCATGGACGCTTCATGGACTTATTCCGGCCCATGGTGCCCCTGTGTTACAGGAGTGGGTAGAATCAATCCCCGGAATAGCCCTCTGAAACATTTTGAATGAAAGCGCTTCGAAGGGCTATGCTAATTGTCACATCATCAGCAATCTTAACCGTGCTGTAATACAATCACATCTGATTCCCGTTTAAATAGATACATTTCATGTTTAATCAAATTCATTTCTGTTTGTGGTTTCTATGCTGAAAAAGAAGCGTCATAGTGTAAAACCTACGCATGATACAAAGATACTGTTGGAACAAATCGCAATCGTGGCCTATTGTGCCACTTCTGCTGGGACCCTGTCCCATCATGCTATTTTGTACGGGTCGCTAGCTTATTATACAGCTTCTTTGAAACCCAAAATATGCTGTATTATTTCTGCTACTTCTTTTGCCCACTTCACCTGTGGACTGGCTCATCAGAAAACCTCACCATTTAGCAGTAGAAGAAACGTATATAACCAAATTGAAAATGGGTTTAACTATCCTTATTCAAAGAAAAGTATTATGACACAGACAACAGTCTTGTGGACCTACGTCACCCAAATGCACTTTTAATGTGGTGGACGGAGTATGGTGGTCATGAGGGAGAACTGGGGCCCAGAGTAACTGGCGCCGCTCAAGATACGATTCGATTGAGACTTCTTTAGAAGACCCGATAGCGTCGATCAGAGACGCCCTAAGAGTGAATCTGGTCGAGATTGTCTATTCGTGCAACATAGTTATATTTAACTTTATATTCCGTACATACAGGCCTAGGATTCTATTATCACCCTCGATTCATGTAATTTCGCCGAGATGACATGTAATTGTACTCCGGACAGTGATCAAATAACCATTGATTTTATTTTCCTTATTTCCCTCCGAACAGATAAATTCACATTAATTTCCATTACCGGGCGAGTAAAGTTTAATATTTTCAATGTGAATCATATCAAAAGGATATTTCTCAATTTTCTATAGACGGAAATAGAATTTGCAAGGAGCAGCTTCTCGCGCCTGGGCGTGATATGAGCAACCTATATTATAAGCTGGTTCTTAACTGAATTTCACAGGTTGAAACAAGAAAATTAATTATGGCATCGTAACCTCATTTATTGAGACGGACGAAAAACTAATAATTTCTGCCTATCTGGACACTATCATCCTACAATGAGAGGGGCTTTATTAAATGGGGCTGAAGATTGAATAAAGACAGGTTTCAACCGCAATTTTTCATACAATCCTGCGACAGCTATAGGGATTCGGAAACAAATGCAGTGTCTAGCGATCTGTTGGGCTGCCGGAGAATTTCTGACTTGCAGTACGCCAGACCAAGCGGTAAAAACGACTGTTTTGAGCCTCCCTCCTTCAGAGTTCTGGTTGAATTTGCAAATAGTAGGTGATCACAGAGGAACGACGGGCATAGTTTGAACATCTAATGTCAACTTTGCGCCAAGCCAGACCGATTTAACCTTCATGAATAATTGACAAGCTGGAATTCTCTGTGGAGAAACTACTTGGGTAATTCATATTTGGTCATTGTGGCTTAGGATGACTGCAGAAAATCCGAATTAATTGCAAATTAAGGCTCATATGAAGTTAATTCATGATGATAGTAAACATATCAGATCTTCATCTAGCTTTGATATCTACAAATCATATGTAATAAAAACTAATACATCAAATGTAATAAAAGTATTATTCAGCATTTGGCAGTCTCCGCTAAAACGCCCGTGGCCAGGTACTTTAATCAAATTACCTTAATCTAATTTCCAACTGCAGATTTGTAATATGACATATGACACTTCCGAAAAAAATGTATAAACGGAATCAGCATAATGGGCTATCACCATTTCAGATACTGTGGAGGTTATACAATCTGGGAGCGGAGGCTGAGAGAGTGCAGCGCCCGCACAATTGTGTGTACGGGATACACTTAACTGTCCATGCCGTCATAGCTGCACTATTATACGTCACTTTTCCTGACTGGACCACATTGTCTGAATTCTTTCCTACCTTGGTGTGTTTGCAGGAGCTCAAACAGGATTAGGAGCGCGGTGTCGTTGGCGAAGAGCCTTGCCAGCGGTGTGTCGATGGAGACGTCCCGACCCTTCAGCCCTCAGTCATCAAACTCCCCGACCTCAGGCCGTGATATGGGCAGTCCGGAGCATCACAGTTTCCACGATTCTCCAGCATCTCTTTCTCCCCAGCTTCTTCAGCAACAACAACAGCAACAAAGCTTTAGCAATGGAGGCGCACTGCCCATCAAACAGAACCATGTGACGCGCGTGATGCTTTATGGGGTTCCCATCGTTTGTCTTTTTATCGATGGAAAAGAAAGACTTTGCTTAGCTCAGATTTCTAATACTTTGCTGAAGGACTTCAGCTACAATGAAATACACAACAGACGAGTGGCTCTTGGAATAACATGTGTACAATGTACCCCCGTGCAATTAGAGATTCTCCGTCGAGCTGGAGCAATGCCCATCTCTTCCCGACGTTGTGGTATGATCACCAAGAGAGAAGCAGAGAGACTGGTTAAGTCTTTCCTTGAGGATAACACTCCACCAAACCTGCCAGAAAACTTTGCCTTCGATGTAAGCCATGAATGTGGCTGGGGGTGTAAGGGAACTTTCATTCCATCCCGTTACAATAGCTCGCGGGCCAAGTGCATCAAGTGCACCTACTGCAACATGTTCTTCTCCCCAAATAAGTTCATCTTTCACTTCCACAGATTACCAGAAGCAAAATACCGCCACCCAGATGCAGCAAACTTCAACTCATGGCGTCGCCACATAAAACTGGACTCACCGGAAGCTTCCGACGAGCTTCTGCACGCCTGGGAGGACGTCAAAGCTATGTTCAATGGTGGCAGTAGAAAAAGACTTCTGACCCCGTCACACAGCAAGTCGTCGTCCAGAAACAACATGGACATGGTAAAGAGACAGAGGATTCATCACCAGATGGAAAATCATCCGATGAATACCATGGCAGCTGGCATCTCCTACCCCTACCCGATAATGCCAATGCCCACAACATCATGTCCTCCAATGCCCTTCGTACCAAGATCCACCCATCCAGCGTTCCCATTTATTCCACCTCCAGCAGACCATCAGAGTATGTCCCCAGATGGAGCTAAAATCAACATGGCTGACCTATGGAAAGGCAAACCCAACCCTTATTGCAACCCTTTCAACATGTTCTGGGCCAAAAATCTCGGCTTGTCAGCAGATCCGTCTTCATCGTACAAACATCCATTTATAGAATTCATGCGACGAAAAGAGAAGACCAGTTTGGACATTGACAATAATGCAACTGAAATTAATGACATTGATTGCAAACTGAAACCCACTGTCAGCATTTGCCGTGAACCAGATATGAACTGGAATACTGATAAACAGTCAGATGCTGAATCCTCAGATGATGTAGAAAAATATTTCAGTGCTTTTACACCAGTGGGTAAAGATGGACAATCATTCATTAACCAGGGTAGAAAAAATTCATATTCCCCAAATAAGCACTTAAGTAGTAGCCGCACAGATGACAAAATGTGGTGTGACAGAATGTCTGATGGCTCCGACAGCCCAACTCCTGACTGTGACGAAAGTGGTGTGGATGACGTCATCAATGTCACCGATGTGGATCATGAAATCAGACAAGGCAAGAGTCCAGTCCCAGAAAGTCATTCCCTTCAAAGTAAAGTTGAAGTGGAGAAAGAGCCCTCAACTAAGAATGACAAAAATGTGATCCCTGTTGAAGTCCAGGTAGCTACACATGAACAAACTGTGGACACAAGAGATACTCAAAAGACTGGAGCTGAATGTGGTACTTCCGGTTCCGGTTCACGATCCCGCCCAACTCTTGCTCATTCCATTGACTTTCTTCGCGGTGTTCAGCAGTCAAAGACACTGAATGATTCAAAAGTAAGTAAATTTAATCATTGTCCGTTCGAGCATAACATTTCAACCACTTTAATGTTTGTCTCATCGCCATTGCGAATATTCTTCGCTCTATACCATATCTGAGTGTAAACACGTATTTTTCCCTGCTGTTCCTTCTTGTATCATTTTTCTTCCTTTTATTTTTCCATATTTCTCAGTCATGTTTTCCATTTTGTTTCCCCGATCTATGAGAGCAAGAATGTTGAAAGTTGGTTTTTAACACAACCCTGAGGATGGAATTGGCCGAAATAACTAGATAATTAAATGTGTTCACAATTACACAAATTGAGCGCTTACGAAGGCTGAAATTTTGAAAACCTTGGTAAGCATGATAGATGGAGGTGCTTCTAATCTCTTTCTTTTCTCTCTCTCTCTCTCTCTCTCTCTCTCTCTCTCTCTCTCTCTCTCCTCTCTCTCTCTCTCTCTCTCTCTCTCTCTCTCTCTCTCCCTCTGTCTCTCGGTCTCTGAATATATATATATATATATATATATATATATATATATATATATATATATATATATATATATATATATATATATATGTGTGTGTGTGTGTGTGTGTGTGTGTGTTAATTACAGAGATTTTTGTAATGTTAAATCTTGAACATCTTCATTACTGTAACAGATGAAGTCGTTCTCACTTCTATCCATGTATTATTGGCCATTGCATATCTTCTAAATGTTCAAATGTTGGAGCATCATGGATTATGCTAATTAGGGGTACTTCGAATTTGTAATCTTGATTATAATTTTTAATTTCAGACCCTTTGTCAGGTCTGCTTTATCTTTGGAAATCAAACACATTTACTGACCAGAAAGTATATTCAGCCCAAACCCTTTAACTTATTTCTCAATGCATTTTAGATCTGTAACTCTCTATTTTTTTTATTTTTGCACATAAAACGCTGCACACAGTCAGATTTATTTTTGCAAAAGAAAATTTTCAAATTGTATTTCATTTTGAGGTTTCGCGTCTCATTACTTGTGTCTGTAAGTCTTGAAAAATAATTTCTGAAAAAAACTACAACCGGAATCTACTACAACTTTTTAACCCCAAATAGCGTTGTTTATTGTTTACCGTCATGCTGTTATTTATGCCACCTGATGCTAACTGAATCATCAGTTTTGACCAGTTTGTGTGATTGCACGCTTAAATCTATTAGTAAACTAATAATCAATATTATCTTTCCATTTCCTTGGTGTCTGATGCAATGATAATAGTGATGATATAATTCGTTAAGATATCCACGTTTTTGCGCTTGTTCCAAGAAGATCATGCAAACTATCCATGAAAAACCATCCAAACTGCCATGTGTTGAGTCTAAATCCTGAGGTACTGATAAGTATAACTAGTCAGTGCTTTATATTGTACTGCTTTTTTTTAAATGAAAAATTTCAATTTTGGCATCGCTATAATTTTACTAGTTTGTGATCATGATTTAGGGCTTGTCCATCATTTTCAAATCATACATGCTGTGTACTACTGGATGGTTCATATCAAATGCTGTATACTAGTTGATGATATATATCACATGCTGTATACTTATGGATGGTGCAAATTTTTAGGGACCCAAGAACTCAATGACAAAATACCAACCAAAATTTGTTTTCATCAATGGATGCTGCAAAAAGACTACCAATGCTTATGTTGTTTTATTCTTCTATTTTTGAAATGAACAGAGAAAATAAGAGTCACCAAGTACTCTCTCTCTATAGGAAGGAAAATAATGAAAGTGTTCACCCATTCTTGACCCTTTTCCGCTTAAATCGTCCAGAAATGCCTGAATATATTTTGTCGTTTGGTTTAATGTTTTACTCTCATTTCATGATCTCACGAGAAAAACGCTTTAGCTGAGAATTGTCGAGAAGAGGTATCCTGATGGCATGCCCAAATCAAACAGCTATTCCTGCCTATGATTGGACGCCTTCTGCGCCAAGGATAGCTATTGACTGTGTCTTATTGTAACTAGGAAGGGCTTAAATAAACAACTATGCAAATCCTTTCGGACATACTGATGTCAAGCATAAACCAGAATAAAATACATACATTGTAAATTAAAAGAAGGTGTCTTACTTCTTTTTCACATTTTGTGTCGTGTATTAGGTGTGGCCTAAGGTTGTTGTTTAACATTTTAAAAAGTTATTTTAACGGCATGCACCTTTGTAGTTTACAACGTCTTTTTTTACAAGATTGACATCCCCAAATTTTGAAATTTATTACGTTAATCGACGTCCTACAAAATTAATATTAGGCCTCTAAAAATGTATGTTATATTACAATATTACACCATAACTTTTTTTAATTTTCTGACCAAGGGTGTCAATTAATGCTATCTTAGTGCTAAATCTGCCGTGTAAAGTGCAAAGTGCCTGAGAGCGATCACCCTACAGGAAACACTAAGACTATTGCAGCCTTGTTGGTAACAGTCATAGAGTAATAGTGCGAAAGGAACTATTGTCCTCAGTTGATAACAGTAAAAGAGAAACAGCGCAGAAGGAACTACTATGTCAGTTGGTAACTGTAACAGAGTAACAACACTAAAGGAACTATTATGTCGGTTGGTAACTGTAACAGAGTAACAACACTAAAGGAACTATTATGTCAGGTAGTAACTGTAACAGAAAAACAACACTAAAGGAACTATTATTACAGTTGGTAACTGTAATAGAGTAACAACACTAAAGGAACTATTATGTCAGTTGGTAACTGTAACAGAGTAACAACACTGAAGGAACTATTATGTCAGTTGGTAACTGTAACAGAGTAACAACACTAAAGGAACTATTATGTCAGTTGGTAACTGTAACAGAGTAACAACACTAAAGGAACTATTATGTCAGTTGGTAACAGTTCACTATATTTCTGAATTGTCTCTGCATAAAATCTCCATTCACATGTGTTTGTTTAGAGCCTTGAAAGTAAAGCCATTGTGAAACCTTATATTGATTGACGGTGGCGTGCTGTGGTGCTGGTTCGTTGATAATGTATGAACGTTCCACAGAAAGGCGCAAAAATATGTGCTCGTTACACATAGAGGGAACGAATACTGTATACCTCGTGCAGGGAAGAGTTTTCCTGATGAGATGTCTATGTAAAGAGACCACTCCCTTGTTATAAATACCTTTGGCTCTATAATCTATTTATATAATAAGATGGAGATTAACAAATCAAAATTGCAGACCATTTGCTATTAGCATCACATATTCAGCCTCGAAATCACAATAGATGTACTTTCAATATTTTGTGTAGAGATCACTCTCCTATTCAGACCTACGTTTTATATACTGGCACTTTATATCAGAAATTTGGCCGTATGGCAAAATGGCTTTCCTCAGGCACCAAGATAAATCCGAGAGTTATTATTCATGTAGTCATACCGTTCGTTTTGCTGTATAGCGTTTACGTCACATTGCGCATATCTTTATTTCGTCGCCTATGATTGTACCCCAGATTTACATTGAGTTTGATCAACTGAATGTCGGTTTTGGCTGAGTCCCTTACAGCTTCCACTCTGCATATGAACACTGTTGCTCCCACATATCCAAATCGCAAAGTACCATTTCTATAATTAAGACCACAGGTCGCACAAAATATAAATCCAATGTTTTTTTTAAGTCATTTTGGTCTGCTTTTAACTAAAGAAATTAGAGCTGCATTCGTGTGAAGGTCAGAATATTCAATGCATTAATTAGCTATTGAATACATATGTGCAGGATTGTTTAATAAATTGTTTGTGACAGTCTAATCCATTATGTGACGATATCGATCATCAACTGATCCTGACCATGCGCTGGCCAATTAAGGGAAGGGGGCCGTGCAGATAGTATTGCACCGCTCAGAGCAGTTTCCATATGCTGAACTCATCTGCATGAAAGAGTTATGCAAATGCATCTGTTATAGCTACAGCGCGTGCGCAAGCCAACGCTTTGACGACGCTGCAAAAAGTCATAGGCCTATCTGCAACATGTGCAAATATACATTTGCTGCCATGTCAAATCATAAATACATTTTTTCGACCAGCAGCGAATCGAGGTTAAACAATCGACACATAAACCTAAGTAAGCTCAATTACGCGGATCTTGAAACACACGTCCACCTGTTAAGAACCTTGTATTTCTTAACGGAAGTGGAGTGTTTGAAAACCCACCAAGTGAAAAGATGATTTGCACCCACATTGTTTTGCTAGTTTGGGGAGCAGAAAACTGTTTAAGAATCACGCATATTGAACAAGTATTGCTTTGAACGAGAAGAGCATTTTGTCGAAATGATTTCTGTAAAAAGTTTCCGCATAAGTAAGTATATCAAAGACACGTAAATTACGACGTCTTTTCAAGTAATTTGGTTGGTCGCTAGTTTCCTAAGAGTAAATGGCTTTAGTGTGAGTGTGTTTGTATCGACGTCTACGGAGTTTATATGTTTTCTTGTACCAGAGAGTGTTTAAACACGGGTATACGAACCTGTACCATCTCAGAAACTAGTTCTGGTCTCTGTATGTATAATTAAGGTTTGACACTATGGACAACTTTTTGCGATGAAATGCCACGGGATAAAAAGAAGCAACTTGTCTACCTTAAACTCTCTCATCAAAAAGAGCACGCCCGTGTATGCTTTTCAGTAATATACGCGCCTTTTTATGAAGCAAGATTAATTCAGATAAAACCATGAAACCTGAACAGCGCACTATGGAACTGACAGATTAGCATAATTAACGTTAAATATGTTTCACATTAAAAAAAAAATGTGTTGATTTCCGGATTTGAAGTCAACCATAAGCTAAGCCTTGCACTGATTTGTAAATGTATTCAATGTCGTGCTGGAACCGATATTTTGTCGCCGTAAGCTTTTGCGCCAACAAATACCATGAATTTGTCTAGATAGTGCCCTTATGAAAAATATACCCCACAATTAAGGCAAAAAGTAGTTGTGCCTTCAGGCTGGCGCTTCGTTTGGCATATCATATTGAGGTGTTCCAGTCTGACCGGTATGCCTGCTGGCGAAAGCAAAATAACTGACAGGAAAACAGTAGCCAGACTAATGTATCTTGTGACCTTCAAGAAACTTACTACGGCCTGACCACAGCGAACCGTGTGACACAGGCCTTCATTACACCTCCGTGCATCACACCACATCAATGTCAAAGCTGGTGCTTTCCCCCAAATTGAATGGCACCCCGTCCGCCTAGAGTCACCCTAATCACTTGGATGGGAATTCTGAATGTTGCTTTAGCTGATAGAAAAATAACCCCAGCCTTGATTAAACTCACTTTTGGAAAAATACCAAATACATTTTCACTGATTGAATGCTTTATCAAGATCTCGTATGGGACATTGCAACCGACCATTCAGTATATAATTTGGCGGCGGCCGCCTTTAAGTTGATTAAAATCCTAAATCTTGGTACCATTAACATTTAGGATAATGTCTAGCTCAGGGTGGCTTTAAATACAATGACACAGGTGGGAATATTACATTTAATCACTTTGATCCAAGCTAAGTGCTTGTCCGTCTATATTCTGGTTGGGAAAAGGGCAAAACAGCCTAAGCTATAAGTACGGCCGATTTGTCGCACAATTCCACTTAATAGCCGTATATCAACCTACATTGTGTTGAATATTTAATTTTTCATCAATGTAAAAGGTCACCTGTTGGGTGTAAAGACAGGTATTGCCGACGAAGTCCTTAAACACATTACAATATGGCGTTATGAACAAAGTTACTCCCGTTTCTTTTCATAGCCGCAAAATAGCAAAAAGGCTGCACCCTTCATTACTTATTGATGCTTCTGCTGTCAAAAGTAATTTTCGTAATTACGGTAGTACATTATTTATCAATGAGAAACAAATTAAATAAATTATGGATATCATGCCTGTATATTCGGCAACGTAGTGCTGATTAATCACCAGTACGCCTTTTGTATCTCTCGTGATTTATATTGCAAACCGCGGGGAAATTCTGGACGGCCTATATAAACAGAACGGAAAGGAGGAACCGTGTTGTATGCCTTCTGGAAAAGTATCACCTCTGCGGCTCAGGGCTGAGTTACCGTAGTTTTCATACAGTGATAAGTGCTTGGCCTCCGCTAAAAAGTGACCTTTGGTGTTGAAAACCTATCCAGCAAACCTAGTTAGACATTAGGCCCAAAATCAAGGGTATACTTCCCACTTAGAATGATTGGTCAACAGACTCAATAGTCATTGCGGTAATCTCTATGGATCCACAATTAAATTGCATAATTCTAGCAAATTTGAATGAGTAAACGCTCGAACAAAATCAATTATTGCGCCTCGTTACAAATGCATGAGAGACACACACACAGAGAAAGACAGACAGAGAGAAAGAGAGAGAGAGAGAGAGAGAGAGAGCGAGAGAGAGAGAGAGAGAGAGAGAGAGAGATTCTTACTGAGAGTATTACTGATGATTGTATCAGAAGCTGGCTGCAGAGATAGAGTGCATATAGGTCAGACAGGGGTCCAGCAATAGGGGTGGGGTATGGGGTAAGAGTTGCCCGGAAACAGTACTGGTCCATTTAAAAAAAATTGTACCCGCGTTGAGAAAGTTCCGTTCTGAAAGCAAATCCCGTGAGCCACACTTGGCCCCGTGCCTTAACATGAAATTGCATCAATAATCTTCAGCTAAATGTGATGATTTTAACGCATTTTAAGTTATCCAATTGTGAAGCATTCTTATTTTTAATAGCATGATATGAACCTCATTTCCTTTATTGTGTACTAAAGCTAATTTATTTCCGGTGCCTTGTCCTGAAGCATTGTATTTCCTGTGCCAGTGCACCACGACTCCCCTTATCCCCCATAAGACAAAAAGAGGCACTGTGGTCCCGTGATGGACTGCTGGCATTTGGTTTCTACAAAACGGTTGAACGCCTAACAAAACGTTCATACGCTGGAGTGTAAGAGGCCTTGTGAATAGATACAGTTATTGTACCTCAAGACATGTTTTTCTTTTTTAATTTAATATTACGGAAAAGTGTTACGTTTGAGGACTTTGGAGGCACTGTTTGTCTCGTTGAGGATGAGCAGTGCTTTGGAAAGATATTGTGTACCATATTTAAGATGATGGAAAGTTTGTGACTGCGGATTCATCAGGAAAGAGGATTCCGTGCAAAACAACACAGTTTTACTTAAAATATGCTTAAACAGAGTGCCACCTTTTCAGTTTCTGCAGTTTATGGAATACCATTGCCTGCAAAGCAGACCAAGTTCTCTGGCGGAGTAGACGAAATATGCAGCTTGGGTCTGCCTTGGAGACAAGGAATACCATAATGATAGAACAAATTACCTTTGTGATCAATGACCAAAGTACTGTCAACATAATTAATTTTCATATTTTTAAAATTTGGTCTTTAAATGATCGTATCTTCACAGAAAGATGGGTACCGCGCATTTTTGTGCTTACGCAATATGTTTCCTGGCAGCAAAAAGTCCCCTGGTGGGCATTATGTGTGTACGTGTGTGTGTCAAAACCTCGAATCCAGAATGTAGTCAATTGCAAGTGATATTACATTATTCTAGCCTTTGGAGATTAAAAAAGTCATAATGTCCAGTTTATTGACATACTAAAACAACGGAACAATAATTTGGAATACTTAAGAGGACATTGCGGAGGTGTCCTCCAGGCTATGAAAAGACATTCTTTCATGTGTAATTAGAGACTTCCAATTAAACTTTATTGTCTCTTATTGCTATAGCATATTGTGACAAAGTGGAAAGGCATATGCCAGTCTTCCGTTGCTGCTAAAGTGAACAGTGGCTTTCATAAACTTTCTTTAGCAAATAGCTTGACTTTATGATAAATTGACAATTGATTTTTAAAGGCTGTCTCTTCCACAATGCTAGATCCTGTCGTATTGTTGAAAGGAGCAAAGTGCAAAAATGACATATTGTGAAGAACGGTCTTCAAAAGACAAACTGGAGTTTAAAACAAGTGAACTATGAGAGTTCAATGCTCAACTGACCAGTATACACAGACTAGAGTGTTTTTCAAACCTCGAGAATCAGGTCAAGGTACCCTTATGATGTCACAGCTTGACCTTTAGCGATGACCATCATCATAACTCCAATAACAACTTCGAGTCATCAATTGAAATGGTCGTGACATTAGGAATTAGGCCCACCACTTCAATGTGCAGTCCCCATATTCTCCTGAATGAAGACCATCATTGTGTGCAATGTCAAAAAGTTCTGAAGTTATCATCTTGGCATGGAATTTACCCAATGACCTTGCGGATTATGACAACGTCACCCAAATGCCAACCTAACTTTGCCGATGTCACAGCTCTGGCTTCAATAGCTCTGCAGTCATCTTTGAAAAACTACAGCTATTAGAATTGAAATTTTACTTTGAACATTACATCAAGGTCATTCGTACAAACAAATTAGGGGGAGCTTAATGGTTTTCTGTGCTTTTTTAAAGACATTTGCACAGTCGCTTCACAGAGGATGCATTTTAATTGAGATTTTTTCGTACAAATGAAAAAAAAACAACTCTTTGAAATTTAAAGAAAAATGAAAGAGGGTGCGATAACTACAACAAACTTGGTATACACCCTTACCAAGTTGTAGTTGATCCAGTTGTTTAACGTAAAACTTTTTTTTTCATGATTTTCAAAAAAAGTGGTTTTAGTGATTGTAATAGTACTAGGGAGAGGAGGACGAGAAGAAGAAGAAGAAGAAGAAGAAGAAGAAGAAGAAGAAGAAGAAGAAGAAGAAGAAGAAGGTGGGGGAGGAGGAGGAGCAGGAGGAGGAGCAGGAGGAGGAGCAGGACGAGGAGGAGGAGGAGAAGGGGAAGAAGTAATGATTGTGATATCAGAATTTTGAAAGACTTGTGAGAATGATTCTCTAGAATCATATTTTACAAGTTCACAACGTTGCTTGGTTTGTTATTTTGACCTGGAAAGTGTAAATGTCACCAAGGGCCCTGTCAGAACAGTAAAAGAAGTAATCTCGAACAGGATGGAAAAATACAAATGATGGTAAGGGATGGTTCAACATTTTCATCATTTTTTAATTAGTACTTACAGTACGCAAGGGGGGAGGGGGTTAAATGGGTCTGTACACTTTCACAGGATATGTAAAATGATGGTCAATTTTTTGGCCTGTTTTGTGCAATTTTGCTTTGATTTGGGGGGAAAAATCATCATTTTTAAAGTACTAATTTGGGGGGAGGGAGGGGGGTCATGAAATTTAGTACCCTAAGTACTAATTCAAAAATGATGATAATGTTGAACCATCCCTAACTGATACCACGAACTGAGAGAAAAGTTTCATGAAGAGCCCATACTGATTGCATGGAGAATTTACCTACTTTGTGGGTTACATTTGCGTTTGAGAAAACAAATTTATATATTTGGTTTTAATTTGAACATTTTTTTATTTTGCATGCTCGGAGTCCGCCGAAAAATACCAACATGGTGCTCGGAGCGCTTTTGGCACAACGAGATAAGCTATAAACTCAATCAAACTTTGGCACTGAAAGAATTAACATCATGTTTGAATACAGATTGAGGCTTTTCTGTTGGTATACTGTAAATTCCCTCAATTTTGCTGTATATTTATTGTCGCTTGTTTTGTTGAAGACTTGCAACAGGAAAAACGAAAATACGATGAAATAATATTTTAACAGGTTTAGTAGGAACTATGTCCAAAATAGTGAAATTAAAACGTCAGTTGAATGCTTCAAATATAAAATGCGAAAAAATGAATGTGAAAATAAGTACATTTAGAGCATGTTACCAAAGCCAGTGTGATTATAAGTCGTCCGAGCTCACATAAAGGTCAAACATTATCAGCCACTGTTAAAGGTAACAAAGATTGCCTGAGAGGAGCGAGGGTCCAGATTAGTTGTATTGTGTTCTTTTGTCATCAAAGCTGGATACGCACACAAAGTTCATGAGTCTGATTTACAGAACGACACAAAAGTTCATGAGTCTTGTTTACAGAACGACACAAAAGTTCATGAGTCTTGTTTACAGAAGGACACAAAAGTTCATGAGTCTTGTTTAAAGCACAGCACAAAACCCTCGATTTAGTCAGAGATAAAGTAATTTCAGCCGCATAGATATCAGCTCTATCTTCGCTCAGCAACACAAATATTATATCCTCAGATTTCAATACAACTGCGTGTATGTGCCGATAATGGTCAACAGATTTAAGATTATTTTTCGCTCTGAGAATTTGAAATAGTTTAGCAGAGATGCATGTTATCTGTCAAGCTTCTACATTTGCATGTTCTAGCCCCAATACAATCTGAAGAAATGAACAAAACACTTTTTAAGTTAACCTTGTAGTTAATGGATCATTAGATCTTGATTACAGACAAATAGATATCTGCAACAAAACGGCCGTTTTTATGGATATATCTCTAAAACTAGTTCTTATTTAAAAACAGACAAAAACTATTTTACTCAGTGAAGCCTTGAAGGCGGTAACAAAATTTTAAAAGGATTTGTCAGATTTTTTTTAAATGCGCATCAAAGTGAAATGTTCAGAAACTTTGAAGTTTTCGTGAAAACACAGGTTACGCTATTTTTGTATCGCCTTTCTGAAAAAGAAGCCAGATACGTTTATGGAAAATCCCTGGCTTATTTTTGCAGGTATATATATATATATATATATATATATATATATATATATATGATTTAATCTAAACATATTTTATTTCACTGGCTCATCCTATGGTACAATAATGACTTATATGTGTCTCCAGACACGGAGAAATGCATAAATTATATACAGGACAAAACAAACTATGTTACCAGCACAAAAACATGTACAGATTCATAATACAACACTACTCATTTGCATCTTTGTATTAATACGGTGAATACCAGATAATGATCGTCACAAGTTAACTTTATAAGAGATAATGACACTTTATTGTAGACTTAGGATAGACCAAACCATTTCATGTATCTCGACTATTTTGTTGAGACAACAGAAGTTAAGACCTCAAGGTATTAAAAACCATGTGTCAAGCTCATTAAAGCTGTGTCAGTACATAGAAGTAATATTGCATGGATACGATTACTAGATTAATGGATGGATTGACTCATCCATAAACACTCAGGTTGAAAAAAAATAATGGGCTCTCAAAATTCTATCTGATGTCCCCAGACAATGTAAAACATGATTTTTGCACTTAAAACTTGTTTCGAATTGGGGTGATTATCGTGTCGATGTTGGCCGCAAAAATATAAACTGCACCAATATATAGAAAAAGTACGCTGCCTTTTCATCAGTCATGTGTAATAAAACGCCAGTATGTGTTGCCTATTTCTCACCTCATCATAGTATTTACAACATTACCACACCTTTATGCTGATAACTGTTTTGTGCATTTTTATGTAATCTTTACATATACACCAGCTCTTCTAAATCAAACGTTTTTGTTCATACGAAAAATGAACCATTGTTGTTTTAAGGAAGCAAGGGATAGTTCTCGGCCGTAGGTCTTGTGACGAGAGCAAATAAAGAAAGATTTGCTACACGTTGAAGAAAACAAGAAGCTTTTCCGGCGGCAATATTAATCGAACTCTTTTCCTAGATGTATCTGCAGAGTGTTGCCTCTGGAATGCTTGCCCGTGGCTTAAAAAAGAGCAATTGGATACCATACAATCCGATTATAGGTTTTATGGCTTCTTACACAGGCGCAGCCAAATAAAGATAAAATATGCTTACTTCATGGAAAGTTCGCAGGCGCGTTTCACCTATCGATAAAAAGGTTGCACGCAATGAACAATTAAGAAATTATGTCCAATGAACAGGATGACCTCCAACTGGCTTTTTCTTCCTTGACATACCAAATCTTGACCGACGAAAAATTTATATTTTTGGTTGCTGTGTTTAGCATCGGATTGCAATTTCGTCAATTAAATTTGACTGTGGAAATGCTGACCAAGATTAATGCCAGGCCTCGCACGGGGCAACCCGACACAACCCGGGGTCTCTACGGATGCTCTTATCCCACCATCGTGCTCAATCAACGGCCATAACTCACCGGCTCTAAACTGGTTAAATTTCCCCAACCCTAATTGAACACCACTGCATAGAATTTAATAACAAGAACACTTATACTGCATCGCAATGAATTGATGCCAAGTAAAAGAAATAACAGTTGTAGAATTGTTAAAAAGTGGAGTGTCCATTGTGCCTTGCTGTATAGATCTGGTACTATTCACTCATTTCTTTATTGCCATAAGTGACTAGGCTCATATATAAAGTGTAATTTCACAGCCCGAGGACTGGTCAGTTCACCGAGGTCGGTTCACCGTGTTAAAAGAGCTCCAGCGTATTAACCGAATCAGTAAAAGCAAGCTGTCAGGTCACACACCTTTGATGAATTCCCAACCTATATACAGATGCCCAAATTACATTTTAAGGCGAGTTATAATCATGTTATACAGTATGAGCTTGGTAAAATGCGCCTTGATAGAGCACTTGAAACGCTTTTGCCTTACACAGCGTCAGGCCATATCTCAGACGCCTCATTCCGATTTCCTTCACGGATATCATCTTCTTTTGAAACTTTCTGAACCTAACTCATATCGACATCTGAATCATATTTCACCAGTACGGTGCTGACAAGAATATTTATATCTCACTGCCTGTCTGGCATATGAGAACTCTTATCTTGCAGTTTGCCAAAGTTGCGGTATATGTCTCACATACACTGCTAGCAAACTGATCTTCCTTGAGACCTGGTCTTCGGGGCCCGTTTCACAGAGGGATGTTTGTTACTCCTCAATGTATCGACTTTGTTTTCTTTACATCTATGTTTAAATAAATTGTCTGTCAAATTTGCTTTCCGCATATCATGCCCAATTACGTATGTACTTAAGATCATTTTCTGATTTCACAAACTCTCACCAAGATTGCTGTCGGGATTATCTTGCCATGATACACGCCTGGCACTATT
>OZ026617.1:21425848-21430848 GCA_964020975.1 Hermodice carunculata | reverse complement strand
TGTTTTGTTTTGTTATTTATGTTTGTTTTTGTTTTTTGTTTTGGTTATGTTTTGTTTGTTTTTTGTTTTTTGTTTTTTGTTTTGGTTTTTTTTTTGTTATGTTTTGTTTGTTTTTTTTTTTTTGTTTTTTTTTTTTTGTTTTTTTTCTAATTTTTTTTTATTTTATTACTTTATTTTATTTTTTGAAGGGTAATGTCTTGTACCACAGTATTTAGATTTTAGGTGTATGTGAATTATAGGTGATATGAAAGGAGCTGTGATGATATGGCCGCGCTTTGTGCACATGTGTCATGGGCGAGAGGGCTTGCCCTGTTATGCATTGTCTACTGTGCCATCAGCCATAAATTCCATTAATGTACACCAGGATGGAAAAGAACAATCAAGGCCCGGCATTTGTAGCCAGATCTAGCTATACACGGTGAATTATTCAACGCACTTGCCTCTGCCTTTCCATTTAACTTTGAAAATGATAAAAGTTTCATCAGAGAATGAATTAAGGGGAAAAACAAGGACCAGAGGTCTCTACGGACGTAGTTCCCATTCTTGGAAAATCTAGACTGCAATCATCGTAAACGTGTCCTTTCAATATGATAGATTAAGCCGACCCGTCCAGGTGTAGTAGGATATTAATAAGTAAGTTACATTAGATAAGTAACATCATACCTTCTCCCTCCACAGGCGCATTCATTACTTAACCCAAACCGGTCATTTCGTTCCGCCTGTCTGCATGTTCCATTTTACTGTTTACCGTTATTGGTAGCTGCTCATCTATTATAAAAATGAGCATAATCGAAATTAATAACAAGCAATACCAAATCCCATCATATACAAAAAAGTCTATTTCATATTCAAAATTGATCAGTACCTGTGGATAACTTTCTTTCCCATATATTGTTTAGCGGAACACTTTTCAGAATGTAATGTTATGTGCTTCTCCAAAGTTACTTATATTCACGAAAAAGGTTTTCATGACGGCGCTTCATCAGTGACACGTAACGGGTGTTGAACAATTTATATATGTTCATTCACTGTTATGGTGGTTTGCTCTGCACAGCATTGTTGGACCGTGAGATATAAACATAGTTTCATATACTTGTACGTTAAACTTTGATGAAACATACATATACTTATGACTCTGGTTTTCCGCTTTTGTTGTTTTGGTCTATAACTATCACGGCATAATATTCCGTCAAAATGACTTCAAAATCAATATACGTGTTAGTCTAAAGAATTTTGTTGTTGTTTTTAGATGAGCTGGAAATACATACAGAAACTGTATTATTTATTAACCTCAGTGCCACTTAATCTGATTGCCCTGTTGTACAAAAACCATATCATGACAGATCTGTCATACATCTAGTAAATATTTCCTCAGAGAAATAAGTAATAGAGCAGACCTTTATGCGGTGATCACGTGTATGTTTAGATTACTCATAAAATATAGAATATGTATGGTCATAGTGATGTATTAATATTGAGGATTGTTCAATGGAAGGCTGTACCATCAAAACTTCGAGATGGTTCACGGCATTATCTATCTCTCTATCTATCTATCTGTCAGTTTCTTATATATATATATATATATATATATATATATATATATATATATATATATACATATATATGTGTGTGTGTGTGTGTGTGTGTGTGTGTGTGCGGTGCCCAACAGTGTAAAAAATAGTTTCAGCAAATAAATAATTGTAATAAGAATTATCATATTAACGTTATCACACCTGTATAACGTAATAATGCCATATATTTACTACTCACTTTCAACATTTTACTTACCTTGATTTCCTGAAATAAATACCCGCAAAATTTACATCGCTGATTCGTATTATATTACTGAACAGTCTCAAAGATGATTTCTGCATACATAATGCAATCATGGAGTTTCGAGTACATCAATCAATTTAATGTGGTATGTTTTATTAGCGGTCGTATAAGAGTCAGGAACTGGTGGATTTTTTTAATGATTTCAATGTCATGTTTATTTTGAGCTATATTTATTGAACGCTTTAAAAGCAGGGGCCATGTTCCCATAAAATTGAGGGTTCATGTGTATGGTATACACTCATGAATACATTATATACACGCAAGCACATGCATGCATCATACATACATGCATACATACATGCATCCATACATGCATACATACATGCATACATACATGCATCCATACATGCATGCATGCATACATACATACATACATACATACATACATACATACATACATACACACATGCATCCATACATGCATGCATGCATACATACATACATACATACACACACACACACATACATACATACATACATACATATAGTAAAACTTGTCTATTGTGGACACTTCTGGGACTGGCAAAAAGTGTCCACATTTGACACGTGTCCAAAATAGACAGGTGTTTTTAACAAGAAAATTGACCTTTCGGTCCTGGACATATATGCCCAGATTAAACAGGTGCCCGCATTATAGAGGTGTCTACAAGGACAGGTTTTATTGTACTTACGTACAAACACACATTCAGGTATACCGAATTTAACAATTTGGATGCCTCGCAAAAAATAAAATAGTGATAAATGTTCATCAATTGCAAAGTAGGGATCGACTGAATTCATCTTAAATTACACCACGGTGCTTTCACAGTCATTGGTCATGTACTTCTAAACATTGTTGTGTACCCATGGGCGAGTTTATGGGAAATATCTGTAGACATCACGTGTTGTAGTCTGGTGTGGCTCATCGTCGATTTTCGATGTTCATAATTAATGCTATATCAATTCATGTTATAATTGTGACAGTTCAATGACTTGTCTGTCGTCACCTGCGAGGGACCGGTGAATACGCAGGCTACTCATGTTTATCTATGTTAACGTTTGCTTTTATGTGCAAAATATCACGTTGTGTAAGTTGATGCAGGAATAAAGATCATTTCATGTACGTTCGTTTCATTTCATATATATATATATATATATATATATATATATATATATATATATATATATATATATATATATATATATATATATATATATATATATGCCTGCGTAACCACCTTTCTTGCCTTTTTCTCCAGCTCAGACCTTGCGCTCAGGTACACATGAACGATACTAAGTCAGTGTAGTCACACAACTCCCCTGCCGGTCTCTAATCAAAAATGACCTCTGTCCAGGAGTTGGTAGAGAAACTTGAGTACTACTACCCCCGGACTCCCCGGAAAAGTGACCGCTGACGACCGCCGACACGAACAAGATGCGCATTGGTATTAACAACATCTCTAACAACTGTTCTGGTACTTTTCCTGGCGGGGCGAAAGGTCAAACTATTCTCATACAGACATATTAACTAGAATTTCACATTGGGGGGAACCGTTGTGTTGATTACAAATTTATATTTCGCTTACAAGTTGCGCCACTATGAGCCAGATGGGAATTCTTGACATCTCAAAGATCATACCCCTTTCCTGCTTGTTATTCAGGACACGGAACAATTATTTTCCACAAGTGTTCTCGTGCAGTAATGAGAGATTGAATAAACAACTGGTGAACCTTACTGCGAATGCTGAAATTCCCGCCAGACTCTTTCTACAAGTTTCAACGCTCAAATGTTAACTGGTCACTAGACTGCAATGAATCATTAGCTTCAGGCTAATGAGCTTGGGACTCGCCTCATACTCCTGTTGCAACAAATTGTTCCAGAGCCTCATCCGCTCATTCAAATAAATGTCTGGTCCCTAGTTTGTATTTATCTAGATCAAATATCGGCAGGTCCATGAGACAGCCGTACAAGGAACATACGTGAAACAATTTTCCTCACGATATTTATTCGTTAAACCACAAGGCTTATCCAAAGCGACAAAATTGCCACATTAAAATATTGTGGCTCATGACAGATGTCCCAGAGTTAGAGCAAGTTTCGACACTCAAGGAAGAACTGATATATCGATTGAGCAAAGTTGACCTTTTTGTGTTTAAGTTCAGATATTATATATTTTGCGACATGCATATTTTCTCTCGATAAAAAGTGTAGTCCATGTGGTTTATAAGGAAAAGATCTGGAGCGCGACATTCAATTATCCAGAAACATTCATTTAGGAATTTAAATTCTGGAACAAAATTTATGTTTAACCCTGGTGCTATAGATAGTTGTAAAATATTAGTGTGGTATCAGGTGAGTAAAAATGTCTGTCTTTGCTTATGTTTTTCTTATTTGTTTTTAACTCTTGGGTATCTAGAGAACTAAACACGTGTGATTTACGTCAAATGTAACTTTCACGCTACCATATCCGTGACAATATATCGATAAAGTTACATGCACAAGGCACGTAATTATATATTCAGGCATAAATGGCGTACTTGCATACATACCAAATATAGTTATCCCTAGAGATACGTTCATTGTAGAACTGTGATCCAACCCGTTTTAATATATATATATATATATATATATATATATATATATATATATATTATGTATCAGCGAAATAAATTGTTGATATAGATTTAAAGAGCATTGATACAGAGCGTTGTAATTCATACCTAATAGCAAGATAGAAGACAATAATTAAGATTGATTAAGTAGAAATGAGAGTCAACTCTAAGTGTGTAGCCTGTGTTATGCTATACATAACTTTGCACACAAACAGCCACTAATGCCATTTATGCTGAGACAGGAAGAGTACCATTGTACCTTAGACATCAAATCAAAGCTCTCAAATACTGGGTAAAAATTTTACATCTCTCAAATGAACACCCTGTTAAGAAAGCTTACTGTGAACTATATAATTTGGATTCAATTGGCCAGGAGAATTGGTGCACAAAAATCAGAACCTTATTAAGTGACCTGGGTTTCGTGAATGCATGGAATAATCAGCAAGTAGAAGATGTAGAAAGCTTCACCAAAAGTATTTCGGAAACAACGTTAAACACCTACAAGAATAAAATTTTACAGAGTATAAAACAGTCTGATTCTGGTACAAAGCTACGTACATATAAACTTTTCA
>OZ026617.1:21395848-21420848 GCA_964020975.1 Hermodice carunculata | reverse complement strand
ATGAATCGTGTTGTTTTATAGACCACGAAAATCTTTACCTGACGCAATAAGAAGCTTACTGGACAATAGATCTTTGACTTCGCAGCACCCGTTGAACTTATTTTTCTCCTTTCACACAGTTTGTTTAGACGCTAAATCGAAGCGCCAGGCATAGAAACTACTGCCGTTGTCGAGCCATACTCTATCATTAAGTACCCTGAGCCGCTCCTAATTCCTGGAAATTATACCGCCAATACGGTCAAATTAATAGACAGCTACTTTTTATCAAGCCAAGTTTAAACCCCAATTTCTCTTTCACTGTACCCTTCGGTTATTTGTGCTTGTGACGAAGGAAGAATCGGATTAAACATGATTGTAATTGAGATCCTCTTCTTCTTTTTCAGAAAATCGATGTGACGGGTTCAAGCGAAGTTACAGCGGGTAATTATGATTTATTTATTTTTGCTTTATTTCTTCCGGTCGTTTTGTAAAATCTGATTGCACACGGGTGAAAAGGAACTGGTAAAGGAAATCACCACATCTCCTGTTATACATCAAACGTTCTTTAATCCATTGTTGCACATCAGCATTAACTGAAATTAGCGGTGAGCGCTAGCTTGCTCATTTCATCAGATGAGATATTAAAGTAATTGAATGTGGGTACTGTCACAATACCACGTGGCTTTTAATGGGGTAGCGTTGCTCCAGGCTTGTCAAGCGTTCCTTTAACATGATTAAAAACCTACCTGAAAGACAGTAACTTGAGAATTAATCGCGCTGACCGTGATAAATTCAGCTGCAAGTGAAATCTTATATTATTTATTCGATTTTTGCTCATAGACCCATTGAATGACTTGGAGAAAATTGAGCTTAACGCGTATTTAATTATGCTTCTTACCCAGAGATGCTGCAAGGATACCCGCGGCTTCCTGCGGACACATTTTGACTGTGTCTTAGCTACGCAAGCTTGTCATCACATACAATTTGGATTTTTGCTCAAGGCGTTGTTTTATTTCATTTGTTTCTTGGGATGTTCGTCTTTCCCAATAACACTGAACAAAATTTGCTCTACTTATATGATTGCTTTCTTCACTAATAGCTAATTTGATGTAGAAGTTGCTGTTGGAACGTGTCAATATTAAATTTTATGTGGCAGGTGAACCTATCATAATTAGTTCAACTTGCCCAAATTAAAAACTTGGGTTCCCTGGCAGCTTTTCCATTCCATATAGTGTTCGCATAAAAATGTTTAACAAATTAATATTTTTAACGCGGCCTGAACTGTCGAACTGTCACTTGAAAACAAAAAAATACACTTTTCTCAACGTTTCAAACGGCCCAGGATTAAAGAAAATACGCGAAATGGCATCCAGTTTTTGTATCAATTTTAACCTTGATACGGACAGCACAGTGAACAGGGAACACTTTCTATGGACACTTTGTTCTCCAGAAAGAGTATGGTGCTATCGGAGCCCTTTTCTCATTTGGTGAAACGTATAGAGAGTTGGTATTCTCAACACAATGCAACACGAACTACAAATTGCGATCCCATCAAAAACATGTACTTGGGGTGATGAATATGTAATTTACATTGGGTAACTGAAATACAAAATCCAAATTCCATTTTGTATTCGTGTCGAACGAACTCCGTGTCTATTGAATAATTAAAAATAAACGCTGTCACTGAAAGGTTTTAAAAGGTCTTTGGCATCATTAACGGTAAGATAAGTGCATGTATGTAATCTTGCCTTTGTGTTAATGTTTCTCATACATAAAGTATACGCCCCACTGCTTACACAGGAACAATTGCCATTACGTAGACCGGCCTGTGTTTAATTAATAAGGCACAGTAGTTGTAGGTTCGTTCTGCCGGCAGTATTTATCCAATGGACAACCTAACCCGTGTCATTATACATTTATTGTGCTGCTCATGTATGGTTTGTAACATATACATGGCTGATCACGCGACCGCTATTCACCAGTTGTCATAGAATTCTTGAAGACCACAGGTCTTTTGACCTTTAACATGTCAGGTGTATCGTGACGTTTTAGCAGCTCTATATCAGAACACATTCTGAGCATATTCAAGTAGCATTTTTTCAGCGGTGTTTGTATATGTGTGTGTGTGTGTGTGTGTGTGTGTGTGCGTGCGTGTGTGTGTGCGTGTGTGTGTGTGTGTGTGTGTGTGTGTGTGTGTGTGTGTGTGTGTGTGTGTGTGTGTGTGTGTGTGTGTGTTGATTGTCAAACGTGCAGACTTTGGAGAGCAGATGTTTTGAAGTTTCCGTATCACAGAGTTGTACGATTGTTGTCCATGGACAGATATATTTACAACTTAATACACTCCATGTTTTTACTGTAAAATAAAAAAAAAACTCTAAAATGACGAATTACCACCAATCAAGGTCTTTATACTATGCCTACGGTCGAAGTGTTCCGTTCAAAACGCTCATCATGGTGCGTCTTATGCTTGACTTCAAACAAACGTGCATGCATGTGCAGTCATGTAACTTTATTTATAAGCGGAAAAAATCATTACCTCAAACGTATTTATGGTTGAGGCAACACCATCCTTCTTGGAGCTTGGACGTTTCACTTGAGATGGTGCTCAATGGATCGTGCTATAAATGTGCTTTGACAAAGACTTTGTGGTTCCTTGACGCCTGGCTGCAGAACATTGGTCCGCGACCGATAACTGCGTGTGGCGTCTTTCTCCCAATATCGATGGGTCCGCGCACGCAGAATCCATATCGCTGCAAAGACAAAAGTAAACGTTTCCAAGGGTGATGCAGAATAAAGTTGTCACGGTACTGACTGTTTTGACGATGCCGATATGCTCTTGACAAATGACATCTGTGGACTATGTAATGGGAATTTTTCATTCTTATCAAATTTTCTGGTGGCAATTATACATGACAAACAAATTGTTTCTGGTGATTGCTCAATGCTGATGCTGCTGCTAATATAAATTTAGGAATGCGACTTTTTTTTTAAAAAACCAACAGAATTGCTATCTTAGTGAAAAGTAATTGCGTTTAAACTATGCATTTTTTTTTCAAAGAACGGAAGATTTCATCTTCTACAGTCAGAGGAGAGGCAGAAGAGAAAATGGAGAAGAAAAAGAAATGTGCTGATGGTAAGCAGACTGTGCCTGTGCCTATCACTATGGGTTAACATGATCACTTGGCCAACGTTTTCTAGTTTGAACATGGCATGATATAGAACAGACATGTTCTTACAGACCCTAATTAAACTAGCGAGGTGCAGTCCTCCTCATTTTTAATTTTAGTTTTCCCAGGGCCCACATGGATAATTATATGAGTATTGTAGCAGTTAAATGTAAGCGTATGAAAACACCAGGGGAGTTAAATGTAAACGTTTGAAAACACCAAAGGAACCAGAACAAGCCAAGTGTACCTCTTCTTGGCCATCTGTTGCTCATAATTTATTAATAGTTCTTGCTTGTATTATTAATATTTCTTGCTTATATTATAATAGGGAGTGAATCACAAACCAAAAGAGATGATGGGCCAGTAGACGGCATCTATTCCATGACAAAAGGTATTTAATTCATTTTGTTCTATGTGAAAATGTCATTGCCCTGAACAGATTGGTGTCCCATAGAAAACAGCATTTAATGCCAAGTGTGGCAGTTTTAATATTTGATGGGTACAATCAACTGCTCGTGTATACAAGAGTGGCCGATGGGGCAAGCGCATGTTTGATTTACTTTTGATGATCCCCTTGACATTTTTGGTGATTTAAAATTAAATGTATGAGACAACTGTCATCGGAGTCTGTCTCTCGTGGGAATCCTACGGCGAAAATATGGATTTTAAATCAGTAAATTAAGTCACGCTGTACCAAGTCAATGCTTATTTTAAAAAAAAAGAAGTTGGATGAATTACACATACCTTATGATTATTGATGACGCAAGCCTTCTTGTCCCCTCCTGGCAAAGAAAATATTATCTTAGCTCTAAAATATTGACCACAAGACGGACAAGGCACGACTTATTTTTATCTTTCCTAAAGATTTAACTAGTCCTATTTCTGAACACTAACTCTCGAATAAACAATATAAAATTACGTGTACCTTATTGTTTCGAACGGAAAGATTTACATTAGTGTTTATCAGTTTAAGTTAAAAAATTCCTGCAAACTTGGAATGAATAAAAATTAACTCATGGTTGACAGTATCTTATGGATAACAATTTGCTCTATTTTATTTTTTATTTATTTATTGTGTCTTTTTGGTTTGTTTTGTTTACGATAATGTAAAAGTTAATGGCCAATTATGTAAAAAAAAAAAGAAAACTGTAAAATTATTTCTATATGTATGATATCTGTGCGATACAATTGACAGTCTATGCTATTAAAATGATAAACTGAGAAGCATTTTGCTGAGTTCACGAAAAGAGACCATTTTGGAATGCATGTATTGAATAAAGTCAGTAGTGTGCAAAAGCAAAGTCAGTAGTGTGCAAAAGCAAAGTCAGTAGTGTGCAAAAGCAAAGTCAGTAGTGTGTAAAAGCAAAGTCAGTAGTGTGCCATTCAAAGGTCAGACCATTTTGCATTAGTGTGGCATTCCATGGACCTGTAAAACGGCTTCACAACCTCTGGATCGAGAAAACTCTAATCATTCAAGATATTTGGGAGAGTATCAAACACGTATAATTAGGGTTGTGTTACACCGAAATGTCAAATAAGATATGAAAAGAAATAGCATTGTGTTATGTTATGATATATGAAAGAGCATCGACAGTGTGTAAATTGGTTTTGCATGTAATGATGACTTTGAGATCAGTAATGTGAACTAATATGACTGTGCATTCCATTCATGTGTTTATGAAGCAATGTTTTGAATGTACATGTATTTTACACGTCATTCTAATCCAAAAAAGTACTTTATCACATATTTTTTGCGTCTTCATTTCTTTTTCAAATGTGAAATTTTATGTTCTATATTTGCTCTTGTCAATTTGTTTGGCCTGAGGTTTAATTGAGGCGATGTCATGTAACAAGGTATTCACCGTCATCCATTTTACAGGTAGATAAGTCTGACATGTTGATGTTGGCTGCTGAACAATGACGTCTCATGTTGCGTCACTTGTTCGATGGATGTCGTTAGCTTACATAAAAATATGTATACACACGTGTGTATATACATACATGTAGATAATAATAGATATATTAGGCAGGTAGGTAGGTTCAATGGAATATATACGGAGGATAAGAGACGGTATCTTTCATATTCATAGCTAAAGCAGTAACTATGCATGACGGGTATTTTCTTATTCCAAACTGATAGAACAGTAAGATATCAACGACAACTTAGCTACAATTTTCAAGGCAGGCTTGATATGTAAATACTATCAACTTTATGATTTTTTTCTGTTTAACCGTCTCAGAGGAACTGCAAAAGGAATTACTGCGTATGATACAAGCGCGACATGAAGCTGAGGAGGAGTACAAGGCTATCAAAGGTAAAAATCAATATATTCGATGTGTCGCCCACTTGCCCGAACTAGAGGTACTTTTGCGAGTAGCGAGCAAAAATATAGCTGATTGATAACAGAGAGCTGTCTGCAGATTAAAGACAAGAAGTCACAAAGTTTTGCTTGGAAAATCTGGCAGCATATTTTCTTACCTGGCTGGGGTGCTGTCACATGCACTTCCTTGAACTATTTTCATGGATAAATTATGGACTGGGTTCAGACGTCCCAGACGAAAAGAGAAATATTGTTGAACTGGACAATTAATATTTGATTGAAATATGCAGGCATACAGAAAAATACACTGACTTCTGATCAATTCCGTTTTGATGGAATAGAAAACCAATTTTATCTTTTGAAACAATCATCATCTTTCATCTTCCAACCCGAGAATATGCAGACAAAGACGTCAGCAAAAGTGTATCTTCATGTCACAGTGCACGCATTTCAACTTTTATCGCCAAATCGTTTAACTGTTTATGTGTGTGTGTGTGTGTGTGTGTGTGTGTGTGTGTGTGTGTGTGTGTGTGTGTGAAATGTCCAATTCCGTCGCACGTGGAAGGGTCAAACAAAGTTGGTCCTAAAGCAAGTTTTATATTTTGAAACATTTACAATCTTTCATCTTCCAACCTCGTCATCATTTGATGACGTAACTTCATGCAAATCAGTCCAAATGGATGGGAGACAAATTGAAAAGGTTAAGACGTATGTCCATCTTGGACATGTTGTTAGCGCTAATGCACTTTTATCTAATATAAATTTTTGTACCAGTAAGTTCTTCTCACAAGTTAATACCATAATGGCACAATTTGGTCATGCTTTTTCATTCATACGGTTCAAGTTATTCCAATCTTATTGCATGTCCTTTTATGACTCCAAGCTGTGGGATTATTCAAATCCAAAAGTTGATAAGATTTACACTGCATGGATTAAAGCTATACGATTTATATGGAGTATACATCGGTAAAGTTATGTTTCAAACTAGTAAAGGAGGGGAATGTCAGTGGGTGAATCCTATTGCATTCCTTTGTTGAAAAATATACATGGACCTGAATCATTAACAGAAAATGCAAAAGCACAGGTTATTCGTGAACTTTGCGACATTTGAGATGACAAGTTAACTCATTTTTTAAATAACATTGAAGTGATGGAGTTGCTTGACCATCTATGCGGTACCTGACATTGCTCGTATCCAACTGAATAGACACTCATTTGCTGGTGACATGATCTGTTCCCAGTTGTGCTACTAACGAAACAATCAAATTGTGATATTTTCTGTTTCTGTATGTTACTTTGTTGTTGATATGTAAGTATACTTAATTTTTAATGAATTTTTCAATTCGGGTTTTTGTCGGCTAATGTATGTATCCCCATTGATTACTATGCAAGTCAATGGGGCCGGCAATGGTGATCCACATTTTCTACTTCGCCAAATCTGTCGACCAGATTTGCTTCAAATTTGAGGGGGATGTACTTTGGATGAGTTCGTACCCAGTTTTTACAAGTGGTCACGCTCCAGTGATTTTTTTTTTTTTTTTGTTTTTTTTTTTTTTTTTTTGTTTGTTTGTTTTTTTTTTTTTTTTTTTTTTGGTTTTGTTTTGGTTTTTTGGGGGTTTTTTTTGCTTTTTTTGTTTTTTGTTGTGTTTTTTACAATTTATTTTCTTTTTGTTAATTTTTCTGTAAAGTTTGAAGAATAAAACTGCTCTTCCAATTCCTTCAAAATGGCATAGGGATACGCTTGGGGACTCCTAAATCTTAATTTATTCAACAGATGGCAGCTAATTTTTTTCTATTTTACACGAATTTTTTTCGCTTTTTTCGATTTCTGTTTCCTATGTTGGATTCTCTTCAAACTTATAGGGATGTACTTGTACTCAATCTCCACAAAATTTGTTCACCACATTGTGCTGCTGTTATTTTCTTATTTTCAACAAATTGTCAAAGTTTTGAAAAATCGGTAATGATATATACTTCCATGTTAGCATTGTTACAATAGCGATGGCAGAAAATCTGACAGATTGCCTTTTTATCGGTAATGGTGAATCCTAGGCTCATGGTTACTTTAATACGCTAATTGGAAAGTACTTATAGGGTACCTTTTGATGTTTTGTTTTAATTTTAGCCTTCTGTGATTTTGAAAGGTCAAACTGGCATATTGGCTTAAATTTCGGTATTGGTGGATCCCAGACCCATGGTTATTATCAGACACAAATAGAAAAGTACCTATGGGATTTCTTTTGGTGTTGTTAATTTCAACCTTGCGTGAGCTTAAAAGGTCAAATTGACATACTGATTTAAGTGTTGGTATTAGTGGATCCTGTCACTTTTCATCCAAAAAATATGACTCCAAACTGTATGAGTGAAGACTGATATTGCAAACAATAATGATGGTTGAAGACAAAGGTAACCTTATTGTTATTCCAAGTCATAGGATCACTTCAGTCTGTGCATCCAAGGCCAGCTGAGCACATGACTGTGACGGTCCTCTTGTTAACACATGTAGTACTTATACTGATATGGAATTTGTTTGGAAAAGAATGAAGAGCACTGAGAAAAGACAATGACATAACAGCACGCAAACTTTTGTACAAGACACAATCTTGACTGTCTCTGGACAAAGAGCCGTTTCTGACAACAAAGGTGTCCGGCAATAGTTATTGCTGCAGATTTATTTCGGCAAATTAATTTTGACCGAGAAACAAGTCAGAGAAAAATGCCTGAACAAGTGTTCCTGTGTATTATTTCTAGACTCCTTTCAGGAGGAAGAGCAGCAGGGTCCGGCCGCCCAGGAAGAAATGGAACAGCGTCTCCATCTTGTGAAAGGCGAGTTTTTTTCTTTCTGTCATGCGTTCTGAAGTTCATATTGAATAAGAGTAATAATATGCGGCGAAAAAGGCTAGGTTTGAAATCTATTTATTCTTTGTTCTCAGGCATGACCAATGTAGGTAGCATTGTCTCTTGTAATTTTTGCAAACTCATGCCAGAAGTTTTCAAATGTTAGAACTTGCTGCGGAAGGTTCCACCGTCATTTTTATCTGACGTGTCGCGGGTTCTGCCCTGCCCGCAGGCGCCCCCGCTGTAGATAGATAGATAGATAGATAGATAGATAGATAGATAGATAGATAGATAGATAGATAGATAGATAGATAGATAGATAGATAGATAATTAGATAGATAGATAGATAGATAGATAGACAAATAAATAAATAAATAAACTAATTAATTAATTACGGGCGAATCTTGTGGCAAATTTGGAACTTTTCAAACTTGAGCTTATATATCATTGTCATGGTTTTTTGGGGGGGGGGGCGTAGCTTATCATGTTATATTATCTATATTACACTTCCCTGTTGAAAGAATATAAAGCAAAAATTTGATAAAAATACTGTACAGATGAATGAGTATATCTCACGCACCTTTATGTATTGGATGGTGAAGGGATGGATGGATTTACCAGTTTACGAGTATAAATTTTAGATGCAGTTAACAAAGGGTGTACTCTCTCTGTGATATGACCAACATGCCTTTTTGAAAGACGCTATTGTGCTTATTTAATACGGCGGTACTATAAGTATAACACAAATACAGGCATTTGTACCGTAAACAATATTTCCAACATCCCTAACCACTGCAGCAGACCAAGCGCAATACTACCTCCGTATTCATTACTTTGAATTTGAATTAGTTATGCTGCTTCAGACTCTAACATACAATAGCTATTTTTTATGAAATACAAGAAGATATTTTCTACCATTGGTTTACCTTTGTCATTGCTGTATACAATTACGGTCACGCCCGGTATTCTTCCTATTCTCCGATACTAAATTGTTTTTAGCCATACTTTTGCCCGAAGTCCGGGACAGTAAATGATATGTGATTAATACATACGATACAGTACCAGCAACAAAAAAAAAAATGGTTTCACTGAGCATCGTGTTTTCTTGTCTGCGCATTCAAAGGTAAAATGGGAATTAAATTACAGTCTGATGTCCGTATGCTCAACAACAATAGTGAAATAACAATACAATTACTGATCATCATTTATGGTTTTATCCATAATATCAGCCGTACTGGTGATCAGTTACTTTTATCATTTTTTCGTGAATTATCAATATCATTATTGTCAACAATACTTTAATTTATTGACAGCTGTGTTGTCACTCGTGTTAAAACAACAGTAATATTCAACGTGTCGATAATGACGTTTCAACTCTTTATATTTCACCAAATATTATCACCCTTCACAATGGCAGAACTTTTATCCGTAGCTCGCAACGTTTCCGCGCAGCACCTGTACTGTACGTGTATTTTAATATGTTTCAAGTGCCAAGGACATGCTTTCTCTTAAGTCATTCCACCCGAATGGCGCTTTTTCCCGCCAATATCTAAATGTCGTCTGCTAATTGTACTTTACTAATTTAGGGATTATTTTTCAAAATTTTGGATGAAACTTGCATGGAAGAGAATTCCAAATTATATATCCATGATCAACAGCTTTCCTTGGCGCGCCCAGAGCGCGCCAAGGAAAGTTGTTGACTCGGTCTTCTATCGGGTGGAATGAGTTAAATAATGACCATGATATTGACCTTTAATAGGAGCATTTTTAAAATTCCTATTTTTCATAGTGTTTTCAATACATTTTTACTACACAACTTAAGCCTACATATACACAAAACATAAGAAGTCCGAATAAATAAATGTTTTAGACAGCATAATAACTTGATGCTATAGTCGACCGTGTGAAGATATTCCGTGATATCCAAGTTGAATTAACCGTTAAAAAGTTGAAGAGAGAAAATGAATACTTTTTGTTTTGTGTGCTAGCACCATTGCCAGGTGTTATTTTGTTTCTGTCCACTTCATTTGGCTGATACAAACATGTTAACCCTTTCCTTGCTGGAACAAGACTGAATCAACAACTTCGCTTGCCATGGCCGGGATACGATTGCATCCAAGCGCCACGAACATGAGTGGAGCTGAGGCATGTCCTCGCGTTTCATCAGAGTTCCCATTCAAAATATTGACGAATCACGAAAAAGTTAAGCAAAAAACCTTGTAGCAGGCAACATTTTACATCCTAATGGTTTGGGGAAAGGGTCCGTATCCGTATGCAAAAGTACTATTTTCCATCTTCATGACGATCATTAACGTTGACAGTAGTCACAGTATATTGCCAGTTAATACAATTATGAACTTCCACCAACAGTACATGTATGCTGCAGCCGACAGAGAAGGTGGCTATTTGTCACGGCAATATGTTGTCAATATTATTATACCTTTGTTTCTATTCATAATCACATTTTCACTTTTGACTGAATTTGGCTGGTAAGATGACAATTTTTAGAGTCATAAGTTGTTGTTTTACACCCATTTTATGAGCGATACTCTTTCACGTCGTTTATTGGTGATTACTCGCCCGGGATCTGCACAGTGGGTCATGTGTGGTGTAGGAGGTGTCCCTGGTTAAACTGATCCATGCTTGCTACCTTTGCAAGTGGAAATACCTGGAGGATAAACAATCCACCTATCATAGCACAGAATGTGGTGTCCCGTGAAAATTGGGCTACTGAACATCCCATCTGAGTCTCACAGTTGCCACATTGACTTGACATTGAGCATTGTCGGGTACTCGTAGAACAGGTCGGGTACCCGGGTAATGATTTTTTCGGGTGTCCGGTTCCAGCATTCAAGAACCAGATAGGCCTATCCCAAAAGTACTTTCTTGAATGCCAAATCCCGTAAAACCGCGTGTGCCCCAGAAAGAGACAAGGTTGACAGTCTGCCTTGCGTAAAAGAAAAAGTATAGAGGAGGACTCGCCTCCACAAGAGAAGCGGAATTTCAACCAAATAGATAATAGAGACTAATCTCCGATGAACAATATTCTATTTGGACCAGTGCTTGCTGCCGAAGAACCCACTGAACTGGATTCCGGGAGAGGCTTAACCCGTCATCTTGGAGAGCCCGCATTAAGCATTAACGAAAGCCCCATGGAGTGGGTGGTGATATTGCCTTCAAAGCAGATCCAATCTGCGTATTTTGTCTACTTCGCTGTTTAGTAACACGTAACTTGGTCTGCTTTGCAGGCAAGTGGTGCTAGTACCCGTCACTTTCTACTCTTGCCAGTGATAATAAATAATAATAATAATAATTTTATAGTTGATACTACCCATTTACAGCGGGGCACGGTGAGCAGGGTAGAACTCACGGTGCCTCAAACACTTATCAAATAAAAGACATAGAGCCTGTAAAAACACGTGTTTTAGAACATGAACGTGACTTTACCAATTGGTTTCAAACCTACAACGCGGACCGGTGTTCAGCCGGCATTGCCATCCAAAGCCGTCTCGATCCAGCGCCGGCCCAAGTGGTGCAAGCGGCAAACACATTACCCCACGAGAGGGCGGGCATGAAGTTATCGCTGGTCAGTCTGGGCTGGTCTGCATAGAACGCAAACTCTTTATAGATTTTGTCCATCAATGCCTTAACGTTGTTACCACACAAACTAGCGTGGTCCCCTAAAAACAAGCACAGTTTTGTTAATATAGATGGCCCCAGTAACGATTCCACAACTCTTCATAACCCAGCATTCCGAGATCAGCTTCTAATTTATTGGAACATGATTTTCTTACCTCTTTTAAAGCTGGACAATGGAACAAGAAATGAGCTAGATCCTCCATGGCATTATTACACAGGTCACATTTTGAATAAGACATTTCCAGACTCTCTTTGATAGCGAGGCAACCGGTGCGTGCCTTAAATTTTAATTGCGTTGCGTAAAACTCATTATTATTATTGAACATGAATTCTTCCTGAAACGTAAATCTCTTAATCGACCGATACCAATACAATGAAGAGCTGTCATCGATGTCTTGAAAAAAAATGAAACTGTATAATTGTTTGCACTTAATTTAAATATATGGTTCCAGACAAAATTCGCTTTGAGTACAAAAAGCGTGATCCAAATCTAGATTTTTAACTACATTATGTAATTCTGAACAATATGACCAAGACACAGCTTTTCCTTTACCATAATCTTCCATCAGCTCTACGAAAACCTGTTTACATAACCTGGGATTAGGTAACGTGTGCATCATTCTATGTAAAAACTTAACACGATATCGATTCAAAATTAGATCGATCGGCAGCCTGCCCGCCGAAAGTCGCTGACATTGCTAGCCATGACTTTTTGCGGAGTATTGCTCTGGCAATAGAGTACTGGAATGATTTTAAGGAGTGGCAGACTCTCTGTAGCGTTATTCAGCCACACAGAGCACACATGAGACAGAAGTAGCAATATAATGCTTTTCCAAATATTGTTACCAAAATTGACCCTACTAATGTTCTCATGAAAAGACAGGATACTGCACAGATAACCTCGCAATTGTAATAGCTTGTTTTTCAAGTCTGACTTACTATGAGTCGAATCATCCCAAAATCGCAAAAACAATACCCAAATACTTGTATGTGGTGGATTCCGTTATATACAAATTACCTCATTTTCCATTTTTCTCATGATTTATATGTTTGCCAATAACCATTACTATAGATTTTATCATTGTTGAAAGACATTTTCCACTTTGATGCAAAAGCGTCTGACACATATACCATTTTTTGTAAATTTCCCTGTGTCCTAAGAGGTAGACATCATCAGCATACAGAAGGCAAAGAATTTAACCCTTGCCAAACGGGATTCCAAAATCGTTGATATATAACATGCCTGCCAGGTCAGACATTACCAGTGAAAATAATGTGGGCGATAGAATACAACCCTGTTTCACTCCATTCATTATCCCTCAAACCACGAGGTCTCATAGGGTCCAAATATGACTTTATTGTCAACTTTTTTGTAAAGACCTTTTACCAGACGCTAAGCCTTTCCCTGCACTGCCTTCAACTATAAATGGACAAAAATTCTGTCTCTACTGACAGCGTCAAAGGCCTTAGAGACGTTGGGGGAAGCTGGCCAAGTTTTTAGCTTACGACTTTCCCTTGAGGAACACAGACCCTTTAGGAAAAAGTACTGGTCTTCCTAGCGGCGACCTTTCCGATATGCCCCCTGGAGTTCGTCTAGGCTTTCATTACCTTCTACAAAGGACATAAATTTGGTTTCGATAACGGAAGTTAAAAGTTTGTAGACATTTGATCTTACGGTAATATAACGGTAATTGCTTAGACTGTCTCTCTACTGGCTCCTTTATGCAAAGGCTTAACAAAACCTTTGTACCATTCATCAGGGAAGCTCTCAATTACTTTGCAAAAGTTAAATAGTTCCACCAAACTGTTAATTTATGTGCTATCACGGTTCTTTAAAAATTCATTGGGAATATTATCTATTCCACAGGCCTTACGCAGCTTTAGTCTTTTAATGGCAGACTTTACCTTATCTAACTCTATTACAACATCATCGAGACCCTCTGGTTTACCAGTTCATAAATGTAATATTCCATCGACTTTACGTGGCAATATATTATTCGATTTACAATACTTACTGTTAATCTTATCCTTTCGGTTACTTTTAACCCCTAGGCCTTGCAATTACTCGCTTTAGATTTTAGTGATCTCTTTCGGATCTTCAATGTAACGTGCATTGTCGCGTGGATCGATGATCCTTATGGGGTAAACATTACTGCCACTGAGTATTTGGCAATGCCAGCAACCAGCGTTCCGTGTGGGCGCCTTTTTTTCGGACGCTGGTAACGCACTTAGAAAGAAAAGAGTAAGTATGCAGTCAGATATGACATATGATCATACTTCTACATTACAACAGAAAAAACTTCTTTTCGTTGAATAATCATCTAGTAGGATAATAAAGATTGTGATAACACGCTTATCGATAACTGTGCGAAAAAGATCCTACAACCTGATCATAATGTTACATAGACCATGATAATGTATAAGTGTTTACGACGAATGTTGAAAGTGATTAAATTTTTTCCTTTTTTTTTTTTTTTTTTGTTATTGTTCTTGACTGTATATTGTATATACACTGCCTGATTGATCGAATGGATGGTCGCTTGAATGGTAGCTCAAGTATCTATTTTATTGATTATTTTATTTTATTATTCAGGGTGTTTTTTTTGTTTTTGTTTTTGTTTTGTTTTGTTTTGTTTTTTTGTATTTTTTTTGGCAAAACCGGATAACAGCCAAATTTCGGATATATATATATATATATATATATATATATATATATATATATATATATATATATATACTCGACAATGCCTTGAAGCGTAGCCATGGTTAAGTCGATTGAGATCATGTTGGGCTGCAGAGGCAGAAATAAAGAGCTCGAGTAGACGTGTCTGCCACCATTTTACTTTGTGCAGAACTTTACGAGCCAAAATCCCAACAAGTTCAGTCGGTCAAGAGCGCTCAATGTTACCCATTCAGTGAAATCTTTTATCTTCCTCAAACATTATTATACAAATATAATCACTAATTTGGGGGCAAATTTTTAATACTAATCAGCTGTTTTTGATGACTTTCCAGAGGCCCACGATGCACTGGACCAATTCTCCAGTAAAATGCTTGCTCTTCGTCAAATCATGAACTGCAAGAACCTATCGGTCTCCACTGGATAAATCTGCATGGGACAGAAGAAAACACTTTTGCCATATGATAGATATATTAATTATAGTTTGAATGAATATACATATAAGCAGTACTATTACCTTTGTGCTCCAATAATATATGTAAAATGTCATTATTTTTCAATTTCATGTTTATCAACAGGAACTTGTGTTTTGCAATATGACTATATGTGGTCGAAGGTTTCGCACAGAAGCTTTCTCTTGATTTGTTGCAATATAAGTATGTACTATAAACAACATCGCTGGTCAACCAAAATGGATTTTTCCTGCTGTCATTTTATCTAGTCGTCCAGACATAAGCCAACAAGAATATTTTTAAAGTAAGCAATATTACTCTTCAGTGCTATATGCTTGTAGCGCATAAATCATTGGTGGATACAGAGTTTATCAAAGCGCAAATCTGGGAATCAAATGATTATATATTAATGTGAATGAAACCTAAATCGTGTTATATATAACCTTAGCAGAACAAAACCCGCAGAAATGGGAATTTTTAGTAAAAAAAAATAAGCCAATACTGAATTATACTTTTACGTGTTTTAATAAATGAAACGAACGTAGTTTTATTAAATACGTTACATCGCCATAACCTTGAGAAGAAAGAAAAAATCTTGGCTCTGTACTATATTATATAGTATTATATTATTAAGCTTCATTCAACAGTTCAAATCTTCTTGCTCTTAATACAAGTAATACTCCAAAGTTTCGAAGAGTATTTCGGGAAATACCTGCTCACCGCGATGGTAGTCCTCGGCTTTTTGAAGGACAACTGCAGTTTAAAACATACTGGCCTTACAGGCACCTGAGTAGCCAGGTCTTGTTTTACCTATGTACATACTATGTACATACTCTCTCTCTCTCTCTCTCTCTCTCTCTCTCTCTCTCTCTCTCTCTCTCTCTCTCTCTCTCTCTCTCTCTCTCTCTATCTCTCTCTCTCTCTCTCTCTCTCTCTCTCTCTCTCTCTCCCCCCCCCAATTTTGAAAGATACAAACTTCCAGTCAGTACACGAGCAACTTCTATGATTTACTGCATTTAATGTAAACATTCTGAATTCGAAATATTCTTTGTTCGATAAACTGATAACAAAAAAATTGCAAGTTTGAACTGTTAACAATATATAGTTCCAGCAGGGCTTGTCGGCTGAATAATTTTACAATAAAACAGGTTTAAATATGACTAACAGTATGTGCGAGCGGATTTTAACCAACAAATGCAGTTAGGTCGGTTCTTCTTTCAAGGAAACACCAACAGCAAACATTTTTTTGTCTTTACAATGTCCTTGTTGGCTAGGCCTAGACCAAAATCAGTATTTTTGACGTCTTTCTTGACTAGGCCTAGACTGAAAGCAGTATTTAGTAACTTCTTTCTTGGCTATAGGCCTAGATTGAAAGGTGTATTTAGTAACGTCTTTCTTAACTTGGCCTAGATTGAAAGCACGTTGCAAGCACCTGACATTTTGTCCGTTTGGGGAAAATGACACACTTGTGCAGTTAGGGCTGACATGTATTGAAACTTGCAATTTGTGTCATCGTTTAAAAACTTTATGAATTTTGACTTTCGGGTTGACGATAAATCTGTAGTCCCTTGGAATACCGTCTAAGACAAAGTTACGCTCTTAAAGGAGATTGGACATAAATCAATGTGCAGATTTATTATTATGCTCTCTCTCTCTCTCTCTCTCTCTCTCTCTCTCTCTCTCTCTCTCTCTCTCTCTCTCTCACACACACCTTAAACAGGGCTATAGTATATGGTACAATGGTTTAGTATTATCTATACAGTGCTTCAATGTTTTGATTTCATATTTACCATATGTCACTTGTACATCAGAAAAGTTACAGAGCCAAGTTTGTCTTCACATTAAATCCTGATAGAATTGGAGATTTGTTTTAAATCGTAAAAGATATTAGTGCTGGACATAGTAAGTGCAATGAGTAGTACTTAAGATACGTCGTTGATTAATATGCTGGTGATGAATGATAAACAACTGTGAGCTTTATTTTTGTAAAGATTGCCTTGAGACATCATTTAATTTGCTTGTACTATTATTTGAAAAAGTTCAATTATTAAGATGTTCAAAAACACCGAAAAAAAGGATAATATAAAGCCAAAGTTATATTATCATGAGCGGGTCATTTCAAGCATCTTATAAGTGCTTCCTGGCCAGTGTTAGGACGTTTTGGTCATCTTATCTTTACAGGTTATACCCCCCCCCCCCCCCCCTTCAATCCAACAGCAGCGTCACGTGATCGGCACTTCTTAAATGTAAATGTTTTGGTAACAAGCGTGCTGCGAGTTCCTGAGGGTAAAAAACATGAACACGATAAGGCTGCCACTGTTGTCCCGTCTAACATGCAACCTTAATATTAATGTTTTTAGGAAATTATGTCAGCTGTAGGCCACTCAGCTATAAATCGTACATCCGATGTATCTTCATAGGCTTATCTGTAGGCTTGTGTTCACAACCACGATGTGATGGATTTGATTTTCGATTTTTGGGCAAGAGAAATGTTTGTGTGGGAAGTTCTGAGGTTCAGAATTTGAACTGCAGTCAGGTACCCTAGTCAGCTTACTTTTTCGTCTTCATTGTTTTTGCTTTTTCTCCATCTTCCAAAATTTTTGAGGTTTTTCCAGTGCTTGAATATGCAAAATCCTATTCTGCACTGAGAAAGTGGTCGCAAAGTGTGAAAAGCTTCCTGACGTCACGAGGTTTACTGTGTGCATGAGCATGCATATCAAAATAGGAAGTAGCTTTGGTGTTTTCTTCGAATGAAGACAGTACAACAACATTCGGCAAGAATTTCGTGGAAAACAAGAGACATTATGTTTCACTATAATCATAATAATCCGTTAGTCTAATTGTGGTGGTTTTTAACTTTAAATTGGTCATTTCCTGAAGGGTTTCTAATACTCTCAGCCTTCTGTCATCTTGCATTTTTTAGTATCTGTAAACCAATTGGTCGTCGTTTAGTTCATAAGGACCTCAACGGAGTATTAGATTCCATCATGACAGATCTGAAATTGCTATGATTATATGGGTTTTACAAGTGAAAATGTATTTATTAAATTTAACTGGAAGTACCATCGGTGTATACATGTTCTGGTTGTCAAAGTGCAATGAAAATGAATCAATGAATAGTACCAAGCCAGGGCATGAGATTAAAAGACACTCGACAAGAGTAAACCTCTCCTTTTTTGTTCAAAAAAAAAACAACAAACAAGTCATTTGGAGTCAAGAATAACTGTATAGTGCCAATCTGTGACTCAAAGCGTTGTGATTAAATATGGTATTAACGAATAACTGTTAATTTCTTTGAACGGAACAACTGTTGATTACCTTATGGACAAATGTAATTGTCACTGATTTTTCAGGCTACTCGACGGTATACCCCAAACTGAAATTAAAATCAAGCATGGAATTATTGTACTTCTATTACAATATATGTATTATATACAAAGTAATGACACTGAAGCTACGCATTTAAAACCCTGTACATCTACTTGTGTAAGAACAATGCTGACGAAAAACAGATTTATAGTGTCTTCAAAGGCATGACAAATCTGTACAAAAAAAAGTCCAGGGGTACTTACACGCAGTTTTAATAGCTACATTTTGACTGGATGCTGTATGAGGTACGGTTTGACTGGAGTTCTCGTTGGACGCACGCATGCTATGTGATTTATATAGTCCCACCAAGACTAGCTACATGCAAAACACTAGCCCGGGATGCATTGTGATTATCTTGAAACCATGCTAGTGTGTGGTGTTCAATATTATATTGTATACCTATAGATTGGGATACCAATCCTGTTTCGGTGTGAAGCTATACGAGATGTGTTTTGACAGATTAGAACAGACGAGGCCCACTGTTCCGTCTCAATGGATATTGTTTGAGTCCATATACTGTCATCTTAGTGGACGGTTGACCATCTAGACATGCCAGATCTACGATTCGAAATGACACACAGCATGAAATCGTCAACGAGGGGCAGGACCGAGTCCACTTTTCTAGGGGAAGGGGGGGAGAGAAGTTTAAGAATGCGACCAGAGTATACCGAAGAAGGTGTGGACTAAGTGCCTGCATCATTCTTGATTTTAAAAAAAGGAAGAAGACGATAATTATGACCAAAAAAATCATTTCTAAGATTTCTAATAGAAGAAAACGTTGTTCGCCGACACATCAGCTTGCGTGCATTAGGGTTATGTTGTTATCGTTTTCACCCAACAAAAAATGTCCACACCATAATTATATTCAGGGCATGTACGTTCCTGTTAATACTGAAAAATACCTATTGTTGGGTTTGGTAGATTCAAGTGCAAAGATATGATGCACTTCCGGCGTGTGTTTGCTTTACATGGCATTAAAGACTGATCATAACGGCATCAGTTAATCTGCTGTAAGATTACAAATATTCATAATAATTTTATACCAAGAAATTTGACGCTATGAATGTTTACACAGAAAATGACAAATTACAATGAGCGTCCCGTTGCGCAAGCGGATCTCACTGACCAACACTGAAATCTGTGTCATTTTTTTGAGCCGTGAGATGTAATGCCTGAAAGATGTTTATGTGAATTTTTTCTTTGTCCGCCATTGAGCTCTAAGAGAATTGTAATTAAGACGTCTCCTAACGACACGCCCCAAGTCAATAACTTTCGCAAAGGTAAGCCATTGAATCAGTCTGACCACGAAACGGATCAATAGAATATGTATGCAGTGTATATTTAATGACCACGCATTTTAAATTTATGTCCGGGGTTCTTAATTTTGTCACCACCTTTCATAAATTTTCATCTGGTCAAAAGAGCAGGTGTACCTCATATATGAGCAAAAACTCAATAAACGTGCACTTTGGAGGCTCCAGACAGAGGGGAAACAATATATTTTTTGTTGCAATTAGTGTATTCTTGCAATAACGATATAAATATTTGTAAGCGAATCTACAAGTTGACCATACTGCCAACTGCTGTCATTTATGCTGGTGCATGCGTGCATGGCTATTCAAGGTGGTAGCTCTTTTCTGTCTGGTGCATGCCCGGTCTTCAGACAACTTGCTTTGATCTGGGCGCTTGTTTTTTTCAATTGTTGAACCTTTATGTGAAAACAGATGAAAATGGTGCACAGTATTTTATGAAAATTTTCTATCTTTGTGTCAAGCTATTCGAGAGGTCAATGTTTGATATCTATATTACAAAATTAATGATTATTTGATATCTATATTACAAAATCAATGATTATTATTATTGTTATATTCTTAGTGGCTATAGCACTGCAGGCTGGGCATAAGCTAACGCAATGTACATCTTTACATTAATTTTATTGAAATCAAAATAATTATTCATACGTTTTGAAGTAAAATGTGACAGTGTTCAATGAGTTTCATTGTGCATTATAAGATACATGTAGGTATAGATGGGTATGTAAGTTGTGTGTATGTGTCATTATCCTGCATCTTCATGCCCACACATATATAATAATAAAATATATAATTATGTAAATGTGGTCAGAAAGTCACTCTCTGTAGACCTACTTTGCTGGCGTCCTTGTTATATATACACCTTGGTCATCAATAAAATAACTATGTATACACATTATGTTTTCATAGTATTGATGAAAATTTAACCTTCATAAGCATGTCCACAGCAGAGTCGCTGCATAATTATGTTTACGCCAAAGTGTCTTCCCGCGGTAATGTGATTTTGTCTCGCGTTATAAAATGTGACTGTATTGTTTAAGCGTTATGACACGTGGTTGTTCTTATAATTTCGCTCAAAAATTCAAAATTTACATATGTATTGAATTGATTAACGCATAGCTTTAAGCGGAAGTAATAAGTTTGTCCACATAATATCTAGTAGTTAAATTCCAGTGCACATATATACACATGCAGTAATGCAGTGCACCTTTACAGTAATCATTATTACAGTTTTGCAAATGACAAGAAACATTTTGGCCACTGTAGTTAAATACATATTAAATCAGCAATATACAGGTGTGACTCAATAAGTCGTAAGCCTAATGTGTTGGACTGCTGAAAGGCTTGGGAAATGTCTGAGGCTGCATGAACGACCACCCGGATGATCTGTTGACCAAGCTGATCATCACTTAACAAAGGTGTTTTCGAACATGAAGCGTTTGGTGATAGCCCTCCGTTTCCTTTTACTCTAGATGGTAACCAATATTCTAGTAGTAGTAGTAGTAGTAGTAGTAGTAGTAGTTGTTGTTGTAGTAGTAGTAGTAGTAATGAACGTTGAGAATGGAGATAAGCTCGAATTGTAAAGGGTTCCCAGGAAACCAAACCGTCACGCTGAAACAAAAGCGGTCAACTCATTTTAACGGTAAGGCAAATGAAAAACTACTTCGATTTTAATGCGTGCCGAAGCAATTGAACGCATGTCTCACGTCCGATAACCATTTTGCTCAGTTACACCTGGCGAACATTGAAAAATATTCAATTTCGGAAAATATTAGTTGACATAGACCAAAAAAACGCATCTATTATGATGTTTCAGGTCAGGTGCGTATGAAGCCTGAATTTGTGTCTATTTCATTGAAGCGTCTTTGTACGTTTAGTTAAGATAAACCATCATATAGATTATGTTGGTATCTTGCATTTTATGTTTCTTGGAAATAATTTAATTGCAAGAAAATCGGACAGCAAAAATCGGAACCCTTTTTCATATTGGGCAAAATTTTACATGAAAAATGCACATCCAATGTCTGACTTTTTTCAAAGGAGTGAAAAAGAGATTAATAAAACAAATAAACGTGAATTTTTAAAGATTTTTCAAATCTTAAATGCCAAACAGAAATCATTTATGTACGTGTGATATGGTAATTGACATCAAAATCCATGGTGTATGTGCACATGAACCAAAGTTTATTTATAAGCCTAATATATATGCAAATAATGTTTTATATCGCTTATCTTTTTAATGTACTGTTGTCTTTCTTCTTTGTCATAAAACATTTGGAATTCGACATCAGAAATCGGTTATTTTTCGAGTTAAAAATAAACGGAAATCAGATTGTGAAATCGGAAAAAGTCCCAAACCGTCCCAGCCTAAATCGACTCGAGCCATTTCGACTCTCGTGTGGTTTATCAAAGCTTTCTGATTGAATGGTACATGTTGATGGATTTCATGTTTAGATCGCATTTGTATGTTGGGGAGGGACTCGACCTCTTGTCCTTTTCATAAATATAGGATTCAAAAGTCCTCAAGTTTCGACTGAAGTAATTCTGAATTTTGAGGGACGCTATCACTCTTAATTCTCTTTCACCAAGTAATTTGCGGATTGTGATGATCCGCAGTAATCCTGTAAGAGTGACCTCAACCAGCACAAGACTAACTGGTTGCGTAGGGTTTACCAAGGGTACATGTTCGTGCACATATACGCACAACACTTGGTCTAACCCACGGCGAGGCACTGTCGTTGATTGTCATGATTTTATTCATTGATTAAAAAAAAAATCCACCATTCTTTGAAATATGGATAGCATTCAAACATGCATATAGTGAAGCTGAGATTTTTGCCGAATATTTTTTCTTATTTTAACCTATCTTATACGTCAAAACGTAAGAAATATAGTTTTACAAGAAACACTGGTAACGACAAACACAGCGGCGCTAGAAACGAATTGACGTTACTGACGAGACCATGCAGTCAAGGTCCTTCTGAGTTGGGTTATAAAGTACCAAATATTATACATGTAATGTAGTTCTGCACCTTGAAATATATAATGCATCCGATTATATTTATATGCGTAAAGTGACAGCGGTAATTAAAATAAGTTATAACATTCAATAATATACATATAGCCTGCGGTCCTGAACCGTGGCATTTAATAAAGGATTACAACACGGAGAAGCTTGACAGAGGGGGTCGTACCGGCAGACAGAAGACCAAGGCCCTGGCGGATCTTTGGTCTTCTATCTACTGATACGATCCTGTCAAGCTCAGTCATATTTTAATGCACTTATGATACATAATTTCCATTTGATAATGCCACATTAAAACTCACACAGTTTTCCTATAATGTTGACGAATTAAACTTTCCTAAAAGCCTCAACCTGCTCAACGTGAAGTTGCAAGAAACAAGACTTGGCCCATGACGTTGTTCTTTTATCTGATTGGCCTACCACTCCCATCTATATTATCATGAGCATTGATTGGTAGGACCACATTGCCTGTATACATCAGCAGGTCAATGGTTTGAGCACTTTTTTTCACAAAAATGATACGTAACTCAGTTGAACTTTAACAAAATAGTAAAATATATTACAAAATATTTGTGTCGAAAGTGTTCACAAGATGTTAGTGAAATTTGGTTCAATTTTGGGTCATATGGAGAAAAATTACCCTTTTTGGAAAAGGATTATAAATGTTGGATCTTTCTTCGGGACATTTTACGAAAAATGTCTTTGGAGCGGCACATACCTGCGATGGGTACCACTGAATAAAACCACTCCTCCCTTCCCATCCGCCACCCACCCCCACCCCCACCCCCACCCCCGCCCGCGCGCCAAACGATGGGAATAGAATACATTTTTTCGTACTTGGGTCGCCTACATGGTGCCCCACGAGGCGATGTTTGTTGTTAGGCTTTGCAAACTTCTGAGCCCTTCATCCTTTAACTCTGACAATACAGTGTTTTGCCTGAGACATGACCTTCTGCCCCTACCCACCCACCCCCTCTCCACAGTGTCAATTCAAAAACAATAAATACAGAATCTGAATTTATTTTGCAAATGTCAGAGGAAGAAATGCACATGTTCAGCTTAATGACACTTTGTGATTTAAAAATACTCATATGTTGATTTAAACGTATTTTTACTTCGAAAAAGGCGATCGGGAAAAAGGTCATAGCCCTATATAACTCCCTTTCGCACACGAAAAAGTAAGAGAGAGGAAGACGATATACAACAAAAAGGCGCTGGTACCCAGAGTGGACATCATTGCACGAAGACAGATGGATCGGCAAGGCCACATAGGAGAATTGTTGGCAAGACAAGCACATTACTGATAGAGAGTAATGGGGTATGCCATAGTGAACACATACTTCGTTACTCGCGTATGGATACTTCTACAAATCGGGTGATTGCCCCGAGCCTGCCTGTTGATTGGATATATGAATGCACGGCGTTAAAATTTGGTACACATATGTTGTATTTGCACTGACTTTTTGCTGGTCCTCAAATAAAGAGATCATTTTAATACAATCACCACCCACTCCTGCTTCGGTGATTGATCAAAGCTACTATTTTTAGTACGGTGTCCTTTAGGGAGGAGTAGGCATGCATTTCTTCCGAAAGGGGGTGTGCTGGGAATATTGGGATAGCCGATAGGGCAACACCGAGGGTTCGGGGGCCCTCCAAAAAAAAAAAAAAAAAAAAAAAAAGAAAGAAACAAACAAAAACAAAAAACAACAACAACATAACAGGTAAAAACTTTGAGTCCCCCTCCCCTTGAACAAAGCTGTGTATATATTTTTTCATCCCCGTCCATTTTAAAGAAACAAAATTTGGTAAAGTATGGATGTTATATTTTAAGTCATACAATTCTGTTGATTTGTACGCCACCCTTTAACCACGGTACTTGCAATTTCTGGCTACTGTGCCATCGTTAGGTCAAGCGGTTGTTCAAAAATAATTATGTCTGGGTTTGCACCCAGACATTTTGTTTTTCCAAGAATTCTTTCTTTCTTCTTTCTTTCTCTCTTTCTTTCTTTCTTTCTTTCTTTCTTTCTTTCTTTCTTTCTTTCTTTCTTCTTTACGACCAAATTTGTTCGGAGTTATTCTCGGACACTATTATTCCGACAATCACCAAACTTGCCATGGTGACTCACCTGCCAGTGAAATGAAGCACCTGGGTTGGAATAGTCATGATGTTTGAAATTGTGCAAATTAGGGGCAATTAAAATTTTAAAAGCTCCATA
>OZ026617.1:21369422-21395648 GCA_964020975.1 Hermodice carunculata | reverse complement strand
TCTTTCAAACTATTGCAGATAGACACAAAGTTCTAACTTACACATATATGTTTGAGACAATTGGTAAATCCAATAGCGCACACAAACAAAACTTGGGGAATTTTAGTGTATGCTAAATTCACCGCATTTCTCCCCAATCCACATGCAAGCCTTTAACTGCCTGCTGTATGACCTATTGCTTGACCTCTGTGGTGCCAGGCAACCATTTTGCATTCATAATTATTTAGCTTGAACATGTCTCACAGGCAGCTTTCTATCCATACATGATACGAGTATGCTTTGGAAGGTTTGGGCCTCGCAGCTAAAAAAGAAAAGGGGGGAGACTCCCAACAACTGTGTAATGAATATTAAAAATACAGAGAATCTCTTTCTGTTCATGCAAGTACAGATCAACTCCATGCTGCCATATGTGCCAGGCAGGGTATAGTTTCCACTAGAGCTGCACAGACCTGTCAGTGCACCACGACTGAAACTGGTGTCCTAGCTGGCCTGTTTTTGCCTGAAGCAATGTCAGTCTGCTGAGCTTATCAGTCCCAAGGGAACACAGGCTCCGGACTTCTAGGCATAACAAGCCTCAGTGTACCCTCTATTAAAAGTAGACTACACACAGAGCTGAGTGGCCAGACCAAGGAGGGTAGAATTTGTGTCATCTCAGTGGACACTTTCATGTCTTTGTTTTCTTGTAACTTGTGAGATGAAGCCTGTTCTTCACAGCGAATACTGAGACAGTATAGCGCTTGTCTTGGTTCACAGGTACATGTATATGTGGTTTCTTGAAAGCTTCTGTTACAATTTGTTTATGTAATAAAGGAAGAAAGACAGTTTTGTATTGCATGAATACACATCTGCGTGAATTATAATATGTATACACTGTATATATATATATATATATATATATATATATATATATATATATATATATATATATACTGTATATATATATGTATATATATATATATATGTATGTATGTGTGTGTGTGTGTGTGTGTGTGTGTGTGTGTGTGTGTGTGTGTGTGTGTGTGCATTTATGAATAATGTACATATACATGCACACATACTCATCCACACTGCCCAGAAGGGCTGACCCTCTCAGGAGTGGGCACTTTTCTCTGGTCCTAAGGGTGCCCACTGTAGAGAGGTTTCACTGAATTAGTAGAAACTGGGATTTTCTTTCTTTATTTCTTTCTTTCTTTCTTTCTTTGGTTCTTTCTCTCTTTCTTTCTCATTTTCTTTTTGTCTTTCTTTTCTTTCTATTTCACGACCAAGTTGGTCTGGGGATTTTCTCAAGCACTATTTTTTCGAAAACCACCAAACTTGCTATAGTGACTGACCTAACTGATGAAATTGTGCATGTCATTTGGAATAGTCATGATGTTTAAAAGTATGCAAATTTAGAGGCAATTAAAATTTTAAAAGCTCCATATCTTCTAAAACATTGCAGATACCCAATACTTCAATGTGCATATATAGGTTTGCGACAACCGCCAATACAATGGACAGTATAAGTTGTAGAATTTCAAATTATGCTATTAATAGGCTTTGAAAAATTTCAAAGTTGAATATCTCCAAGACTATTATACATAGACATGTTATTTCAACTATAATTTATAAGTTTATGGCAAATCCGAATCCAATGAACCAGGAACCGAAGTTGTAGGATATTAATTTATGCAAATTAGGTATACATGCAAAATGTAAATCTTGTAATTCAAAACTATTACAGATACAGGTGCCATTCATTCTTCAATCTATGGGTTTGTGGCAAAGCCCCATCCAATGAACCATAAACCAAAGTTGTAGGTTTTCAATTTATGCAAATTAGGCAAATACACAAAAGTAAAATGTTGAATAGCTTCAAAAATATTATAGATACTGGTTTCATTCAAACTTCATTTTATAAGTTTGTAACATGGCCACATCCAATTAACCAAGAACCAAAAAGTTGTATCATTTTACTTTATAAAAATTAGGCTTATACACAAAATTTAGATTATGTTGAACAATGGCAAAGTGTAGCATTTCAAACTGTTCTCATTTTGAAGGCACCCAGACAGATTTGCTGTGAAGTAAATCTTCTTTTCTAGTTTAATTCATATTATTTAGCATAACATCACGTCTGCAACTGTATGTCTAAAACACTTTCAAGTTGGAAGAATTGTATACGCTGTTTAGAAAATGGATACCGGCCCTTTAAGGACCAGGGTCTATTTGGTGAGTTGGTGTCTATATACAAATATCCTGGTGTGGACTTAAATAACTGAGATAAGAGGTTTAAACTAATGGCTTACAAAACTGGAATTGCTGTGTTTGTTCAATACTTTTGGACTCCTTGCAACTTCAATGCCATGTACTGCAGTTCCTGATACCTCTGACGTCAGTTGGTTGTTTTCCATTAACACGGATAGCACAGTTAAGCACTATTTACTCAAGTAGGCCAATGAAATTGTTTAAATGTGGTGTCATATTAAGACACAACAGAGCTACCCCGACCCCTGGAACTTTGGATATTCAATGTTGGGGCTTTGCCTTTGGATTTGAATAGGGCAGGAATTAGTAAATATATTCTAACCAAGGAGCATTGCCTCTGGATAATACTTGATGATGTCTCAGATGGGATAATGGTGCTATGTTAATGTGCTGACTTTCATTGCGTTGTAAAGTAATCAGAGTAAGCCCGCTCATGGTGCATGAACTTTTTTTGAACTGATTCATATTTTTATATAAACTCCATTACCGTAATACCATGTCTACCTCCCACCCCCGTTAGAGGTATAACAATTTTATGCTCCCCCAGATGAATGTTGAAATGTTGTCACACTGCATACCCCCTACCAAAATAATGATCCGTCCCTGTACAACATCGTCATGAGCTATTGCGCATCTGGTGTTGATGAGCTTCGACTTTTTCTGATAAAGCACCGCGAAAAGATTTGTAATTTTTCACTGCATGTAAATCCCAAGAGCCTTTTAAATTAAGAATCCATAAATAATATGCGAAAAATATCATGCTAATTTTCTAATAATTGGCAATTGACTCAAACGCAGACATGGGCCATGGTTGACGGAGTTGCTCCAAGCAGCAATTAAACGTGTGTAATTTGAAACGCTGACATCGCGAGGCGCGTCACAATCAGAGCGATGACTCCCTTGCGGGTGAGAAGTGAACCAACCTGCACCGTAAGCGCTTAACATTTCTGACGCTGACGCTTGATCCAAAATGGCTAAATTTTCCTCGATGACATTTGCTTTTAAAATCCAAGCTAAAAAGTACAATGACACGGAGGAAAAAAATAAAAACAAACAAACAAAAACAAAATTAAGACACACATACACACGGCGGATTGCAACGCTGATCTTCTTTCTTGATCTGAACCACAGAGAATTTTATGGGGTTACTTCATCGTGCACGATCAGTCCCAGACGCAGGTATTTTTCAAAACGGCAGGCTGCTTTCGCTTGGACTGGGTCAGAGAATTTCCATAACGACGCCAGCGAATGAAACTTAACATAATTTTCTGTCAATACACTGTAAATTGCTTTATTTTCGTGCATTTAAATTTGCTGGTGCATGTTTTCTTTTCTTCTTTTTGTAGTTTTGACATTTTTCGGTTGGACATAATTCATATTCAAAACGATGTTAAAATTCAATTTCACTGTGTTTTAATTTTAAATGTTTTGGTGTCATTAGCAAAATACGCGAAAATAAGAACACAGCTATTTACAGTACTAAGAATAGGCCCCTATACACAAGTTTCTTTGTCTGATGACACTCTATTTAACAAGCATTTTGCTGCACATGCGCCTCACATTGTTTGATTCTGAGTTGTTAACAATTTTGCGGGGAAATAATGACAAAATTAAGGACGATTCACTGTTTTTCTTCAGTCGCTTGCTAAATGACATTGATGTCACGTAACTGCGCGCTATATTTTTCTCTTGGGGGCCATCAAAATGCCTGCTTGGATTTGTTTCGTGCACTTTTGCCATCTTCATGATATGCTGTATACATGGTGAGTTTGTCCTTGCCGCCGTGGTTCGCCTGGCTTCTTTGCCGAAGCGGTGAGCACAATAACAGTTGCTATCGTGCACATGAACTGCGCACACTGAGGATATGGCGCACCTGTAGCCCGTTTGCATAGAGCTATGCATCACAATATCAGCAAACCACTCCTTGGATTAGAATTTTTTTGCCGTAAATGAGGTGGCAACAAATAAGAGATCCACCAATAACGCTAATCTTGACACTGGAATAATCGCTTGTAATCCATTATTTTCAAGCTGCGACTAATTGAAAGAGGAAGTGGAGCGATTCAGGTAAATTTATTGTGAACTTCTTCCGGATAAAACATAATTGATGCATTGTTTGAATCCGAGTTGTTCACTTGCGTGTCAATAAAAATAATTCGTCATAATCAAACAGAAAAAGGCCAAGTCTCCTGCAAGAATCCATCCATTGCCCACATGTGGCTCCAAGGATTCAAGAATTATAACAACAAAAGAACGTCCATAACCCGTTAATGCGATGGTCTAATTAAAGTCGCTCAACACATGGGACTCTGAAAGCGCATGCACACTGGTACCGGCAACTGAATCTCTTACCCTCTTAACTTTGTCGCTGCCGCCCCATCATTTGAATAAATCGAACGCGGCTTTTAAATGAAGTTTGCAATTTTATAGAATATATTTCTGAAGTGCCCATCAAACATTCACTTCTGAAGAACTGCGACTTGAAAAAGAAACCGGATAATATCATTTATTGTATGAATTTATTAGCACACTAATATATTAGATTAGTCTGAGTGCTCGTGAAATTATTCATTCTGTGTTACAGGCAGCAAACAGAATTTAACATAGGTGTATATGCTAAACACCACGACATGGCTGTATCTGCTGATGAACACCGTGGCGCGTGGCTTTTCCCGGAACTAATGATGATGGAAAGACGTACAAAAGCAAGGACACGTTTGACTGTATTCGTCAGCCCAGATCAAAGTGTTCGCAGATGCAAACAGGGGATCAAGATCTGATTGCTGTCATTTCCAACCCCAGCGCAGATCGTATCTATATTGAAATCACCGGGTACTTCTGCCCTGTGGTGATTTGTGTCGCCAGGTCAGGATAATCAACGGCATGTAGGGTAGACCGATTTTAGATTAATAGGGGAAAATGTGTTCATGATAGGGTGTTTTCTCTTTAAGTATGAAACTCCTTAAACGCCAAGAGAATGCATAAAGAAGACCTGGTCTAATTTTGTTGGTCTTGGTTCTGTGGGGGAACTTACCAGTTATGATGTTGTTTTAAAGTGGTCATATGGTTCCCGGGATATGGTTATTACATTTGTCGGAGACCCAGCCATAGCATGGCATCATCGGTGGGAAATCGAACCATGCCTTTTTCTTGGGCACATGTATGTATGTATGTATGTATGTATGTATGTATGTATGTATGTATGTATATATATATATATATATATATATATATATATATATATATATATATATATATATATATATATATATATATATATATATATATATATATCTCGAAGGGGGGTAGGGGTGCTTGCCCTCAGAAATTGCTTCCAAAGCAGCAGACCAGGCTCCATGATATCTCGGCAACACTGAAGGGGAGCGGAGAAAAGACGGGGATAGGTTTGTTTTAACAGTCAGTGAGCCTACAATAGAGTCTGTTGCAGGCTCCGTGGTTTAGTAGGCAAGCACAGAAAGGCTCTGCTCATATAAGTTTTTCGATAGCCCGGATCAGTAGCCTTGCGGCGGGCTAAAGCACACAAGCTTCCTCAATACAGACGATTAAAACACCGCCTTAACCACTTGGTGGCAGCACGCGATGTCTTTACCTTTGACTGGGAGGTGAACACACGATGTGGGCTGTTGTTTGAGGCCACAACGGGACACCAGGTGCAATAAAACTGCCCAATAGTAGCTAAACCCGGTTATTTGCGCAGGGATTTGCTGAACAAACAATGACGACAACTGTGGCACGTAAGCGTTGACATGCAATCATTGACACATGGCGAAGTTTCGACACTTACGAGTCGCTATATTATTGAAATATATCACTATTTCATTTTCTGGTATAGTGCGAGAGTACAGGTGTTTCCGGCTTGGCATATTGGACATTTTTCTGCTTGTGTGCCAACACAATCTTTTTGTGTCTGTATCCCAACACAGAGATTCTGTTTTTCCTGAAATTCTTTCATTCTCTATTTCTTCTTTCTTTATCAGCCAACATTTAATTTGGACACAATTATGCCTAGAAACTCCATACTTGGCATGGTTACATCTATATACATAGATTCTTGCCTTTTTGATAAGAGGCCAACACATTTTGAAAATTATGCAAATTAGGGCCATTTGAAAATTTAAATCTTGAACATCTTCAACATTTTAATAGGTACAGGTGACATTCCAACTTCAAAATATAGGTTTTGTGCTCTGTATGTGCATCCAATGAACCATAAACAAAAGTGGTGAAATTTTAAGGGGTGCAGAGAAGTTTAAATGTTAAATATCTTCAAAGCTATTATAGATAGAGGTGCCATTCCAACTGCAATTGATAAGTGTGTGCCGTGGACACATCCAAGGAACCACAAACAAAAGTAATATTTTGATTTATGCTAATTAGGGACACATGAAAAGTTTAAATATTGAATGTCTTCAAAGATATTATTGATGGAGATGCCATTCCCAATTTAATTCATAGGTTTGTGCTGAAGGCGTATCCAACAAACCACAAACAAAAGTTTTAGCATTGAAATTTATGCAAGTTTTGTAGGCACACAGAGAGATTTGCTTTGAAGGGAGATGTTTTGAAGCAAATCTTTTCTTGTGGTTTTTTTTTTTTTTTTTTTTTTTTTGGTTTTTTTGTTTTTTGTTTTTTTTTTTGTTTTTTTTTGTTTTTGTTTTTTGTTTTTGTTTTTGATTTTGTTTTTTTTTTGTTTTGTTTTGGTTTTTTTGTTTTGTTTTTTGTTTTGTTTGTTTTATGTGTTTTTCTTTCTTTACCAATTGTTTGTCTGACATTTCATTCGGACACTATTTAACCTTGAAACTCTAAGCTTGGCAAGATTATACCTCCATACATGGCCTTGCCTTTTAATTAAGAGGAATACACATTTTGAAAATTGTGCAAATCAGGCCAATTGAAAATTTAAATCTTGAAAATCTTCAAAAGTGTTTTAAGTAGAGGTGCCATTCCAACTTCAATATGCAAGTTTATGCTGTAAGCGCATTCAATAAACCACAAACAAAAGTTGCATAATTTTAATTTATGCTAATTAAATATACTTAAAAGTTTCACTGTTTAAAATCTTCAAGACTATTATATAGGTAGAGGTGCCATAGCCACTTCAATTCATGTGTTGGTGCTTTAAGTGCATCCTACGAACCACAAACGAAAGTTGCATATTTTTAATTTATGTTAATTCAAGTTCACTTGAAAAGTTGAAATGTTGAATATCTTCAAAACTATAAAAGGTAGACCTGCCATTCCAACTTCATTTTATAGGTTTTGTGCTATATCCGCATCCAATGAACCACAAATAAAAGTTGTGAAATTTTAATTTATGCTAATTAGGGCCACTTGAGAAGTTTAATGTAACATATCTTCAAAGCTATTGTTGGTAGAGGTGCCATTCCAACTTCAATTGATAGGTTTGTGTTGTAGACTCATCCAAGGAACCAAAACAAAAGTAGAAATGTTGAATATCTTCAAAACTATAAGGTAGAACTGCCATTCCACCTTCAATTTATTGGTTTTGTGCTATATGCGCATCCAATGAACCACAAATAAAGCATGTAAATTTTAATTTATGGTAATTAGGGGTACATGAAAAGGGTAAATGTTGATTATCTGCAAATCTTTTTTTGGCAGAAGTGCCATTCCCAGTTTAATCTATAGGTTTGTGCTGAAAGCACATCCAATAAACCACAAACAAAGGTTGTAGCATTTAAATTTATGCAAGTTTTGGAGACAGACAGAAATATTTGCCTTGTAGCAAATAGTCCTTTCTGGTTTTCTATTCTTTCTTTCTTTCTTTCCTTTCTTTCCTCTTTCTATCCTTCCTTCCTTCCTTTTTTCTTTCTTTCCCAGCAAATTTTTTCGACCTTTCATTTGAAGACTATTGCACTTAGGAACTCCAAACTCGGCATGATTATACCTCCATACATAAAGCCTAGTCTTTTTATGAAGCAAGGTGACAGCTTTGAAAATTATGCAAATTAGGGCCATTTGATAATTTAAATTTTGAATATCTTCAAAACTTTTATAGATAGATGTGGCATTAGATTTGCGCCGCAAGCACATCCAATGAACCACAAGCAAAAATGTAAAATTTACATACATGCTAATTAGCTTGAGAAGTTAAAATGTTGAATATCTTCAAAACTATTATAGGTAGAGGTGCCATTCCAACTTCATTTCATGGGATTACCTGTGGAAGCATTCAATGAACCACGAACAAAAATGGAATTTTGATTTGTGTCAATTAGGGGTACTTGAAAAGTTAAATTGTTGAACATTTTCAAAATTATCATGGGTAGAGGTGTCATTCCAACATGAATTCATAGGCTTGTCCTGCAGGCGCATCCAGTGAACACGAACAAAAATTGTAGAATTTAGATTTATATGTACACCTATGAGGGGAACTTGAAAAAATTAAATGTCGAATGTCGATATCCACCTTCAAAACTATTACGCGCACATACGCCTTCACATTCATCAAGTTTGTCCAGAGCTAAGCTCTCAGGCACCAGATAGAATCCTTAAACAGGGTGTGACCCTGTCAGTGAAGTTAAAATAATACAAATTAGGAGCAACAATAACAGACTTGTACATACTTGTGATATATTAGACAAATAACAGGCCATGATCCGTCATCAACAGTCAATTACATATATATATATGTACATCACTAGGATTTATTGTTTATGTTCATGTCAGACATGGCTCTTTAATGCTTCCCTATGGTGACCATTTTGTCACCAGTCCATGCTGAAGTGTCAACAGTGGCCCATGAATGTACCAAAGTGTAATTGTTTAACACTTGACATTCTGTTTTATCAGGATTCATGCCTTCGCCCTGTCATTTCTTTTTTACCTGCAGGTTTTTTTTTATATATACCAAGACTCGTATTTTGCTACAGTTCTTTATTCCCTTAAATTTTATGTTTTCAATCTTGCAGATTTTCCAATTTCAGTTTGAATATGCAAGGCAACAACTTTTTTTGTATGTACATACAGATTTGTTTTGGAATAAAACTTTTTATTCCGCTTTTCGAACCTGCCATTATTTCCAAATTTTCTTATTTTTCACACCTTACTGGAGCAAAATTATAACCTTCACCACTGTACTGCATGGGACCCTCTTTACCCTGCATCCCCCACCCCCCACCGCCCAACCCGTTAATAGTGAACTGATGAACTTTGCGTTGGTGAAGCATTCGTGCCGCTTCGGTCACGTTGACCAAATGTTGCTCTTAGCCTCTCACAGGATTGTGTCTGCATAATAGGGAGACAGACAGACAGACAGACAGACATAGGCGGAAGAGAGGGAGATAGGTAGAAGAGAGATGGATAGTTCTCCTTTACTGGCCGTGATTTGTAACAATTAAATGATTTATCAGCACTATCATTGTGTCAACTTTATTGTTTTCTGGACAAAATGAGACTTTGCATGAAGAAATTTCCCCCTCATGACTATTCCAAACCAGGTGCACAGTTTCACCGGTAGGTCAGTTACCATGGCAAGTTTCGTGGTTTTCGGAATAATAGTGTCTCAGGAAAAAAACTCCTGACAAATTTGGTCGGAAAGAAAGAAAGAAAGAAAGAAAGAAAGAAAGAAAGAAAGAAAGAAAGAAAGAAAGAAAGAAAGAAAGAAAGAAAGAAAAAGCATTCTTGGAAAAACAAAATGTCTGGGTTGGCACCCAGACATAATTAGCAAGAGTTAAACAACTTGTTAAACACCCACCAATAGCAGATTTCCACAAAGTTTGAGGCTTTAGAAGCAGAAAATTGAATTCTTAGCGCACCTGTAGATCATAAGCGTACACGTCCTTTGAGCTCAGCTGACTCAGAAGTCAACTGAGCAATAGAAAAAAAAGCAAGTTTGTATTCGAAATATATTTTCATGCCATAGTTCCACATATCTACCCTCCTGCCTGCCTACCTACCTACCTACCTACCTACCTATAATTACCTACCTATAACTACCTACCTACCTACCTACCTATACCTACCTACCTACCTACCTACCTACCTACCTACATACATACATACATACATACATACAAGTCAATGCCGACGCATTGGGAGCGTTAGCGGACTGTTTAGTTGTTCATCCGGGAATTCGCGTTCAGCGTCTGTTGTTGGGTCTTAAGGATACAGAATACAGATAACATTTCGACGAGTTCATATTAGGGGGGAGGGGGTCGACAAAGAGACATTCCGGGATTTCTGGTTGTCTTTTCAAAATTTCGTACGTTAATTTTTGACGAAAATACGGTGGAAATAAAGATTAAGAAGTGATTAGACGCGACGCACAGCGACTTCAGTTCATTGAAGAGATGACCAGCTGAACAAGTTTGCGGTAGAAGGGATCAATGGGGCATGCACAGAAGCTGTGTTTTACCAGTCTATCAACCGTTAAATACAGTAAAGGGGGTGACTGGGTCACGACACAAAGCGACCGCCATATATATACAGATTCTTGATGAGGAAAGCGAATTTGGATTCATAATGAGCTTAAATGACTTGGATTTGAGCTTAAAATTTGCCACATATATGAAAGAACATAGTTATATATGGATCATTTTTTACTTTATTCTACTGTGTTTGTTTGCAATTATTCGGCCAATAAGGTCCATTATATAGCAGATTATTCAGGTGGATTCCACTCTGAATGATATTCCTGTCAAGACTCATAGATGAAAAGGTATTAATACAAACATGTTAACGATTCATATTTTACATATTATGTGGTCCAAAAATTTACCTGTTGATCAATCTATTAACTTGTCGGGTCTCTTTTAAAATAACACATTAACAAACTATATAAGATTCTCTATGAAAACGCAGTGAGGCTGGCTCAAAACCTTTTTTTTATCGATGTGGTGAATTCTGGCTAGAAAACGTATGGGATTTTTTTTTTACACATGTTGGAGTCAAATGCATACTCACAAAATATATTTGCTCACAATTAACACTTCAAAATCCCAATGCAAATACAAATAAAGAAAATGTTTAATACATTTGTTTTTATCACGTGTGTGTACGTGCGTGCGTATGTGCGTGTGTATGGTGTGTGTGTGTGTGTGCGTGTATGTATGTATATGTATGTATGTATGTATGTATGTCTCTGCATGTGTCTGTGTGTGCGTATGCGTGTATGAGTGTGTGTCTGTGTGTGTATGTGTGCCTGTATATATATGCGTGTGCATGTGTATGTGTGTGCGTGTGTGTACACGTGTGTGTGTGTGTGTGTGTGTGTGTGTGTGTGTGTGTGTGTGTGTGTGTGTGTGTGTGTGTGTGTGTGTGTGTGTTTGACTTGCCACTCAGCGTTTACCTGGTTGGTATATCTACGTCTTTACAAAACACGATGTACTGTAAATATACTTATGTTCACGAGTATACGTTTTACGGTTTTTGCATTTCATGCATTTTACTGAAGTTTCCATTTCATTGTTTTGGTTTAAACATTTTTTATTTCAAAAGAAAATACAATTAGCCGACAGGCTCACCAGCCTATATTAGGGCCTCTTGTACGTTTACGATAAGACAACATATAACAGGTAGATTGTGAACACAAATTCACAGATAGATAAACATACCGGACCAACAATGAGAAGAGAAGGAAGGGGAGCGAAAATGATGTGCAAGTATTGTAAAGATAATAGGATTTGTACTATTTACCAACTTAAATTATGTTCCAACTTGAATTTATCATGTTTTGAATCTTCCTAAAAGTTTAAGGTACTTCTGAACGGCCTCGAATATATCCTCATTTTGGTTTTTTGTGATTCTTCTTCCTTCAATTCCAAATGACACGGTTTTCAGGTTGAAATTACCAAATTTCATTGTTTTGGATATATTTCCTATGAAACCAATATTAAAATACTATTTCATTGCGTTATTATTTCATGGGGTTTGTACCATCAGCTAAATAAGCGAAAATGAAAAATACAGCAAAATAAGGTGAATTTACGGTAATTAAAAAAAATCGAGATCAGTGGTGAAATTCCTTCATTGTTCCTCATTCTTCCAAGACTACTTCAGATATTAACTGACTTATGCTATTAAGTTGGAGGCATTGACAAGAGACTGGAGGTAAGCAGGTATCCAGAAAGACTCTTGTGCTAGGTTGTCCTCACAAGATATACCTGCATGGCTTTGAAAGTTGATCTACTCTCTGCGTTTATACGCCTAATTAAAATGATGGTATGATTTCCAATTTAACAAGCTCGGTTGTCTTTTGTATGTATCGCATTGTCATGTCAAGGTGGTTAGTGTTACCAAGCGTTATTAAAGAGTGACATGTTGTATACTAAACGGTATTCACCATCCAACTTTGACTCCCTATCTTCTTGCACTTGATACCTATCACGCTGATATTTTGTGGCTGCCTGTATTCGATCAGAAATCTGAGAACAGCGGTTTCATTAAGAATTATCAACTGTAATATATTTTACTGGGGATCACTTGGTTCGGAGCTTCTGTGTAAAAGATGACAAACAATTAGTTTAAGGTTGTCCACACAGAAGAAACTACAAGATATATATATATATATATATATATATATATATATATATATATATATATATATATATATATATGTGTGTGTGTGTGTGTGTGTGTACATATATATATATACATATATATATACATACATACATACATACATGCATACACACATGTTATCGTTCTAAAGTATGTCCAACTTCAAAACAAGGTTTCATTCACTGAATGGACGATGAGCTCTAACCACTGATTTTTTTTTTCAATTGAACACTTGACAGACTAAAATCTGAGCTACAACTATACTGTTAAATATGAAATGAATTTGAAATAAAATGCCCTGAAATCATATTTCCCAAAAGTATCCATGCCCGTAATTTTTAGATGTGTGAAGACTATTAAGTCTGATATGTTCCTGAACGAATACAGACAACGCTTTTGCTTGTTGAGTGACTCAAAAATGTCATATACTCATTCTGGGTGGCTTTTTCTCCAATGTAAATTGAAATGCTTAGGCCCTAATTGACACAATATTGCATGAATAAGTTTATTCACCCGGTGGATGAAAAAAAATGACAAAGGCATGATTAATCCCAGAGCAAGAAGAGAGAAACTAATAAAACAAACGTTTAATGTTAAGTTTCATTCACCGAGACTAGGTGGCACTTTACATTTACAAACAGTTGCTGAAATTCTAAACAAAATCAGAAGCGGTGATAGCACTTAAGTGTGGCCAGATTCAATGCGATGTTTCTGCTATTGTGACTCTTTCAGTTTTGGTTTCAGTTTCGGCATAGCCATGTTCGCGATTCGAATTTCTAATTAAGGCAATTTGACACGGGAACCCAAGTGTTAGTGGCGGTCTTTAATTAATTAGATTTACTAAGCGAAACGAGATAAATACATCGTGAAATTGTAATGCTGGCAATGGAGAAGGCTAAACGTCAACATTCACCTGTGACCAGAAGCAGACAAGCCAAAATTACAAGTGCACAACGGCTCAGCCAATTGATCAGACCAGAAGGCGGTACGGCTTGTGTCGGGCGATTTACAAATCAGCAAGTACAGGGCGCTAAGTAGAGCCGCGCAGGTGTTTCCCCGGTCTGCGCCGGCTCTCTGATAGGCATTAATTGCAATCGTAGCCTTTCGCTGCATTTTGGATGCGAGATTAATGACATAAATTGGTGGCTAATAGGTCTTTCTTTTCTCGAGGCTTTCCTGGGCAATCGTCTAACTGTTCAATTCTTTAATCTGTTGGCAAATTAGAGTTAGAAATCTGAGAGCGATACCGGCATAGCAACCCCGTCCAACATCAACAATGATTGTAAAGATCGTGCTTGTCTTCTTGTTGCTTTGATATAGAGTTAGCTTAGGATTATCGAGTATCACTCTCAATTCTAAGCGTCAAATGTAAAACAATTATTTTTCTTCACCAATTTCGTGTTCTTGAGTCCGAATGTCCATTTAATCATCTTATGTTTGTAGCACTAATGGACACAATAAGAAAAAACCTACAGAGATCTTTGACAGTACAAAGGACATAAACCTGGTGAGAAGTCAGAGATATAGGCCTATAGAAACAAATTCTGCATCCTTAAACACTTGATACAAACTGATATCCGTCGGTGACGTGACAAGATTGCATTTAGCAATTTGAATTTCATAAATATATCTGCACTAAAACAGCATTACAGATATTATGATTGCTTGAAGTCACTCAAATGTCACCAGAAGTATCAATGGAAATTTGATGTCACCTCCGCATGTTTTTACACCCAAAGCTTAATCTTCTGTTTCTCTACTTCGTTGTTGTTGTTTTTGGTGGTGGTGGTGGTGGTGGTGGTGGTGGTGGTGTACTGTAAATATATTCATTTAACGTGGATAACCTTCCAGTTTTAAAAGTTAACTAATCTGGAGGTTTTCCAGTCACAATGACACATATAGAATAGGTGCAAGACAGACAGGACAGATACAGGTGCCAAGATGCAAATTATTTCTACAAAGTTTTTGTAGTATCGTTATTCCATTAACAAATGTTTCCAACTTAAAATGCGACGCAGCTTCCATATTCACACAACATTCGAAGCAATTGGTAGGTCTACCATCGATACTCTACAATATAAGGGCGCCGCCTCGCGCGCAAGATCTGCCTTCCCCAACAGCAAACATTTCAGTCATGCATACGAGGGCGTACGGATAACTCACAGAGCAGCATCCCTCAACGGCTTGTCGTGAGATGCGGACATGTATGACGTTCATTGCGACGCAAAAATGTTCTGGTGTTTCAAACCTACGTCGACAAACACAAACTGGATCCCAGAGACGCCAAGTCTCTCGCCTCGGCGGGAGATCTCCCACTTTTTAGCTCTTTTTTTTTTTATTTTTTAATTTTTATTTTACAAAGTAGCCTGTTCTCCCGCCTTTTACAAAATGTCTCCCGCTTTGTGTAACATTTTTAAAAAGTAGCATTATTCCATGGATGGGTGTAAAGTTGTACTGTTTTGCCGTGATGTTGTACTATAAACGCCCATAATATGTCTATGATGGTGCCTAAAATGGTTCAAAATGCAGAAATGAAGGTGCAAATATCATTTTTTTTTCCTGGGGGAGCATGCCCTCAAATCCCCAGAGCTATGCTTTGTGCCTGCGGTGCTCGCCCTCCGCTTTTCAGTACATGCAGGCGGGAGATCTCCCACTTTTAACATAAACTAGCTTGGAAATAACATACGTTTAGATGAATGACTGAGATTCGCTGAGCAATTTCGAAGATGGAATGGGTTTTCTTCGGTAAACATAAGTTTTTCAGCTTAGAGTGGCAGAGTCCTTTATTTGACTCCTTTGCCTATAGGCAGGTAGTTGCAAAGTTTTATTTTTGATGATGATGATGATGATGATGATGATGATGATGATGATGATGATGATGATGATGATGATGATGATGATGATGATGATGATGATGATGATGATGATGATGGCGAGAGTGACGCCGACAGTGGTCTTGGTGACTCACGAGTAAGTAGGATCGTTACTGGTCCCAAACAGTACTGACATTGGCAATCAGTTAAAATGCATGATATGACCAACACTGATTTAATTGTAAAACAGGAGTCCGGTTTATAAAGGATACTGTTACAATTGTTGCATCATGATAATGTGTTAGGGTTCATTTATACATCAAAACATCGTTTTTTCTTACGAAATAGATTTGTGCTCTCACTGTACGATACAGAAGTAGGGGTCCTACAATAATAACTTCTCTCTCTCTCTCTCTCTCTCTCTCTCTCTCTCTCTCTCTCTCTCTCTCTCTCTCTCTCTCTCTCTCTCTCTCCTAAAAAAAGTGTATGTTTCGTTAATGAAAGCATCAAATGATCGGGTCCTTCAGAAGAATCCTACCATATCTCGTTCAGAAAGCTGGAAAGAATCCCAGCAAAAACCCTAGCTCATTGCCAGTGAAGTCACTTGCAAGGCTTTCCAGGCTTCGTACCCGATATTTCATGGTTCTTGGCGGTATCTTCAGGGGTCGTTTTGACAGCCAATTGACTTGGCAACATGGCTTAAGTTAACCGTTCCAATTATACGGGAAATTTATACATTCTAAACTGGTGACAACATCCTTTTGATGCACGTGCAATGACTGCCTTTGAACCCTTAAATAACAACGAGACTTGTTGAATAAAGCTACAAAGAAAAAAAAATAAACGTTGGGACCCATACGTGCTACATTAATGGACTTACATTTCAGATCACGATTTTTTTTCGGATTTGGCACAATATAATCACGTAACCACGCATGCAGGACAGTATCAGGCACAAAAAAGTGGACATACATAAAGCACGCACTATCGACCCACCACCTGTCTATCCAAAACCACACTTTTCACTTCGACTGTTCATTATGGTGGCCATTAGGGGGTCCTATAACCTGATACATGAAATAATTATGGCGCAGAACAGCGTACAGGAAAAAAGAATGTAATAACAATTGCCAGTAAGAAGTACGGAAAAGAAGACACTATGTCAGCGGTAAACCCTTCCCCTCTTATGTGCCCACTCATTTTGTGAATTAATCAGTTTTAACATGTATTTAAAAAATGGATGTTATATTCGTAATTTTAGTATTACATAGATCAAAAATGTTCGTTAAATGTAATGACAGATGGATTGTGCACGGATTGCTGATTTTTGGTCACGAGCCGGCGATGAACAATATCACTGAATTATGAGGTACTGTATAGATAACAACGTGATTATAGCGATTTAAGCTCGAGGTCAGACGTACGGTAATGCCTACACCAACACGCGCTGGTCTTAGTTCATAGGTCGTCTCACATCACAAATCTTGGTCTGAAGCAGCATCAGTTGGCTAATTTCCTGAGAGCTAATGTGCGCTTTCAAGGTCTTCATGTTTGATTGTTCAATCCACTTTGAACAATTTGCCGCTATTGAAAACAAAATAATCATCTCGCGCAATGAAATAGTAAATGTTTATAATTATGATAACTGTCACAAAAACAGATGGGTTGCAAGATTGGTGTATTATTGGCAACTGTCAAATCTATAGAGAAGAAAAATAAAGACAACTGTGTGGAAGAATGGGCATGTTTTCCTTTTATAAAAAATACAGTATTACGCGTCATATAACACAACTATAAAGATAAACTACAAAAGAATGCAGAGGTAACTTGCAAAATACAAAAGCAAAAACGCATGTGTGTGTATGCAGGTAGGTAGGCAGGTAATTAGGTCGAAGTCTTGACCTACATATTAGAAAATTCAGGCCTCTCAAAAATGTCACATTAAAGCGCAACCTCCCTGCCAGATACTGCTATTGACTTGTCAACGAATAAATTTTCCCTTTGTTCGAGCAGCAAAATTTGGTGCTCGACTTATTATTTACACGTGGAGGGCTATTACTTATGTATTCATTTATTTATTTATTTATTTACTTATTTATTTATTTATTTATTTATTCATTTATTTATTTATTTATTTTTATTAGATATTTATGTATTTATGCAGTTATTTATAAATTTGAAATATATTATATATATAATTATATATATATATATATATATATATATATATATATATATATATATATATATATATATATATATATAATCTATATACACATATGAAATATATAATACCCGTCGATTCCACGGGTAATAGCTGGCGATTCGGGTACCCGCGAAAAAGTGCGGGGACCCGACAGAGCTCTACAGCAAATATAAATACAAGTCTTCAGTTGGATACATTGGCTCTGATAACATGAGGTAACACATCCGCTTACTGTGTTAGGACTAACAAACAACTTCCCTGCTTTTGTGATCCATAAACACAACTGCATGCATAAATATGAATGATATACCCCTCGGAAAAGAATTGCACCTGCAATTTATAGTGGATCACAAAAGAGAATTAACTTTCTCTGAACCTCTTTATCAGTTATAATATGTCCTTATAAAATCATTCTTGTAAAATTCCACTTCAAGAAGCATGTCGATACACTGGGCTTCACCAAAAAAAACACAACAATAATATATCAGTGCTTGGTCTCATACAGGCAATACTACTATACCTGTTAAAACTCAGTACTTCAATTATTCAATTTTTGAAGATAAAACAACTTCCATTGTGACCATGCCGCACTTTGCTGTGTTACAGAACGATAAGCTCAAAAATTGCCATAGATACAGTATCATGATTTCACCCATGACACACAACAGTCAGAATATTGTGGATCAGGTAACACACTTGCACTTAAATAAATCAACAGCAACATTGTGAATGACCTGGTTTATCCTTAACCCTTTTCCGACTATTAATTTTGATTCATGGTTCATTGGATGCAACTATCCGACAAATCTACCAACTGAAGTTGGAATAACACCTCAGTCTATAATAGTTTTGAAGTTATTCAAGATTTAAATTTTATGTATTCACCTAATTTGCATGCTGCAACTTTGGGTCATGTTTCATTGGTTACGGCTATGTCACATACCAAGAAATTAAAGTTGGACTGACACCTCTATCTGGAATAGTTTTCAAGAAATCAATATTGTGACCCACATATTACGCTTTGAATGGCAACTCGATCCAGAAAACTTTTGAAGATATGCAAGATTTAAAATTTCAACAAATATGCCTCTATGGTACATGAACATGTTTGACTATTGAGGTTCAACAACCTACTAAAAGTGTGGACAATTTTAAGTTACAAGTTTTGCTCAGGCTGAACAGGGTTGAAATAAGATGAATCTTTGTTGGAAGTGGGCAGTGTTTACAAAGGTCATGGAACAATGTTATAGATATATAACTGATGAGCAAATGTCATTGTCGGGTCTAGAAATACAACAACTTTGCCTATGGGAGCTCTGCCTCTCACAACGTAACCACTGCCCTGGCCAAAATCCTTCCATATTACAGTTGGTCATTGTACAGGCAGTTTGGATCTGTGTTTGGGTGATTTCTGGTAGTTGATCTGAATCTCCCTTTACAAAGACATGCTAAACTTTGGTTCATATTTCATTGGATGCTGCTTTATGAAATTGCACCTCTCAGTCAGCACTATAGCCTATTGTGATGCAAGGAGACTTCAGATTATATACAGCCTCCTTGGTGCACAGTGCAGACAAGTTTACTCTGGCAACACAGCTAGTCTCCATGGGGTTTGAAGGGTATGCCCACAGTATTCGGCACCACTGCCTCTGTCCTGATAGGTCTGGAGCATAGCTTCTCACAATTCAATTATCTCTGGTTGCATAACAGCCTGTCTGTGAAAACATTTACCAGCTTGTGGGCACCATGGGGGGGGGGGGCAAGAAATTAGTCAGATGTACCTGGAATTTTAGAACATTCCGTGAATTTAACATAACTTATACTTCTCAACTTTGTTTGCATGTTATAGGATTTTGCTTTAGCAATAGACCCATAAATTAAGCTTTGAATGGCAACTCTGTCTAGAAGACTTTTAAAGATATGTAAGATTTAAAATTTACACATATATGCCTCTAAACTTCATAATTTTCAACATCATCACTGTTCTAAACAATATGCACAACTTCAATACTAGGTCTATGACCATGCCAAGTGTGGCTGTTTTGGAACATTAGTGTCCGAGAAAAGCTGACCACAAAACTCGCACACGGAATTAATTAGATAAATAAATAAATAAATAAATAAATAAATAAATAAATAAATAAATAAATAAATAAGTGAATGAATGAATGAATGAATGAATGAATGGATGGATGAATGGATGGATGAATGAATGAATGAACGAATGAATGAATGAATGAATGAATGAATGAATGAATGAATAAATAAATAAATAAATAAAGTATTTGAGGAAAAACAAGAAGTCTGTGTTCACACACAGACTTAACAAGAGATAAATGACAAACTACGCTGATCACCAAAAATGAGGAAAGAAATATCAAGATTGCACATTAATACATACCCGGATTCTCCAACATATTCTGATTCACCCAAGAGAAATTCAGCTTCCTCTCATGTAGAACTTGATGCGATGTTTTGAGGGTTTTTTATATGAAAGTCCAAAGTTTATTCATAGTTCCAATAGCAACAACACAAATAATGTTACAATAGTTGTTCCTCCATGTCCCAACTTTCAACAAGCCATGACCACCCGCACCTCAAAATATTTATACTGCCAGATGTTTATCATTGTCCAAGGCCTCAACTTTAAACCAATCAAAATCGATAACGAGCAGTTAAAACAGTGAGATAATTTCCGTGAGATGGAGAACTGGTGAAAAATAATTAAGACGGAAATAAGAAAAGTATTTAGATTGAGAGTTTCTAAGAGGAATGTCCACTGTGTGTGTTCCAAAGAACATGAAAACAGGTCGTCATCAGTTTGCCCGAGCCACGCATCTAAAATGTCACATTTAAACGCAGCCATCCTGCCAGACGTAACCGCAAATAAGCTTTCTCTTTGGTCGAGCAGCAAATATAAATACAAGTCTTAGATTGGATACGTAGGCTCTGATAACATGAGGTAACACATCCACTTACTGTATTAGGACCAACAAATAACTATCCTGCTTTTGTGATCCATAACACATGCATGTACTTAACATTATATGTATAAGGGCTTCTATGAAGGCTTTATAGGTTGATCAATCGTAAGTAGTGAGTAATAGCTTATAAGCTGATCAACCTTATTTAAAATATGTGACTTTCATATTGGTCCACAGTTTACGGAATAAATTTTTAATTTGCCGTTTCTCACCAGTCTATGCGTTAATTGAAGCGCAAAGTTCCGTTAAATAAATCATAGACATTAATCTTTCATGGGAATCAACGAATCAATGTTGCATCACACAAACTGGCGATATGATTGATTGATACCTTTATAGCATTATATGAGCCATAGATAGACTCACGGTTCAACACACAAATAAAGCACCTACATAATACAGGTGAGAGAGGGGAAAAGAGAAAGAGAGAGAGAGAGAGAGAGAGAGAGAGAGAGAGAGAGAGAGAGAGAGAGAGAGAGAGAGAGCATAATAATAAATTTGCACATTGATATATGTCCAATCTCCTTTAAGAGCATAACTTTGTCTTAGACGGTATTCCAAGGGACTACAGATCAATCGTCAACCCGTAAGTCAAAATTCATAAAGTCTTTAAATGATGACACAAATTACAAGGTTTAATACATGTCAGCCCTACCTGCACAGTGTGTCCGAAACGGACAAAATGTCCGGTGCTTGCAACGTGCTTTCAATCTAGGCCAAGTCAAGAAAGATGTTACTAAATACGCTTTTCAGTCTAGGCCTACAGCCAAGAAGAAGTTACTAAATACTGCTTTCAGTAATTGACCGTGAGAGAGAGAGAGAGAGAGAGAGAGAGAGAGAGAGAGAGAGAGAGAGAGAGAGAGAGAGGGGGGGGGCTACTTTCTGATTCCAAAACAGTGTTTTGATGTCTTCCATTCTTTGCTTGAACACACATAAGGAACACTATTTTTGTCTCATAGGGCCTTTTTATTGACTTAGGCTTACATGTCCAAAACCTGAAGAAATGATAGTAACCTTACATTTGTAGCCCAATTTGTTTTTCGATTAGTATCAAATCTAAACAACACACTTCATGTGTATTGGTCGTTTGACATTTGAAGTACTTTCAACCTAAATTTAATACATTTAGCCGTGTAACACATAAAAGTGATCCGCCAAGTTCTCTCAAAACTGCTGTATTGGGTGATATTCGTTGAGAACCTTAAAACATATTTTGCAAAAAACTCCTGTGTATAATTTCGATCTTATCTCCATACACTCCATCCCATACTGCACCATATATCAAAATTGGAATTGCCATCCTATCAAACAATTCAAAAACTAACCCCGCAGGTAAGCTTCCATGCACATTTATGACTTAAAGATTTGATAACATTGAACAGTTTTCCTCGATTGTGAAAGAAGCGTGTTTATTGCTTTCGAGCATTTTATCCTGGATGCAAACATTAATTCAAAGTTAATCCCAAGGAGTTATAATAAGAAGTAACAGGTACTTGTACTCAGTTGCAGTGCCGCTTTCACCTTTGTTTAAGGGTCCTTCTGTTTCTTAACAGCATAATGCTAGATTTGGCTCAGTTTATTTTTTAAACCACATTTATAACATAATTCTACAAAAACATTCAGCAATTTCTCTAACTACCCACAGCATTATGTATAGCAGTGCAAAGTTATCTGCATATGAAAAGAAAATAATTTCTGAAGCCTTTTCGGAATCAAATACACCTTCTCATCCAGCTTCCTTGCATTCATTTGCTTGTTCATTTGGATATAAGACAAATAAAAAGGTACCAATCATACAACCTTGTTTGGTTCTTATCTGGCATTTACAAAGCCTTTTAGTCTTTTCTTTGTACTTACGCAAGATCTGAGTTCACTTTATATAGATTAGACTCAGTTTATTTTTAAACCACAGTAATAACAGAACTCTACAAAACTATTCAATTATGAATACAATCATTGATAAGATGATACCAAAGGTATTTATGGGGAATGTTCTCATATACTTAATATGTAAAATCAATAAATGCACGGTAAAAGTGTCATTTCGGGTTTGCACAAATATTTATACAAATTGTACATTAAGTTCTGGCGCCATGCTCTATTCAGATTACATATTCTGAATTGTTATTTTGAGTATCCGTGCGTCTTTGTCTGGAGATAATGCTGAAGTACCATGATACTTAAAGGATTACACAAAGTTATATAACAAGCCTAACTTTTTCCTCACAAAATTCTACTATTTGACTCGCAGAATGCACCAGAAGCTGGATTTTAAAAGTAATCTTTATTAACTAATTTTACAATAGTTGGTTGTGCATGTGTACATCTCCAGAGATACGTATACAATATAAAATATTACAGATTCTCCAGGCTGTTTCCAATATGTAACCAGTTTCTATTGAAAACATACATTTTATGAATTATTGTTCAGCATGATTACTTTCCATACTTGATTCGTTCTTTTCAGCAACTTGAAAATCATGAAGGTTATGAATTGGAATGTTCTCTGTGTAATTGGCTATGGATGACATACTTGCTAATAACACAGAAATTAAGATGGATTGGAAAGGTGAACTTAAGTACCCAAGGAATACATCTTCACTTACGCTAATTTGGATATTTGTAGTACAAAACCACCAATCTTGGAAAGATTGGCAGTAATGATGACAACTGTCAGGCCTGCAGTCATAACACCTATGCTCAATAGTGCCAATGTTATTACATCTATTGCACTTATTTGATTCTTCAATTTTCATGAAATAAAGCATCTTATTGGATGGTTTTTTTTTCTGTGCATAAGTGCAACATTGAGAGTTCTATAATTTGGTTTTCCATGCAAAAATTGAACAGAAGTTTAACTATTTCGTTTCATTTCTCATCAGAGATTTCACATTTGGTGTTATATTTCCTTACTGGTGCTGGAAGCACACAGGTGTTACTTTGTAGCAGAATACGTTTTCGCTTATAACAAATTTCAATGACATTAATTTACTCTAAACATATATTTTGCAGCGGTCACACATGATTTACATCTGTGTCCTTTATCTTTTGTTTCTAAGTAGGTGGCGAAAAGAGTATATATCAAAGAAAATTTTATAAAATTTTCTCCCTTTTCCCAGTTTATATCTATACTAGTTGTTACTACAGCCATAACGACATTTTAAATATGAAGGTATGAAAGAGAAGCCATTTGCAAGGGGACGGTACAGCATTTCGTAACAGAAATTGTACACAATCGTAAATCCAAGTGATCAAAGGAATCTGTACAGATAGCTAATTGTTTTTACCTCACAAAAAGAAGATTCACAACCAAAAGGATTAACAATGACGACCTTTATACCCTCACAAAAAGAAGATTCACAACCAAAAGGGTCAACATTGACGACCTATACACTTCTGGCACTTACATAAGTAGCCACATTGTCCAGATGATTTTGGTCCAGCAAGACAAGTCACAATAATGGATTCAGTCACGAAACTACTTTTTTAAAGTCAGAGATACTGGAATAAATTTTACCTTGTGAATTTTCTCTTCTTGGGAAATCGTTTTGTGCAAGTTTAAGTCCTATGAATGAACGCAAAAGGCAAGCGCGTACTTCATAACTCCAACAGGAACAAGTTCATTATCAGACCCTATATTGGGGGTGTGAGCAACGTTACAAATCTCAGTTATAGATGTTATCAGCATGCAGTATTATAGGAACGCTTCCGTAAGTGTCGTAAGATTCACAATTAAAAGGGTCAGCCTCAATACACATATTATAGGTCAAGAGCTGATAATTTAGGTCAGCCTGAATACACATATTATAGATCAACAGCTGATAATTTGGAACATTTCAAATATAATCTTTTGCATGCCCAGACAGATTTGCTTGCAAACCTTTTCTTATACTAATCAGTTTTTATTAGTTATTACAAACTTATATTCTAAGAAGAGCCGTTTTATTGATAGAGTCTTGACAATTATACAGAGAAGTCTAATTTCTGCTTCATTAGTAGGCCTAATATGCATAGGCTTGCACTGACAATGGATTTAGAAGCACCTGGAGTCAAGCCAAATAAATAATTAATTAAAATAACTAACTAACTAACTAACTAACTAACTAACTAAATAAATAAATAAATAAATACATTAATAAATGAGACAATAAACATATGAAAATAGTGACACTATGTAATCAACAAAATCGATATGTTTCACAATTTCTCTGGTCATAATTCAGCATTTTTGTTGTAACAATAAGTAACATAATGAACTGGGTATAAACTAAAAATAGGCCTACCTTATGTAAATTGAAAGGGGCGAAAAAACCCCTTCAAGGGACAAGGCCCCCGGTAGGCATCTTTTTTCAAATTGCCGGGCAATGCCCCGTCCCCCCCCCCCCGGGGGGGAGGAGGGTGCTTTTGCCTCATTTTGCAATATTCAGGGAAGCTGCCCGTCTTGTTCAAATAATATTGAAAAACAGACGTGGTATAGGGTGGCCAAGATGTATGAGTTGTGACGAGAGGGTCTTACATTAAATAGGGTACCAATTTACGTTCTGAAAATTCATGGAGTTTTTCACATGAATCTGTCTACCAGAATAATTGCATCCATGCGTATTTAAATGATAAATCAAGCCATATCTTCCTTGAGCGTCACTTTTCCAAGCCGATATAAATAGCGGAAGCGTCACTTGCACAGGCGATTCAGTTACATACTAGAGGGCGCAGGATATTTAATGAATTTAAAAGTTCAGGGGGGGGGGGGCATCTTTTTTAAACAATATGTAAATACACGTGATTTTTTTTTAAGAATACACAACAGGAAAATGTCATTGTGATTCACATACAGGTATATAGATATATCCACTTCGATGTCCGAGTGTTTCACGACAGTGGCATAATGCTTAAAAGAATTTCTTCCCTGTAGTCACGTGGCCTCAGGAGGAAGTGATATTATATGCGAAACACGTACAACCATATATATATAGGACCTATATATTGGTACGTGTGGTGGGTCCCAACCCATACGCTTTTGATCAAAGCCTTATATTAAATCATGGCCCGTGTAATTTTTCTAGTTTTTGTTCATAAGTCTGTTATTGGCAATTTTGTGTTCATATAATTGCATCTGCGTGGATACTTTGTGTAAAGTGCAATGTATATTTCATCTTGACTGTGAAAAATTATCCATTGACAACATAAAAGGTGCAGATATCATTCTAATGCACTTCCACGACGCTTTTCTATTAATTTAGTCTTGATTCACCAAGTGTTTGTATCCTTGCGTATATAAGTACATCTACTTCGTAATCGGCGCAAACATGTATCTTTCCTTTTTTTCCATTTCGTTTCGAGTCCGACGAGGGCGGAGTTTTAAATGCGCACAGACTGATTCAGTATCTGGTGATCAAATGACATGATGATCAGCATATTGCAGTAAACACAAATA
>OZ026617.1:21149722-21369222 GCA_964020975.1 Hermodice carunculata | reverse complement strand
ATTCATACAAGTGGCATAATACTATGGCCATACAATGATAACATGTTGAGTGTTCTGGCATTTTGCTGCTGGCTGCCAGTGGTTTGTAGATTCAGGTGCTGTGCGTTTTTTAATCGAGAGTGATATTATGGGGATGTAGGTTTGTTGTTTTTGTCACTGTTATCATGACCATAATCACGATTTAGTTATCATCATAACTGTGACTGTCATTGTCATCACCATCATTGTCATGATGACCGTTATCATTATCATCGCCATGACCTTCACATTTTTGTCACCATCACTGACCATTATCATTACCATAACCTTTATCATTCTCATCCCTATGGTCTTCATCACTTTTTTTGTCACCATGATCATTGTCACCATCATCACCATGACCTTCACCATGATTTTTGTCAGCATCGTCATCCACATCATCATCACCATGACCATCATTTTCCCCATCATTAGTGATTGTTGATTCATCTTCAATTTCAGTTGACTCTTGCTCACCCAAGGAAAAGCTGGCAAAGTGGCACATACACACTTAGTAGCTGCACATAACACAGCATGATATACCCCAGTGTTTGCAATGGAAATGTATGATACTGGTGGGATAGTGGAAGCTCTTTGCAGTGGACAAATTTTTTTCCATTGAAAGTTCCACCACATTGACAAAACACATACACTGGACATTATAATGTTGCAATGACATATATTTAAACTGGTAATTGTGCCACATGTGTTGCAAGTGATGATTAAAATTGTCCATGCATATGCAGAGAAGGTATCTCTGTGGCTCCTCATGAATTGACTGGTTTTGAAAGGAAGTACATGTACTGAATGTAGTGCTTCCATTTGGAACAAGGAAGTACGAATTGCCCTAAAAATAATGTACATCACCTGCAACACGGAAAATAACTGTATCTTCTTTCAACATGGATGGTGAAAATATATACCTCTGGTCATATTTTTTCTTACCAGCAGTGACCAGTACAGGGGTCAAACTGTATGACAAGAGGTACCTGCATGTCTATAATTTCTGGTTGAAACATGTACACACACCCATGTTAAAAAAAATGTCAAAAGCTGTACAAGAATCAGTTTAAGAAAAATGAAAGTAAAATGAATATTTAAACTGGTAATTGTGCCACATGTGTTGCAAGTGATGATTAAAATTGTCCATGCATATGCAGAGAAGGTATCTCTGTGGCTCCTCATGAATTGACTGGTTTTGAAAGGAAGTACATGTACTGAATGTAGTGCTTCCATTTGGAACAAGGAAGTACGAATTGCCCTAAAAATAATGTACATCACCTGCAACACGGAAAATAACTGTATCTTCTTTCAACATGGATGGTGAAAATATATACCTCTGGTCATATTTTTTCTTACCAGCAGTGACCAGTACAGGGGTCAAACTGTATGACAAGAGGTACCTGCATGTCTATAATTTCTGGTTGAAACATGTACACACACCCATGTTAAAAAAAATGTCAAAAGCTGTACAAGAATCAGTTTAAGAAAAATGAAAGTAAAATGAAATATAGTGAAAGTTGTCAGATTTTATTAATTAATCAGTCTTTGACCATATTATGTTCTTTAACTGTTTGAAGAACTAAAAATTGCAAGAAAATATCCTTTGCAAATTTAATATAGTTGTGGAAAATACAAAAATATAATTGAGAAAGTAATGGATATGGCTAGTTTAGCTCAGGGATATGAGTGATAAAAGTAAGTGAGACAATTATTGATGTTTGGTTTTCAGTACAGTGCATTAATCATGAAATTGTTGCATGGCACAAAATTATTGACCTAAACTGCTGTAAAAGCTTCCTAATTGCAATTCAACACAGTGTGTGAAAAAAATCAATTGGGGAGTACTATTTGGATGTATTTATTTCAGCAAAAGTGGGTAAAAATAAACTACTGAATGTTAAGTTTTCAGCAACAGCCCCCTCCCTCCACAACAGTTAATTGAGACAAGCATACTTGGTCCCGCTTGAATGTGAATTTTAGTTCGCAACCTTCCACTCTGGTAACAACTTGAGACAATTTTATGCTGGGAAGGAAGGCACTTACGTGCTCAGGAAGTGACTGCAGTGTAATATCGTCTGCTAGAGCTGAGCTGCAACTTGATGCTGAGAAGGCCACACAATATAGCCCTAGAGGATCCCCATAGAAGGGGATTTTAGTGATGCGTGTTTATCAGTAGTCAACACCTGTGAACTGAAAGAGTGTTTATCTTTTTTACTGTGAACAGTGAAAACTTCAAGAAAAGCATAATCAAGATTTTTTTATATATATAGTTTCATGACTCCTTGAAGTACATGTACATTTTATTTCATCTGCAAAATGTGTTAATCCTGATGGAAAGCCTCTTGCCTTGGTCTGCAATCGCATATGTGACGTTGGCGTTGGTGGTCATGGCAATATTTTAAATGAGGTATAAAGGCCTACTATGGAACGTGTAAACACACACTTTTTCCATTTCACGAAAACTGTAAAGTGCCACCAGAGTTAATACACTGTAATTGTTAGTTTAGAATATTGTGACCTGGAATGTAATTTGTATTCCTAGCATGGGTAAATCGAAACTTTACAAGTTCAAGCATCAATTTCTTTTTCCTTGAAATCATAATGAAGACCCCAGACACCCCCTGTAAATAATGACACTTTTCAACAGACACCAATTTTAAGCTCAGCAGACTTGTCTGTCTGCTGAGCTTATAGGATGGTCCTTCATCTGTCTGTCCACAATTCACGTTTTTCGACTTCTTCAAAACCATCGGCCAGATTTACTTCAAACTTGGTGGGGATGTATCTTGGTTGGATCTCTACCAAGTTTGCTCAAATGGTCACGATCCAGTGATTATTGGATTTTTTTTATGAATTGTTTTGTCCTTTGTGGGGGCAAATCTTAAAAAATCTTCTCTGAAACTGCTCACCCAGTTTCTTTGATATATCACAGCAACACTCCCAGAGACTTTAGTTCTTAATTTGTTCACCAGGTAGTGCTATGATTTTTTTTTTTTTTGATTTTTTTTTTCCAGATTTTTTTTTCTTTTTTGGTGTGTTTTTGCCATTCTCAACTTCTCCAGAATAGTCACTGGCATTAAGCTGAAACTTGATGGATATATTCCTTGTCAAAGGATCAAACAAAGGTCGTCACTAGGTGGCACTGCAATGGATTTCTGATTTTTAAGGATTTTTCAATTTGGGTAGTTATCGGTAAATGCACCTTTTCTATTGATTACATGTACTATGTAAGTCAATGGGCATTTTAACGTAATTCGCATTTTGGACTTCTTTCAAAAAACTGTCCGTCAGATCGATTTCAACAGTAGTGGCAATGTACCTTTGGTAGGTCTCTTCCAAGTTAGGGCAAATGGTCACGCTTCAGTGATTGCTGGACTTTTTTTTTTTTTTTTGAAAATCTTTAAAAGTTTTAATAGGACTTGAATAATTTTGGCTAGATTTGTGTCAGACTTTATAAGGATATAACTTTGATAAGTGTCTACCTATTTGTGCAAAGGGTCATGCTGCAGTGATTTTTGGACCTTGACCTCATTCCCAAGGTCACAGGACAACTGACAAAATTTACTGTTTAATTGATATCTTGAGAAGTATCTGTTTTGAGTTAAGACCTTGATGTTACACATGTTAATGTTTCTCTATGGAGGTCACACTTAGACAGTACATGAGTGACCTTGACCTCATCCATGAATTTTACTCTTCACAATAACATGACAACTACTTGAACTGGGACCTTGTTGTTGCACTTGTTAGTGTTCTTCCATAAAGGTCAGACTTACTCAGTACATGGGTGACCTTGATCCAATTCCAGGTCCACAAAGCCACAAGTGTGATGAATCTCTAGGTCAGCTGAGAATGGGCTTTTCTACAGCCCTTTTGTTTACAAATTTTTCAATTTGGGTACCTGTCTGTAAATGCACACATTCCTGTTGATTACCATATTAAGTCACTGGGAGTTGCAATGGAAATTTTTACATTTTTCAATGGGAATTCACATATATGTTCTGAAACTTGGTGGAAATGTAGCTTGTGGAAGGATTAAGCAAAACTGATCACTAGTTTGTGACACTCTGGATCCTTGACCTTTAATGAATTTTTCAATTTAGGTACCTGTCAGTAAATGGATGTATTTCTATTGATTACCGTGTAAGTTGGGATTGCAATGAAAACTCACATTTTTTTACTTCCTCTCCAAATTCCTCATTCCCTAGACAAAAGTGGGACTTATTATGGGTTGAATGTCAGGATCACACAGCCCTCGTGTTTATGTTGTGCAAGTTTTTGCTGTTTTTGACTTTCTCTCCATTATCTTTCATTAGATTATTCGGAAATTTGATGAAAGTGTACTTGTGATAAGTTCAAAGTTGATGGTGATATTCTGGATCTCTAGCTGATTTTTAACCACTGTTAACAGATTTTTCAATTCAGGTACATGTACATGTACAATGTACATGTCGCTTAATCCATACTATAATACTGATTTACAATCTAAGTTAATGAGGATTTCGATGATTATTCATTTTACATTTCTTCCCCAAAACCGTCAGCCAGATCCACAGCCCTTGTTTAAAACAGTTTATCTGAACAGAGCCTCGCAATGAACTGTTTTAAGTTCATGTTGTTCAAATCTCACTATCCTTGCTGCGGCCATGTGGAATTATACAGATGCATGGTACATATATATTGTAACATAGAAATACGGCAACATTAATTAAAGTGACTTTTCATGATCCAATGCTGAAAAAGTATGATGTACATGTAACTGTGTTGTACATGTGCATGTCCATGTTGAAGTACCAACATTGCATTTCCTTATGATTATCACTGATGTGTTAGAATAATTTCCATGAACATATAAAGTTATTGAATATTCTTCATGTTTCAGGCAACACACCAAGGAAGCAACAGCAATTAGGCAGGCAACTAAACAACTTTATGACTTCACAAAGTCTAAAGAAGACAATACCAGCTCAGATGCACTACCAGAATTGATTTTAGACAAATTCGATGATGAGCAAGTTTGGCAGGAGATAGAACTACAAAATAATGCTTGTTTTAATAGCCTGCTTTCAAGTGTGGCACGAGTTGTCGCTGCTAGGGACACTTGTACTTTATGTATTGAAACGTGCCAAAAAGAAAGAGAGACAAACAGCTCTCGACAACACCAGCCTGGGCCAGATCAACAGATTGACCATCAAATATCTGCTGGTATGGAGGAAGATGAGATGGAAGAGGACAGTGAGACAGATATGTTTATTAAACAATCAAGGACTACTCTTGACAAGATTCAAGATAGCGATTCAGATTTAGATTTTGACTTTGGTGATATAGCCACAGATCCCAAGGCCCAGCAATCTGCTGGCAGTGAGAATGAAACGGAAAGTTCAGACTCTGATGTGAGCGAAGACAACCCAATGGGTAAAAAGTCCAGGAAACACAAAGGAAAGGGTGATGGAAGTGCAAAAAGGAAAACTGTTGTTGATGATAAGTTTTTCAAACTAGCAGACATGGAGGCATTCTTGGAGCAAGAAGATGCTAGAGAGGAGAGAGCGAGGCTACGTGAACACAGACAGGCAACTGGCCAATCAGATGACGATGAAGAAAGTGACCAAGATGATGACATAGATGTCTTCACTGATTTGCCATCCGACAATGACGAAGAAAACAATTCACAGGTGACACAACTGAAAAATCTTTTGACCCTTCATGTCAGCTATCAACTGCTTCAATGCCTTTTTTTTGGGGGGGGAGGGGGAGGCAGCAGGAAAAACAGACGTGTTACAGTTAGTTACATGTATGTTGCTGTGGCAAGGTGTCCACTGAACCAGTTCATTCTGCATTGCAAAATGCATGTGCAATGCCTGATGATTCACACCAGCTCTGTGTTATGTGATTGGATGAGCATTGTAACATAATTAGACGAATGGCACTATGATGCAAATGGATTTCTTGGTTCCTATTTTTAACATGACAAGTGGTCAATAGGCTGCCCAGTGACTTAATGTATTGACCGCTGAGGGACATGCACAGAGAATTTGGGAGAATGCATGTATTTAGACAATCACACGTGACATAGTTTTAGCCAATTGTAAAACCCAAATTTGTGGATCATATAATAACATTGAATCTAGACTTTATTGGTCTGATTTTCGACCAATAATTTTGGACACAGTTCAGTAACATAGGGGCTCTTGTTGGGTATATGTACATGGTATTTAGTGCTTATTTTTGCCACCAGGGACTATAGGTTTGCACCTTGTCCTTCTGGCCACTCTTCTATCCTTCCATTCGTCTGTCCTTCCACCAAAGCTTGTCAGGGCCATATTTCTTGTACCATTACACCTGCCAAATTCCTTGTGTTGACACTTCATAGGATAGATCTGTGTTATGCACTAGAGTCTAGAATTTGGTCACTGTAACCTTGATCTAGACCTTTACACCCCCCTCCCCATGAAGTTTGAACTTGTCTGGGCCATATACCTATAGCTGTCAGATTTGGTGTGTGTCTACATTTCATAGGAAAGGGGTTTGTTATGTACCAAAATTAGGTAATTGTGACCTTGACCTTGACTCTACAAAGTTTCAGCTTATCCAGACCATAGTTCTTATACCCTTACACATACACCAATCAAATTTGGTATGTGTGAATAGGATAGGCGTGTGTCATGCACCATAGTTGGATCACTTTTACTTTGTCTTTGACCCCCCCCCCAAAAAAAAACAAAAACAAAAAAAAAAAAAAAAAAAAAAAAAAAAATCTTGAGCTTGTTTGGGCCATATGTCTCATATTGTGACACCTACAGCTACCAAATTTGGTGTGTAGACCCTTTGTAGAAAACGGGTATGTTGTGCTCCAAAATGGTTGCTGTGACCTTGACTGGTATAGCTTGTCCAGGCCATATTTCCTATAAGTTAACACCTACAGCTACCAAATTTGGTGTGTGGACACTTCATGGGGATATGGTTTGTCATGCACCAAAATTAGGTCACCGTGACTGCTTTTGAACCCCATAAAATTTTAGATTGTCTGAGACATATTTCCTATATATACCATAACACCTACAGCAACCAAAATTGGCAGGGACCACTGGTGCCATTAGCCAATTAGCCATATGCTAATGTTTCAGTCATTTGGCTAATGAAATTTGCAAATGGCCTACTAATTTCAACCTGATTATATATGATAGCGAGTCAAATTCTGCAGTGATTACGGTTTTATTTCTGTATTTGGCTGCAAGTTCTGAAGGCCTCGATCTCTGTCTGATTTGGTGTGTGGACGCTTCATAGGAAGAGGGTGTGTCATGCACCAAAATTAGGTGACTGCGACCTGGATCCTTGACCTTTGACCCTCTATAGATTTTGACTTTGTCTGGGTGATATATCCCATGCCACAACAGTACAGCTACCAAATTAAATTTGGTGTGTTAGCAATTCATAGTGTAGGGGTGTGTCATGCACCAAAATTAGGTCACTGTGACCTTGTGGAATTCTCTGATCTGCTCTCTGGCAGGTAACTATGTATGTGCAATGCTTGCTCTTGTAAATTGTATATCTTGTACTTATAAAGGACAGACTAATAAACTTGGCTGTAGCTTTCAAAACTCCCTTGAACATCCTATCTAAAAACTAAAAAAAGCCCACCGTATGAAAGACAAAATGGCCACACCAGTTTTTGTTGGCTGAAGGCTATAGATTGATGTATATGCAATGCTTGCTCTTCAAAAATTGTATATCTTGTACTTATAAAGGACCGACTAATAAACTTGACTGTAGCTTTCAAAACTCTTTAAACAGCCTATCTGAAACTAAAAAAAGCCCACCGTATGAAAGACAAAATGGCCACACCAGTTTTTGTTTGCTGAAGGGTATAGATGTATAGCATATAACAGTCAGTTTCACTCGTTGCCTTGCTTGCTGAACAGACAGTTTCATTTTGTTCTTCAGGCCACACCATCCGTCCAGTCTCCTTATAGGCTGTGTTTGGCTTAAACCCAGTGACTGATTCACAAGCCTCGGTTTTATGATGACAACTATCAGCAGTATGTTTGGAAAAGTGATTACCACTTGACAAGATCATTGATTACCACTTGACAAGAGGATAATGATCAACTTCCCCATTTGTGCATTGTTCAAGGGGCAAGCTTCCATTCCAGCTTTATTACCTCCTCTGACTTGTCAGTTAGCTGAGCTTATAGGATGGTCAAGGCAGTCATCTTTTCCTGGTCCACAATTCATATTTTTGACTTCTCCAAAAACCTAAATCCAGATCCACTTGAAACTTGTCTTTTACATCATGCTGAAACTTGTTGGAAAATGTACCTTGTGAAAAGGTGAAACAAACTTGTTCACAAGGTGGTGATACTGTGGATCTCAGATTTTAAGCTGTTTTTTAACGCAGCTGACAGCTGAGGCTAGGTAGTAGGTCTTTGTCCAGCATCCCTCCATCCATCCATATGCTGTCTGTCATCCATTATTGACATTGTCTCCAAAACCGTTGTCCAGATTCTTTTTAAACTTTGTGAGGATCTACCTTGGGCGGGTCTGTACTATATTTGTTCAAATGGTAATGCTTCAGTGATTTTTGGAATTTTGGATATTTGAAATCATATTAGAAACAACACTGCCTCTTGCTTTGAAATTGCATAGGGATGCTTCTGGGGATCCCCAGACCTTAATTTATCCAGCCGATTTTTCTTTTTTTGTTTTTCTTGTTTACGATTTTTTGTGTGTTAGGGTAAATTTTAACATGTACTTCAAAAATGTGACCCATATTGTTCTGAAACTTTGTGGAAACAGAACTTGTGGGAGAGTTAGATATAATTAATGTTCATCAGGTGGTGATACAATGGACCCCTGATTTTTAACAAATTCTTCAATTTTGGTATCTGTCAGTTAATGCTAGACTGGTAAGTCCTCGTTTGCATGTTGTTTCCCACTAGTTAGAAAAAATATATACATATATTTCAGAATTATTGATTGGACTGCGAAATACTGACACACTGCGCGAGTTTGCGAAGCAAACAAGGACTGGATCAAATCAGCGGCTTCTATCCACAGCTGACAGACGGCACTACAAAAAAATTCAATTGCTTCTGGCTTTCAAAGTATTCATCCGATTTTGATGATGTTTGACCCAAATTGTAGATATTGTAACACTGCACATTTTTGTAATTTACATGGGACTTCTAAAGGTCAAAGGTCAAGGTCATTTGTACTTTTGAAATGTTCATCCAGCCATAACTCAGTCAATTTCCATCCAATTTTGATCATGTTGGACACAAATTATAGCTACTGCAACACTGCACATTTTTGTAATTTTACATGTGACCTCCAGAGGTCAAAGGTCAAGGTCATTTTGCCATTTGAAATATTCATGTAGCCATAACTCGGTCAATTATCATCCAGTTTTGATCATGTTGGACACAAATTGTAACTACTGTAACACTGCACATTTTTATAATTTACATGTGACCTCTAGAGGTCAAAGATCAAGGTCATTTGGACCTTTTAAATATTCATCTAGCCATAGCTCTGTCACTTTTAATCCAATTTTGATCATGTTGGGCTCAAATTATATATATTGTAACATTGCACATTTTTGTAATTCACATGTCACCTCTAAAGATCAAAGGTGAAGGTCCAGACCTTTGAAATATTCATCCAGCCATAGCTTGGTCAATTTTCTTCCAATTTTAATCATGTTGAGCTCAAATTGTATATATTCCATCTAATTTTATTCATGTTGGAGTCAAGTTGTAAGTGTTGCAACACCGCATATTTTTGTAATTGTGCAAATTTTTCACACACAGACAGATTTGCTTTCAAGCAAATCTTTCTTTTCTAGTCTTTCTTTCTTTCTTACTTTCTTTCTTTCTTTCTTTCTTTCTTTCTTTCTTTCTTTCTTTCTTTCTTTCTTTCTTTCTTTCTTTCTTTCTTTCTTTCTTTCTTTCTTTCTTTCTTTCTTTCTTTCTTTCCCAGATTTTTGTGTCATCTTATACTCAGACACCGTGCAAGCTAGAAACTTCAAACTTTGCATGGCTGTAGCACCTGCAGTGAAGTTTTGCATATTGTTCTGAATAGTCAAGATTTTAAAAATTATGCAAATTAGGGCAAATAAAAAAAATTCAATTGCTTCTGGCTTCCAAAGTATTCATCTGATTTTGATGATGTTGGACCCAAATTGTAGATATTTGTAACACTGCACATTTTTGTAATTTACATGTGACCTCTTAAGGTCAAAGGTCAAGGTCATTTGTACTTTTGAAATATTCATCAAGCCAAAACTCAGTCAATTTCCATCCAATTTTGATCTTGTTGGACACAAATTGTAGCTACTGTAACACTGCACATTTTTGTAATTTACATGTGACCTCCAGAGGTCAAAGGTCAAGGTCATTTTGCCATTTGAAATATTCATGTAGCCATAACTCGGTCAATTATCATCCAGTTTTGATCATGTTGGACACAAATTGTAACTACTGTAACACTGCACATTTTTATAATTTACATGTGACCTCTAGAGGTCAAAGATCAAGGTCATTTGGACTTTTTAAATATTCATCTAGCCATTACTCGGTCACTTTTAATCCAATTTTGATCATGTTGGGCTCAAATTATAGATATTGTAACATTGCACATTTTTGTAATTGACATGTTACCTCTAAAGGTCAATGGTGAAGGTCATTCGGTCCTTTGAATTATTCATCTAGCGATAACTGTCAATTTTCATCCAATTTTGATCATGTTGGGCTCACACTGTAGATACTGTAACACTTCACATTTTTTTCATTTACATTTGACCTCTAAAGGTCAAGGTCATTTTTCCTTTTAAATGTTTCATGTAGCCATAATTTGGTCACTTTCCATCTAGTTTTATTCATGTTTGACTCAAACTGTAAGTGTTGCAACACTACATATTTTTGTAATTGTGCAAATTTTTCACACACACAGACAGATTTGCTCTCAAGCAAATCTTTCTTTTCTAGTTCTATAATATATGTTTATATTTTTTCTTACTAGTGGGAAACAACAACATGCAAGCCAGGACTTGCCAGTCTAAGTTAATGCATGCATTCCTATTTATTACCATGCAATCAGGATTGCAAGGAAAATTCACACATTTTTTATTTCTCCAAAACCATAAATCATATAGAGACACTTCTGGGGACCTCTAGACCTTTATTTGTTCAACAGGTAGCTCTGTGATTATTTTTTGGTTTTTTTTTAAAGAATTTATAATCTTTTTTACCTTTCTGAACTTTTTCCACCAAATGGAAAATTTAGATCCTCTTTAAACATATATGTATTGGGAATGTACATGGAGTTGAACTCCACCAAATTTGTTCACTACATGGTTGTGCTGTCATTTTCTGATGATGAGTGATCTATATTCTGGTATGATGAGTGATCTTTATTCTTATTGTAGATAATGAGTAATCTTTACTCTTAGAAGACTTCTAGAATATTCTTCTTGTAGATAATGCTTTGCCTTTATTCTTCTAGTACATGTACTTGTAAATAATGAGTGATCTTGTTTCCTATAGGAGATAATGAGTGACCTTTACTCTGGTAGTAAATAATGAGTGAACTTTGTTCTTCTACATGTAGTAAATAATCACAGATTGTTAATATTATTGTAAATAATGAATGATCTTTATTCTTATACATGTAGTAAGTAATCACAGATTGTTATTCTTTTTGTAAATTATGAGTGAATTTTAATCTAGTAGTAAAAAATGACATATTATTCTTATAGAATAATCTTGCTGTAAACAGTGAGCGATCTTTATCCTTATTGTGAATAATGAGTAATCTTCATTCTTGTAGTAAATACAAATAACTGGTCTTTATTCTTGCATGAAAGAATGTGTGATCTTTATTCATGTAGTAAATACAGTACTGTTATAAGTTGACTTGCAATTCCCTGGTTTCAGCAGTCAAGTGGCAGGGAGCTCAGATATGAAGACTTCTTTGACCCACCAGATGAAGAAGAACCCTCAAAGAAGAAAGTGAAATTTTTAGATGAAATGGAGGAACAGTGGTAAAGAGTTTTTGCTTACAAATTTCAGAATGGGAAAATTGAAATCACAAGTGGCCTTTGATTTGTGTTTTTAGTCCAAAAGCCTGGGCACTTTTATTTAGGTGTCTGAGGTCAAACAGTTTAACTATGTCATTTTCGTGATTTAAAAATTGGTCTTAATAGTCTTTCTTAAGACCCTTTCTTAGCCAATTCGTTTTAAAACAAAATTGCTAATGAATGCTATAAAAATAAATGAAGGGGCAGTCATAACATCGAGGTAGAACAAGCCAGGCTGCGAAGCGGTCCTGGAAAGGAGTGAAGAAAGGGTCTTTTAATTTTCGCAGAGTTCTGGTCGCAACCGTTCGGTGGCGCTGGTCTAAAAACACACTGGCCAGGCAACAGCCACCCAAAACATGCAGGTACATTTTGATGACACATGTTGCAGCAGGTCTATGGCTGGGAAACAGTGTCGGAGGACCATGAACTGCGCTGGCAGCTGTGGTACAGAAGTTTGGGCGACATCCAACAGAGGAACAAAGTCGAAATTCATGTTGCATTGTACATTTTATGCACTCAGTCGGGCTACAGGCAATTAGGGAAAGGGTACTCTTTGATGACATGGGTTGAAAGGGTACTCTTTGATGACATGGGTTGCAGCATGATACGGCGATGGCCAATCAAGGTAGGCCTGCTGTCAGAATGGTGCTGTGAACAGTAGCACAGAAGCTTTGGCAAAATGCAACCGAGTAACAAGTTTAAGTTGCCCAGTAGGCCCATAATAAGATGCTTGTCCATTGGCATTGGAATTGGAATTGCTTCTGCTAAGTAGATCATAGAAGATGCAGGTAAACTTTATGTGTTAGAGTACATGTATATTGACAGCAAATATGAAAAGAACATAATTATCCATTTTGCACTGCTGTATTCTACATGCAGCGTGATGCAATGGATCTTTTATGTAGTCCCAGCGGATAAGCTTGCAAATTCACTGTCCTTGTTAACATTTGGCTGTATGATTATATGTTTGAACGAGCGTGACTCAAACCTGCAACCTGTGACACCAGTTGCCTAGCTGAAATAAGAAACGCACATATCCACTCGACCAAATCCCCATTCTTAAAAAAGAACGGTTCAATGGAGGTAGCTATGTGTGAGTGCCATATCAGCACGTTTATGCAGTATATATACTGAGTTGGCATTTATTTCCAGAATCGGGGACTTAAATCCACCAGCGTTAAGGAAATGCCGAAAATATATATTTTATGTTGGGAACGTGAATTTGGACTTTGCTCTTCTGTTGGATGTCGCCCAGACTTATCTATTGGCATTGGAACTGGTACCACAGCTGCCAGCGCAGTTCATGGTCCTCCGACCTGCTGCAACACGTGTCATCAAAATGTACCTGCATGTTTTGGGTGGCTGTTGTATGTATATTGTCTTTCAAAAGCTTTGTACCAAAAATTTCTAAAAGAATGTGACATTTTACATGATGGTTCAAAGGTGTATGACATCTTTGAAGTTCGCATAAGTATTAAATATTACATGTAACTTGTGTTAACTCAATCCTTGAAAACATGATTTGTTGCATTTATAGGGAGAGTGGATCCAAAGGGGAGAGAACTGTTGATAACCCTGCCCTCTTGACCAGCAGTGACAGTGAGGGGGATGATATGGCAGATGCGTTTGGTAGAGAAAGGGAAGAGGAGTCAGGGTTTGAGAAGAGGCAGAGCCGGGTAGGTATTGTTGGTAGCCAAAGAAATTACGATACAACCCTTGAAATGGAAATTTATCTACGATCTGAAAAGTTTCCTGTGCCCAATTGTTGCAGATGAAGTGTAAGTTATGCATCGTCTTTTTGCCTTAATAAAGTAGCTAACTCTTTCTTTGTGAATTTAGTTTGCAGTATTGTCCTCACTTTGCATGCACTTCTTAACTGATCAGGAGGAAGCATGGGAGAAAGTGTGCAATGTAAACTTACATACGCTTTAACACGGAACAAATCTCTTTGGCAGTGTAATCCTCTCAGGAATTTATTGAGGAGGTCACATGTTAGAAAATTTCCACAAGCAGAACACATTTTGTAGCAATTTTACATATGAATAAATTGGAGTTCTGACTCTCTGAGTTGATTTCAGTGACATAAGTGACATTTTGAAGGGGCATTCCACCACATTTTAAACTCAGCTGAGGTTTTACATGTGGTATGGATCTCCTTGTGTTGTCGTCTGTTGTCCATCATTAGCAACTAACATTTTCAACTCCTTTTCAAAAACTGTTGGCTTAATTCACTTTAACCTTGGTCAGGATGGAATACATTAGGTGGATCTCTGGCAAGTTTGTTCAAATGGTCATGCTCCAGTGAATTGTGTGTTCTCTCTCTCTCTCCTCTCTCTCTCTCTCTCTCTCTCTCTCTCTCTCTCTCTCTCTCTCTCTCTCTCTCTCTCTCTCTCTCTCTCTCTCTCTCTCTCTCTCTCTCCTCTCTCTCTCTCTCACTCTCTCTCTCTCTCTCTCTCTCTCTCTCTCTCTCTCTCTCTCTCTCTCTCTCTCTCTCTCTGGAAAATCTTGAAAAATGTCAAAAACTGCCAAACCAATTGCTTTGAAATTGCATAGGGAGACTTCTGGGGACCCTGAGAACTTATTTTGTTTAAAAGGGCATTGCTGCAGTTCTTTTCTAATGTTGTATGAGTGTTAGTGTGTTTCATTGGTTTTTTCCAGGATTTTTGAAATGCATGGGGAATTCCATATTGTCCGGGCATTATCCCATTACAAGGGCAATAGAAGAAAGGGCAGTTTTTATTTGTAACAAAGAAATATAAAGACAATATAAGGAGGGCAGAAGGGAGTGGGAGAACATGGAAGGGAGCCACATCATTAAGGCATGGAGTATCTCCCATCTATTCATATTTACAAGATTTTGTTAATGTGTCATTTCATTCTAATTTCTATATGACAATATGTCACTGTGAAATCAGTTTCACTACTGACCACACAGATTGGCAAACCCCTCAAGCTTTCTGGGAGCCGTGGCTACCACAGATGCCTGGCATGTATTTTACCAAACTTCTTGAGCATTATCGCTCTCAGCTTTTTCTCACACTTTTTACCTCAGCTTGAGTTGTCAGTCAGCTGAGGCTATATGATCATCCATCATCATCATCTGTCCCTTGCCCACAATTTATATCTTCGTCATCTCCCGAAAAATGTTGGCCAGATTCACTTGCAATGGTCATGACATCCAAATTTGTGGACACACATCCATGTACCAGTACAGGAATATTACACAGACAAAAGTTTCTGAGATGTGGAGTCATGGTGGTGCCACTGGTGATAAATCATATACATGTACATGTAGGTATGCAAAAACACATTAAATTCATTATTGTGAAAATAAGTAGAGACAGAACTGCAAAATGTACTCCAAATATGCATTAGACCAATGATCAAATTTTGTGAAATTTGGTTGACCTTGACCCACTTTCAAGGTCATTAAAAGGACTTAGTAAAGGACACTAAATTTGGTATTTTGAGAAAGAATAAGGCTAATGATACGAAACTAAACCACAAATATATATCATATGTAGAAGGTTGATACTGCATAATTTGGATGACTTTAACCTGGTTTCTCAAGGTCATGGAGGAAAAGCATTTCCATAAAGAATTTTTTGTGATGGTTGTTACATGTGAACTTGTGGACATACACCTATGTGCCATTACAGGAACATTTTACAGGCATCACTCCTGTTTCATGTGAAGTCATAGTGGTGCCACTGGTGGTAGAAATTGGAACTACTATTATAGGCATCAAAAACACAATCATTAAATTCCTTTTTGCAATGATAAATGGAGATGGAACTACCAATTTTACATAAGTTATGGATCATGTCAATTGTCAAGTTTTACAAAATTATGAGTGACCTTGACCGACTTTTGAAGGACACTAGAAAAGAGCACCAGATTCAACATGTTGAGAAAGAACAAGGCTACCATTACCAAATATGCATTATTGTGCTAATCAAGTGAGATAGAATTGCAAAATTTGCACCAAATGTGCATTGGACCAATAGTCAATGTTTTTCATTTGTTGTGTCACCCTGACCTATTTTTCAAGGTCATTAGGCACTAAAGAAAAGTACACTACATTTATAATGAAATGCAATATATTGATAAAGATTAAGGCAAATGCTACGAAATATACCAAAAATGTGTACTGTGTGGATGTTTGATATTGCATAATATGGATGACCTTGACTAATTTCTGCAGGTCATAGACTTCGGCCTTGTATATATATGTATATTTTTTTTTGGCCATTCATAACAAAATATATAATTTTAATCTGAGGTGGTAACTAGCAGATAATTAGCCCCTGCAGTATGGTTGGCTCAGCGATGACTAACTTCTGATATTCCCTGATCAAGATATGAAACTTAAACTTCGTGGCCAAGTCATGTGACATGCAACTCATGAATATGCAATATGGCCAGCCTTCAAAAGCATACACTCCCTTTGCTGTTTATTGGCAACCTTGGATATCAAGAGCTCCATTGAGTCAGTTTAATTTAATTTTGTTATTTTGAAGCATTGCGTTTCAATTTTAACAAGTGATTAACAACTGACGACTTACACGTAGTGGCATGGTTACTAGTGGTTAAATTTATAATGGACAGACAGAGCAAATTAATTACGTAACTGAAAATGTACCCAATACAGCTGTATTATGAGAGGAGTAGGCTCTGACATCACAGATGATTGACCTGAATGTCAGATTCACAGACAATAAATCTGGAGTCTGCGTTTCCCAAGCGCAGGTCATCAGGCTACGTTTTTCGTGTGGTTTGGATGTGTCCATAAGTAAAATTTTGTAATACAGATGCAAGGTATTCCGAGCTTATGAAAATAATGCATGTGTATAAATATAACATATTACACATAAACTGTAACTAGAATATGCATAACATTTTACACATAAACTGTAACTGGAATATATGCAGATTGCATTGCATTTTAAATGTCAATCTCATTTCCCATGATAATGTTCAAAAGTACTGGACTTTGGTATGAATGATGACCCACACCCACATCTTTACATCCAATCAGTAAGTCAGTTATCCTGGATTTTATTTGTTCTATAAAATTTTGGCAACAGGCCGTGCCACGTATGATAACAATTCTGTCCAGCTCAAGGTTGTATTTGCAATTTGGTGCTGATCATTATCATACTACTGTGATTATGAACACTTCACCCATTCTTCAATCTTTTGGGGGTATTTTGACCTCACAGATCTTGTTTGTCTGCATATGTGATGTAGTAATACCAGTAGCATTTTTCTTTTGGCTGACATGTTGCCAATATTGATATGATTGAAACTGATGATGGTCTTCATAATTTGGGACCACTGGAAGGCGAGTCCCCTATAGTGATCGCAGGTTCCGTGTGTGCGTCTGTCCGTTTTTCCGTCTGGATCGTTTCTGCATGATAACTTGAGAAGTTTTTGAGCTGGGCGTTTATATTGCACAGCATTTTAGTCCTATATAAGGGCTAGGATAAGTTTGAAGATGGGTGACCTTGACCCAAATCCCAATGTTACAGAGCCACATTAGTGAATTTGGTGTCCGCATAATAACTTCAGAAGTTTTTGAGCTAGGGCTTTCATATTGCACAAGATTATTGTCCTCTTTAAGGGCTAAGTCAAGTTCAAAGTTGGGTGACCTTGACCTAATTTTCCAGGTCACAGAGCCACATTAGTGAATTTGGTGTCCGCATAATAACTCCAGAAGCCTCTGAGGTAGGGCTTTGATATTGCACAAGATTATAGCCCCCTGTAAGGGCTAAGACAAGTTCAAAGATGGGTGACCTTGACCCAATTCTAAAGGGCACAGATCCACATTAGTGAATATGGTGTCAGTGTGATTTCTGCATGATAACTTGAGAAGTTTTTGAGCTATGGCTTTCATATTGCACGTCATTGGTTTTCTACTGACCAAGGTGAAGTTCAAACATGCGTGACCTTGACCAAATTCCCAATGTCACACCGCCACTTTTGTGAAATTCAGTGTCTGCACAATAATTTATAAACTTTTTCATTTGTTGGTTTTATATTGTACATTACATTTTGGTCCTCTGTAGGGCCAAGGTTATGTTTGAACATGAGTGACCTTGACCCATTTCTCAAGGTGACACAACCACTTGTGTCAACTTCAGTGTCTCCACAATCACTGAATTTTTTAAGCTTATTTTGCTTCTGGATGCTGGATTTCAAGTGATTCTCTTTCTACTGAGGCCACCCCAAATACATGGGAAATTGGACCATATCGAAGAGGTAAACTTCTAGCATGCAGCAATAGTTTCTGCCCTAAACCACCATGTTCATATACGGCAGTCCCCTCAGTGGTGCAAACACCACCATTACATCTAGTTGCAATATGCAATTGAATCTGATGAAGAAAAAAGGTATTAAGTAAAATATTATGTATAGGTGTAGGCTACAGAGGAATGAATATCACATCATTGTTGTCAATCTGCATGCAATGGGAATAAGTTGGTGAGCATAAAGGAAGGAAGATGTGGTGCATTTAAAAATGAAACCAAATGCTAGGAGAAAAAACATGTTTGAAACAAAGCTATCCCATTTTAAAAACATATTTAATGCCCACTGCGTGCAAAAGAAAAAAACATTTAAAAAAAAAAAAACCCTATTGTTTAAAAATGCTTTTCAAACTAAACTCCCCACAGCATTGAAATATGCATTTTTAAACAAAAACAAAAGCAACACTTCCACATGATCCTGCAGCACCATCATCACAACACACTGGAAAATTACCAAACATGGCCCACATGCATATGCATGATCAAAACACAAAATGCATTTTGATGGCACTGCTGAGCCCTCTTCAGGATTATTTACACAAAACTTTTGCAAACTTTTAAGATGACTGGAGCTGTATGTGACTAGACACAAGTGTAAAAATAGCACATGTATGATGTATGCCCATCTTGTATTATGTAGCAAAACGTTATAGTTTTGAAATGACATATATAAATGCCATGGATAGCCATATATATCCTCCACTCTACAAATTTGATGCACTGTTAATTAAATTTTAATGTTTATTTTCTTAGATATTAAAGACAACTAGAAAAGGAGACACATGAAAATTAGGCGTGGGGTTAATGTTTTACATCTGTTATTGTGTCATTCGCAAACGTACATGCTAAGTTCCATCAAGAATTTAAATACGGTTTCCACAGTTCCAAACCTTTTGACTGCATGGGTATAAAAGGTTTGCAACCTTTTGTAATGTAAAATATGTTGCTGAAAATGTTTAAGATGTTTGAAATGGTTAACCACCTTTTTTAGTGCTTTCTCAACCTTTTTAATGCTTTTTTGACCTTTTTCAAATTGTTCCCCAATGTTTAAAGTGTTTGAAATGGTTTACAGCCATTTTAATGCCACTTCAATCTTGTAAACTCTTTCTCAACCTTTTACAAAGCCTTTACAAACCTTATACCAACCCTTTTCAAACCAAGCATAAAGCTTGACAAAGCAAAAAACGCATTGAGTTGTTAACTTTTAGGTGGCACAACTGGGTGAGCATTTAATAGTACAAAGTCATGTATAACTAAAACAGAGGGATAGTATCCAGTCACTGCAATGAACTGTCTGCTTTTAATACAATTGATACGTTCACCACCTTATAATATAACAGACAGAAACATGAGCTGTTTGCAGTTACCTTAATCATTACTGACATACATAAAAAAATCAACATTTCACTATTTTTGTTTATATTTTATGTTTTCATGTTTTTTTTTCCATTTATTTTCTATTTTAATGGTCAAAAGATGATGAAAATGTGTGAATTTTATTTTCCCAAATTTTTCTGTTTGGAAAATGTTGAGTATTGGTTTGCAAACTGTAACAAATGATAAATGTAGCAAGAAAAAAAAATAGAAAAACACAAAGTTAATGTGTTTATTTTCTGATCTGCACGTCCTCCATGTCCTTTCATCTCAACTTGTGTTGATCAGACTGACCAGATGTCAAGAAAAGACTCCCTCCCCAAACAAGAAAGCGTCTTGTGTAATACTCATAAGATTGTTAGAATGATCTCATGAACATAAAGACAATAACGCGGCTGTGATACTTTTTCACTATCTCTCGTGAAAAGATAACTAAGCTTGCAAATGATCCTCACATTTGTTTACAGCTCAAGAAGCACATTGTTAATTCATTGTCAAAGTTTGTTGTGTTTTGGGGATTGGGCAAAGTTGTCAGTATGTTACTTGGTCAATCAGTGTTGCATTCTAAGTCATTTAAAAGGCAAGATGGGACATCAAAATATTTTAAGAGATAGCTGCAGGCTCTGTCCTACCCTGTCTCTTAAAATATTTTAATGTCTGATCTTGTTTTTACTTATACAGTAAAACCTCTCTAATCAAACACCTTTGTATAATGAATACTTCTATACTGAATACCATTTCTCGGTCCCAATTATAGACTTCCAATGTAAGCAAACCTCCCTATACCAAACACCTCACTATACAGAACACTTTTTTCGAGTCCCAAGGGTGTTTGGTATAGGGAGGTTTTACAGGACATGTACATTTTGAGGTTCCTTCCATAACCTCTAATGTTTATACAACTTTTATGCACATAGCAAGAGTTTAATGGGTGAGTCAGACTGTTTACCATGTAGTATCATGTGTATATCACTTTGTCACTAATTAAGAACATTAACATCATTTTGGATATTTAGTTTTTGAAAGCAATTCCTTTTCAAAGAGCAATCCTTGCTGCCACCTTAAAGAAAGGTGACCTTGATATTATTCTGAACATCACAGGACTGCCGGTTTTTATGTAAAACTGCGTATCCATCTCCATTAAAATTTGTTCAAACCTGGGTGTGTTTTGGGTGTGCAAAATACATTTGCAAACCTGGCCAGTTAATACACTGCTGTAACTTGACATGGTTTCCATTAAAGTTGTTTGTAAAGTTATGCTGCTATTTCATGCTGCTTTAAGAAAGTTTTGAAATTCTAAAAAAATGTGTAAAAATAGTCATGTAATTCAGTATGGTTAGTAAAGGGATACTATAACTGTACATGGATATCGTTTTCTCCAAAACAGTGGACTATCATTATACAAGTTGACAAGTTCTCGTTGATCATTTATGTCAATGCCAACTTCTATAACACATTTTTAGCTCAGCTGACTTGTCTGTCAGCTGAGCTTATCTTATGGTCCTCCGTACGTCATCCATCCGTCCGTCGTCCGTCAACAATTTACATTTTCGACTTCTTCTCAGAAATCTTCAGCCAGATCTACTTCAAACTTGGTGGGGATGTGCCTTGGGTAGGTGTCTACCAAGTTTGTTCAAATGGTCATGGTCCATTGATTTTTGGATTTTTAATGAATTTTTTTGTTCTCTTTTGGGCAAATCTTAAAAAATCTTCTTCTCTGAAACCGCTTACCCAATTACTTTGATATCACACAGAAACACTCCCAGGTATACCTAGTTTTTAATTTGTTCAACAGGTGGTGCTGCAATTTTTTTCTATTTTTTTTATGAATTTTTGTGTGTTCTAGCTATCTTCGACTTCTTCTCCAGAACCGTCACTCAGGTTAAGCTGAAACATGGTGGATATGTTCCTTGTAGAAGGGTCAAACAAATTTGTTCACTATGTGGGAATACTGCAGATTCCTGATTTTTAATGATTTTTTTAATTCGGGTACTTATCGGTCACTGCAGCTTTCCTATTGATTACTATGGAAGTCAATGAGCAGTCTAATGCTAATTCACATTTTCAACTTCTTCTCCAAAACCATCATCCAGATTAACTTCAAACTTGGTGGGGATGTACCTTGGGTAAGTGTCTACCAGGTTTCTTCAAATGGTCATGCTCCAGTGATTTTTGGATTTTAAATGAATTTTTTTGTTCTTATTTGGACAAATCTTGAAAAATCTTTTTCTCCAAAAGCGCTTACTCAATCACTCTGATATCATGCAGGGTGACACCTAGGGACTCCTTGTTCTGAATTTGTTCACCAGGTGGTGCTGCATTTTTTGTCTAAATTTTTTGTGAATTTTTGTGTGTTCTAGCTATTTTCGACTTCTTCTCCAGAACCGTCACTCAGATTAAGCTGAAACATGGTGGATATGTTCCTTGTAGAAGGGTCAAACAAAGTTGTTCACTATGTGGGAATGCTGAGGATTCCTGATTTTTAAGCATTTTTTTCAATTTGGGTACTTATCGGTCAATGCGGCTTTTCTATTGATTACTATGGAAGTCAATGAGCATTCTAATGCTAATTCACATTTTCAACTTCTTCTCCAAAATCGTCATCCAGATTAACTTCAAATTTGGTGGGGATGTACCTTGGGTGGATGTCTACCAAGTTTGTTCCAATGGTCATGTTCCAATGAATTTTGTTTTTTTTTTATGATTTTTTTTTCAAAAATCTTTACAAAAGTTTTAATAGGAAAGTTTTAACATGGGAATTTCTTGTAATGGTTATAACTTAAATAATTTTGGCCAGGTTTACTTCAAACTTGGTGGGGATGTGCCTTGGGTGGATCTCTACCAAGAGTGTTCAAATGGTCATGCTCTATTGATTTTTGGACGTTTTATGATTTTTTTTTGTTTTTTCGGGGGCAAACCTTAAAAACTCTTCACCTGTGAAACTGCTCACCCAATTGTTTTGATATTGTTCATAGACACTGCCAGGGACACATAGTTCCAAATTTGTTCACCAGGTGGCACTGCAATATTTTCTATTTTTTTTTTTTTTTAATGAATTTTTTATATGGTTTTGTTATTTTTCACTTGTTCTCAGAACCGTCAATCAGATTAAAGTGAAATGTAATCGATATGTTCTTGTGGAAGGGTCAAACAAAGTTGTTTACTAGGTGGTACTGCTTCAGATTCCTGATTTTTAAGTATTTTCAACTCAGGTACTTATCGATCAATGCAGCTTTTCTATTGATTACTATGTATGTCAATGGGCATTCTAATGCTAATTCACAGGACAACTGACACAAAATTTACTGTTTACTTGATAACTTGATATCTGTTTTGAGTTAGTACTGTGATGCTGCACATGTTAATGTTTTTGTATGAAGGTCATGCTCAGACAGTACATGAATGACTTTGACCTCATTTCTGGGGTCACAGTGCAACATACATGAATTTCACTCTTCATTATAACTTGAGAACTTTGTCTACTTGAACCTTGATGTTGCACATGTTAGTGTTCTTTTATAATGGTCAGACTTACTCAGAACATGGGTGACCTTGATCCTTTCCCAAGTTCATAGATCTGCAAGTGTGATGAATGTCAAGATCAGCTGAGCATGGGCTGTTCACACAGCCCTCTTGTTTTCCTCACTTTTGCACATTGTACCCATAGGTATACTGGGCGATCACTTCCTCTATCACTAATGTCTTTGAAAAAAATTGTGGTGAAACTCTCATACTTGTATATATTTGACCAGTTGGTTGATACTGTCTCAGCTTTTTTCTGGACTTGACATTTGCGGGACGTGCTGTTCATGACTTCATACGTAATCTTTTCAATTTCAAAATCCAGTTCTCTTTTCATTCCCACATCACTTCATTTCTGGAATCGGGTACAACATTCTGACCAAACGGGCATGGTCAAACCTTTTAACCTTCAACCCATGAAGAAAAGTGTCTGGGCTCTTATGCCACCAGTTTGCTTCCAAGTTTCCAAGAAAAAACAGAATATATCATCAGAAAATTGGTTTTTACCTGTCATATTTCAAGTGTGAAATAGATGTTTTCGTTGCTCATTTTCATTATTTTTGTAGCTGAAGCAGAAAATCGCGGCACTGGAAGACAAGAGCATAGCAGAGAAACCCTGGCAGTTGGCAGGAGAGATTACTGCATCTAGCAGGCCTCAGAACAGTCTGCTGCAGGAAGACCTTGACTTCGAACACACAACTAAACAAGGTCAGTGGTCCTGGTGTTGTTGAGTCAAAATACAGTGTATTCCCAGGTCAGTAGCCGTATTCTTGAGGCAAGCTAACTTCAGAATAGGGCTGCAACTGCAATGACTTTAAATCATTTTTGACTCATAAATTATCATATTTACATGTAGTATTTTACACTAGTTGCTGCACTATGTGTGATAATTTTTTTACCTTCACTGACTAGTCAGTCACTGAGTCAGCTGAGGTTATTGGATTAGTAGTTAGCTGTTGTCTGTCTGTCTGTCTGTCTGTCTGTCTTTCTGAGTGTGTGTCTACCTGTCTGTGGTTCCTCTGTTCACAATTCACATTTGTGACTCCCGAAACCGTCAGCCAGATCCAGTTCAAACTTCAGTCCTTCTGATATGAGGGGGGGGGGGGGGGGTCAGGGGGGCCTCACCCTGAAAATTTTGAAAATGAGGGTGCCCAGAGTTGGATTTTCATTTCATTTTGATTGGCCAATCGTGGTGATGCGAGATGCCAATCATCGTCGTGTGTTGCCAGTGTAGGTGTTGCGTCCGACATATTTGCCATGATGGCCAACATAACAAACAACACACACAACGTCGAAAGAGCCATGCTTCACCTCGCCATTCTTGTGTTCGGCAGCGTTGGTGGCCAACCACGAGGAATCGCACAAAGCTGGCTTCAGTTTCGTATATAATCGGTCCGCAGCGCCCTCTTTTGTAGAAAAACTGACTACGAAACTATCGGGTTTCGAACAGAGCTACACAAACAAAACAGCCGCTCGCTCAGTCAGCGACACTTGATCAATTGGGGGGGGGAGGGGGGAGTGCGGGGGGTACCCCCCTCCCGCAGGGGGGTCAGGGGGGCCTTCCCCTGAAAATTTTGAAATGAGGGTGCCCAGAGGTGGATTTTGAGCATATTTTGCACCAAAAATTGACTTTTGTGGGCCCCAAAAAAGGATTACTTTTAGACTGAACTAATAACAATGTATCCTATGTACACTGATTTAAATCATTTAACATTATAATCATGATTCATGTATGGCATGTGAATGCAATAAATTTGTTCCACATCAAGTACTGGTTTATGTTTCATATGCTTGCTTTGGTGACAGGTGTTGTGTGGCATGGGAATTTGTGTGTAACCCGCTTTGTAGTCTAGTACCTGCCGTATGCATGATCATTGAATAACGCCCTTTCCTTTAACTTTTCACTCACTTAGTACTATTCAGCTTGAACAAAGTTGTTTCCTTTTTTTGCACCAGTCCAAAGGGTTTAAAAGTAAAGATCTCATAAGGGCTGAGTGCCTGGTTGATAATGCCACTTTTAACTTTATAGCACAAGTATCTGTAGCCAACACAACTGCACACAGTGTCATTGAATGATTCAGTCTGAATCTCACTTTTATCTTTAATATTATTATTAACGTAGCGAGATACAAATGTGGTGCAAATCAGCACGAACAACTTTACGGCCCTGTAACTTTTAAGCTCTTCTCATGAACATAGTAAAAGTTGCATTTTTTTATTTTTCTAGCTCTGTACTATATGTAGGGAAAAAATCGGGACAATACTGATTGTAATTGTTGAATAAACAAACCATAAAGAAGAGCATGTCTTTGATCTCAGACCCCAGCGCTCTTGGCTAATAACTTTTTTGATGTATACAACAAACTTGTGACAAGTATGCCATTTTATTGGCAATATATCAAAATTCAAAAGTGTCGTTTTATTTGGCAGTCTGTATTTTATTTGCGTAAGTGCAGGCATTCAAACACGGTGGCATCACTTAATCAGCTGAATGCACTGAGCATTGACATTCTATACAAGGTTAAAAACCAATTAGAAGGCGCAGAGAAAAATAAAAGGATACTTCTGGAGAGCTTAATCGCGTTGTTTATTCGCTATTTGCGATTAGATCACAAAACATGGTTTCCCTGTCAAGCGTACCGCTTTGCTACGTTTCATTTTGATTGGCCAATCGTGGTGACGCGAGATGCCAATCATCGTCGTGTGTTGCTAGTGTAGGTGTTGCGTCCGACATATTTGCCACGATGGCCAACATAACAAACAACGCACACAACGTCGAAAGAGCCATGCTTCACCTCGCCATTCTTGTGTTCGGCAGCGTTTGTGGCCAACCACGAGGAATCGCACAAAGCTGGCTTCAGTTTCGCATATAATCGGTCCGCAGCGCCCTCTTTTGTAGAAAAACTGACTACGAAACTATCGGGTTTCGAACAGAGCTACACAAACAAAACAGCCGCTCGCTCAGTCAGCGACACTCGATCAATTCGGGCAAGTCAAAATCAAATTGATAACCACGTAAACATTTTTTTTTGTTCACTTGATTTTTTTTAGGAGCGCTATTTTTTTGTTCTCCTAACTTAAATTTTACGAGCGCTGAGGCGCGTGGGCGTGATCACACGCCTCAAAACCGAGGGACTGAAACTTGGTGCATAATTATATACCTTGGGGGAGTCTCTACCAAATTTGTTCAAATGATCACACTCCAGTGATTTAAAAAAAAATTAATGAATAAAACCCATTTGCATCCATCATCAATCTGTCCTCAAGATTTTTTACATTGAAAACTTTTTCTCCAAAACTCTTACAGGAATATTTTGATTTTGCACAAGGATGTTTCCCAGGTCTTCCGCTACAAACTTTGTTAACGAGATAATGATGCAATATTTTTTTTTTTTTTATATATTTTTGGAATTTGTATGTGTACATGATTGTGCAAATACAAACCTTGTGTTTTCGTAGGAGTTCTTTCTTTCTTTCCACTCTATGGCATTTTTTCTTAGGCACCATAAAAGTGACTGAGTTGAAAATTGGTGGGAACAATGCATCTGCAATGGAATTTGGCATCTTACTTTGAATTGAGATCAAAATTGAATTGAGTACAGTGCACATAAAACTCTACTGGATGACCCACTTTTTGCATCACTGTGACTCAATTATAAGGAGTTTAGCACTTGTTCAAGTTTATTGTTTTTATTCAATAACTCAAAAAGCTATTACCCGATTGAATAATTGGACCATGCGTGCATAGCTGGATGCATGATGCACATTTTGAATTGAATGATTTTTTAATCTGAGTTGAAGGTGAAAGTCATATGGCCAATTGAATTTAGGGGTCAAATGTGAAAATCTTGTGAATGCTGTGCCTTATGTTCTTTTTAGTGGATTACTATGAAATTAAGTGGGATTGTGGAGGAGGTCAAAATCTGGACTGATGGAGTTACTGGTGGCGCCATCTACAGTTTGACAGAAACTACAAGCCAAACTGTGTTGAACAAGATAAAAATTCAATACCTTGAAAAATAATGAAGCTAGACATCCCAAATTGATAGGTAGTTTAGATTATGCCCAATGCTATTTTATTGTGGAATATCAACAATTGTGATCTTGCATTTATAGGTCACTGTTCATGTAAAGTTGAGAGAAATGATTTGGTGATTTTAGTGTGTATCTTGGACATCAATGAAGAAGAGATCCTCCAGATCAATATTTCACTTGAAATGTTTTGCTTCCAGTCTTGATTATTGTAATACATTTCGAGTCATCAGAGAATTAGGCCCTTGGGCCCCCCGTGTCTTGCATACATGTATATGTGGCTCCAAAACTATTTCACCTACATGTACCATCTTGAAGTTTTACAGAATTATTAATCGGTATGTGAGGATTTGCCCCAGGAGTTTTGTTTGACTGTGTCAGTATGACCCCCTTGATTTACTGAAAAGTACTATTGTCCCATGTCTGACATGAAACTTTTGTCATGCATGTCTCCAAAACTATTTGACCAACCTAAACTTTACAGGATAGTCATTAATCAGTGCATGAAGATGTGCACCTGGGGTTTTGTATGTCTGTACAACACACTTCATGTAGTGCAAGTGACCATTGTCCTCCCTACATCAAGTTCTCTTTACAATAGTGAGACAGTAAATTACAGGCAGTTAAAGAAGTAAGAAACAGCATCATTAGTTGAAATCAAGAAAGGTTTACATTGGCCCTACCACAATGTACTGAGATCCAGTCAAGGTTTGTCATGCTGTCTCATGTACCTTGCCTGATACATTACTTTTATTCACATCAGCTGTGTTTTGCCATGACACCCCATTTCAAAGTGGACAAAAAGAAGGACAGGCGGGGCATCTGTGTCCTATGGACATATTTCTAGTTTATTCTGCAAATGCAATAAATCTGGCATAATAGCACATGTCCAAAGTAATGGTGGATCCTACAGCTGTGGTTATTGTAAAGCTTAGTATGAAAGTACCTTGTAGGCTTCTTTTGGTGGTGTTAAATTTGGCCTTGAGTGACATTGAAAGATTGAACTGACATGTATTGGCTTACAGCTTGGTTATGTTGGATCTTAGGCGCATGGTTACTATTAAATATTACTGAGAAACTGCTAATGGGTTTTCTTTTGGTGTTCTTAATTTTGACCCCAAGTGACCTTGACAGGTCAAACTGGCATACAGGCTTATATGTTGGCAATGGTGGATCCGACATGTAGACCCATAGTTGTACTATTAAACAGGACAGCAGGTTCTGGTCTGCAAAGCACAGGATAATTATTATCTTCTTGCCATGTTTACTTATTTCACTGATAGTACAAAAGAGTAAAATAATATTTTAACATAGATTTAACAATAACTGGGTCCAAAATAAGTGTAGTGAAAAGAAAACTTAAGTTAAATGCCTGAAATGTAAAACCATGAAAATTTATTTAAAATTAAAGTACATGTAAGTATAATATTTTGCTGAATATATATACAAACCCTTTCAGGTGACATGTGTGATTTTGATGCTCAGTGTTGGGCAGGAAGCTGGGATCCTGTGTGTAGTTTTTTTATTTCAAATAGCATGAATATATGTATTGTCTGCAAAGTCTGCTTATACTTATGCAATCCATGACAAGGTTAAACAGGTGTTTATCAAACAATGTACATGTACATGTATGTTTCAGGAGAAAAATGCAGCTCAAGTACATGTAATGTATCCATGCAGGCTGGCTGTGGACTTGTGCATTATTTTTGTCCTTCATATCGACACTAGGTGGCAGCACCTTCAACTGGACCCTTCCATCATGATACAACAATACATTTGAAGTGAGTTTGAACAATGTTTTTGTTGCTTGCAGCACCAGTTGTCACTGAAGAGACAACACAGAAGTTGGAGGACATTATTAAACAAAGGATCCAGGACCAGGTCTGTGTCACAGTCAATCTTTCTCCCTCCTTTAAAGTGTATGTGGAAGCCAGAAACCTGCAACTTTCTAGCCTGACTATCACAAATAACCTGCTTATGATTACAAAGACGGAATTTTCTGCAACACATGTGATGTTGTATACTTCTGTGACCATGGCAACATGGATCAATGAACCAGCAATCTGTGTTTGGAAATTTACATGCTTTTGTTTGATAAAGTTTTATTTTCAGGTACAAATGTAGAAACCTTTTGTCCTCAATTTATGAGAGAGTATCCACTTTTGAACAAAAGTGCCTTTCAAATTGCAAAAGTCTTATGTTCCCAGAATTCTCCCTATAACGCAGAACATGGCAGGCCCTGAAATATATTTCTCCATGCACCCTTTTTTTTTTTTAACCAAATTTTACTTTTGAAATTTACATTTTGGCTGACAAAAATGATGGTAGAGATAGAATTTACAGTGGGTGCACAGAAGTTAATTTCCGATGTAAGTATTTACTGAAATTTATATGAAAGGTTACTTGAGATTTTTAGCTCAGCTGATGTGTCAGTCAACTGAGCTTTTAGGATTATCAGTTGTCCATCATCCTTCAGCCTCATCAACATGGTTGTCATGTTTACACTTTTGACTTCCGCAAAACCATTGTCAGAATCCTTATGTAGCATAAATTGGTTTCTGTGTGATAGAAATGTAACATTGCATGAGTCGCCTAACATTTTCAGGACAACTACATGTAAACAGTGGTGTCAAGAAAACTCATATAATATAAACAGCTTTATGCTTTCACGTAAAAACCAGAATTTTAACCAGCTGTGGAAGAGATGGAAGAAAAGGGAACTATGCTTGTTCCTTAGTAGTGCAAAGGGTAAAATAAAAATGAATTTGCTGGGAAAGTGCATTAAGTGTCCAGCATAAGGTACATGTATTTACGGAGGTGCTAGAAGAAAATGGCATGTGTTGTAGGCATGGGATGATGTGGAACGGAAAGAAAAGCCAAAAGAGGAACCCTTTGAGTACAAGAAGCGTCTGGTTCTGGACCAAGAGAAGAGCAAAATGAGTCTGGCTGAGGTCTATGAACAGGAGTACATTAAGCAGACACAGGTAAGGCTAACTGATGTATGTATGTATGTATGTATGTATGTATGTATGTATGTATGTATGTATGTATGCAGGTAGGTTTGTTTATATGTATATATGTGTGTGTGTAGATACATACAAAAATATAAGTTAAAACAAGTTTTTATATGTATGTTCAGGCCGCCACCTCTTTCTTCCAAAGAGGCCCCAAAACTGCTTGATGCAGAGGTGAAAACACGATTTTAACACACGCTTTTCTTTTAGCATCTTCTCATATGTGTTCTGATGCACACAGAATTTTTCCCAGTTTTTAAATCCCAATCTTTTCTAATGCATATTTTTGCCTTTTTTTTCTCCTCGGAGTCCAATCTCTTGTATTAGCCGGAGTCTATTTTTCATGGAGTTTGCCTGGTCTGGAGAATGTCTTTGGATGTATCCCCCCCCCCCAAAAGTGGATACAATGTAGATTTTAAGTGTATCTTCCTAACACATTTGGACTGCAAATGAAACTTAGACAATCTTTGTGTATGCTTTTTAAAGAAGAAAATTGTAGAGATTGGCAGGGTTTGAACCAAAAATTGTGTGTACCAGAGTCCAGCTTGCTATCCATTATATACCCAGGTGTCATACAATAAGTGCTATTTTAATCCTTTCAGTACCCAATTTTGGACAGAGTCAACAGCTTTTCTGCACCCAATGCATGCCGAGAATAGCTGTTGACCTGGGATATTTTCTCTGGAACTAGAGGCATACTTATACTTGAATGAAAGGTCTTTTTTACAAGGAATAGGAATATGAGATCCTTATAATTCAGACTAGTTTCACTTTTAATTAGTAGATCGACTTTACACGTGATTGGCACTGAAAGAGTTAATGTTCTCTTCACTGCAGCACATCTGTTGTTGACTGAAATTGAATGAGGACAGTCAGCATAACAGGTCAAATGTCACAGTCACTACATTGTTTGGGTTTCTTTTTTTTTTCACCCAAATTAACTCTTTCAGTGCCAATCATGACTAAAGTCGATCTACTTTAGTCACACTAGTCTGAATTATCATAAAGATCTCAGATTCGTATTCCTCCTAAAAAGACCTTTCATTCAAGTACCAGCATGCTTGTAGTTCCAGAGACAATAACCCAGGTCAATAGCTTTTCTTGGCAATGTGCCCAATGCGTGCCGAGAAAAGCTGTTGACTGAGTCCAAAAATTGGTACTGAAATGGCTAAGTTGTTTATTAACCCTTTCCCCCTCAAACCAGCCAAAACCGGCTGGTGGTCAAATGTCGTCTGCTTCAGTGTTTTCAACTAATTTCAACAGTTATGAAAAACAGTTTGACTGAGAACTGTACATGAGACTTATCAAGATCACATGCCCCAGGTCAACAGCTTTCCTTGGCATGGGTTGGGCACTTAGTGCCCAACCCATGCCAAGGAAAGCTGTTGACTCAGTCTTAATTCAAGGGGGAAAGGGTTAAACAGTTATGTAGTTTCTGATGGCGTATACATGCAATACCACAGTACGTTATTCCCCTTGGAGCCAAGTGTATTAAAAATAGGCTTCTTGGCTTCTGCTTTAGCTTGGAGTCTAATATTCATGCACTTGGCACTAGAGAGATAAACTCTTACATATTTTTTTTTCTATTGTTGTGTTACAAAGTACATAACATATGTATAAGAATGAAGGGGCAATCTGTTCTCATATAGAGTGAGAGAATGTACTATGGGAAATGGGAAACCACTCTCTTAAATTATTCATAATGTTCATTGATACAATGTATGCATTGGTTGCCCTGTGTCTTTAGTATCTTGGTTTAAACTTTTATTGCAGGACACAGAGGGAACACTAGGTATGACAATAACATTCTAGGTGCTCTGCTTTCTTGCAATTTGCATTGAATGCCACAAATACTTGGATTGTATTTCAAAACTTAAAAATGGCATGTTTTGGCAAATCAGCCCCAGATGTTAAGCAAGCTTAGAAGTTCCACATTTGTCCATTTTTGGCAGATGTAATAACTTCATGTGTTATAGACCAACTTCTCTCTCTCAAAAAAAATAAAGCTTGCTTGACAAATTCACAAGTGTTGAACATGATGAAGTTAATAACACAAGTCAATACATGCTGGCTTTGTACACTTTTCCAATAAGCATTGCATCTAAACTGAAAACACAGAAGACAGGATGTCTAGAGATTTCACCAACAACCAGTTCAGATGGAGATGTGTAAACAAAAACGAAAAAAATAAGCTGTGATTTGCTGAATTCGAATGCAGAGCTCACGAGACACTAGTTTTACAGCACATGTAGAATGAGACTTGGAACTTGTGAAGGTTTGAATATAATTGTGCTACTCAAGGATGAGAATACCAGTAGTGAATCTGACAGGGACAGCTGCGATAAATGTACAATCACTGCCTTAAAGTAGCCTGAAAGGATTGTCCAGAAGACTTTCACCCTTTCCTGCTCAAATCCCCCGGAAGTGCCAGGATGTGAATGTTGTCTGTCTCTTGAACATTTTTACTTCAATTTCCTGTTATAAGATAACATTTGTGGTGACATTTGCATGTAAAACCATTCATGGTGGCATGCCATAGGTTAATAGCTTTCCTTGGTTTGGGTTGGGTGTATTGTGCCCAACCCATGCCAAGGAAAGCTATTGACTCAGTCATACTCTGACCTGGAATGGGTTAAAGCCCCATTTTATGATTGAAGGCTCACTGTGCCCTCCCCTCTCCCCCTCTTATCAGTATGAATGATTGACTGCGCAGATGAAAACACAATACTCTGTTGCAGATAAGGCCCTGTGTACTGGATTACATGTACAGATATTCTGGGTTAACCTTCTCTACTCTTCTCTCTCCCCCCCCCCCCCCCCCTTGCAATATTGGCAAAAATTCTTGACTGACTGAACATTACAAGCAACTGTGGGTGAGCCCGGTCATGAGGTGAAATCAGAGTCACTGTCTGGCCTTGTCCAGTATTAACAGCTTTCAGTAATATTACAGTTTGTGGACCGGTTACAATTTGTGGAATGTAAGTCATAAAAGCCAGCTGTTAAAATTTGTAGAGGATGCAAGTTTCACTCCTGCTTACAATTTAGATTGTAAATTTTGATGATCACTTTTACTACACTAGATTAAGTGTAATTGTGTAGTGTTATCAGCACTGCATACATTTATGTCTGATACCCAAAATTGAATGGCAGTTCCTTAATACATATACATATACATATATATATATATATATATATATATATATATATATATATATATATATATATATATATATATATATATATATAGTGGTACCTGCTATTTAAGACCACCCCTTCTGCCAGCCAAACGTGGCCACATATAACAGGTGTTCTTAAATTGCAGGTAAATTTACAAAGTATATAGACTGCTATGCCATCAGATGGGCCTCAAAAGCCAGGTGGTCTCTCATGGCAGTGGTCTTAAATTGCAGATTCCACTGTTTATGTGTGTGTGTATGTATATATATGTACATATACAGTGGTCCCCCTCTCATATAGCCCCCCTCAAGAGGGGCCACCCTAAGGCTCTTAGAAAGGCCATTTCTTTGTGCAGCAGCAATGGTGCCTTTGGGTGGCCTGATAAGAGGGGATTCCAAACTAAATGGGTATATATATATATATATATATATATATATATATATATATATATATATATATATTTATCTCATGTTTTGGTGGATTTTAGTACCATAACAGACTTTGATATATGCCATATCGGCTAGGCCTTGGCAAAATACAGGAAGGATGCTATATGCACAATGTTATAGAACTTTTCTGGGAATACCTATAACCGGAAGAGTTCTATAACTAGACCGGAAATGATGTAGGCCTAGTTCAAAACACAGCGTCTGCTAGGCCTACGTTGTCTTCAAGTCGCTAGATAAATTTACCATGGTGTTATTGGAACTTAATCGACACAAACATGAGATAAATAAATTATAGTATAATTTGTTGGTGATATCAAGTATATGGACTCTCACAGGATACCATATACTTCATATCGCCAACAAAGTATACTATAATCTATACACACACACACATATATATATATATATATATATATATATATATATATATATATATATATATATACTGTCTTGAGCCTGATAGTAGCACATGCCCTAATAGAAGCATGCCCCCACTTTCAATCGAAGTGGTCTAGATTCAAAATCAAGATTTTTCCTGTAATTTAGCAAAGATGATACATCCAAATGAAAAATTAAGTGTCACTGCAGTATATTAATGTTTATTTAACACCGAAATAAACTGCACAGCCTTCAAAAGCTTCAATCAAGAAAAGTACTTATTCCATAGTCCCGCGAAAACAATGCAAGAGCTGGCGAATCTTTGCATTGGCACGGCATGCTACTATTAGGATGAATACAGTATATGTGTGTGTATATATATATATATATTTATATAAAGGTGTCAAAAATGTGAGGATATAGGAACTGACTCAAAAGTACATCTAGCCTGTTTGACATCAATTAAATTTAACATTATATGAAAGTGGACACTCGTTAGAGGTGATCTTGCATAAAGATCTGACAATAAGATGCTGATTCCCTGGAGATTGGGTCACCAGCTTTCCTTGGCCCAGTCAGGGTTTAATGCATCCCAAGGGTACCAAGGAGAGTTGCCTAGTAACGGTCACCAGGTTTTGATACAAATGAGGAAGAAGATGCTGATCACGTTTACCACATGCTAAGCTTTCTGGTCATGTTAGAAGGGGACAAGTGTCATATGCATGTTGATACATTGGGTGTGCTCGGGTTAAGTGCCTGCACTTGGTGTATACATACATGTCCCTTGAAAGTTGTGAAAATTGGTGCTCAGGTGAGTAATTTGTGTAAATCATGAATTTTTCTTTTTTCAGTCTTCCAATGAAACTGCAGGTCAGGTGTCACAATACTGTTAGTTGTCTTTTGAATTTTGAAAAGTTTGCCCAGGAAACTGCTTGAAAAGACCTTGAATGTCAAAGCTTGTAATGTGTATGAACTGTGGAAATAGGATTGAGAAAATACCACAAGGGGTCTGGCCACAATGGCCTCAAAGTACAACAGATTCTTTATATAGTAGTACCCTTTGAACTGTCAATTCACTTAATACATATTTGTGACCACAGAAAAAAGAAGAAGTGGAAGAGGCAGATCCTGAGCATGAAGAAATCAGGAAGATGATGTCATCACTCTTCACCAAACTAGATGCTCTGTCCAACTACCACTACACACCCACAGCTGTGAGTATACACTAGAGCATAAGGCCATTTGAAGTACTGCCATATACATGATATATGGGCAGCTCCTTGCACTAGAGCACCAGGCCATTTGAAGTCCTGTGACAGTCATATATGGGCAGCTCCTTGCACTAGAGTACCAGGCCATTTGAAGTCCTGCCATATATGGGCAGCTCCTTGCACTAGAGCACAAGGCCATTTGAAGTCCTGTCATGAATGGGCAGCTCCTTGCACTAGAGTACCAGGCCATTTGAAGTCCTGTCATATATTGGCAGCTCCTTGCACTAGAGTACCAGGCCATTTGAAGTCCTGTGACAGTCATATATGGGCAGCTCCTTGCACTAGAGTACCAGGCCATTTGAAGTCCTGTCATATATGGGCAGCTGCTTGCACTAGAGTACCAGGCCATTTGAAGTCCTGTCATATATTGGCAGCTGCTTGCACTAGAGTACCAGGCCATTTGAAGTCCTGTTATATATGGGCAGCTGCTTGCACTAGAGTACAAGGCCATTTGAAGTCCTGCCATATATGGGCAGCTCCTTGCACTAGTTACCATGCCATTTGAAGTCCTGTCATATATGGGAAGCTGCTTGCACTAGAGTACAAGGCCATCTGAAGTCCTGTCATATATGGGCAGCTGCTTGCACTAGAGTACAAGGCCATTTGAAGGCCTGCCATATATGGGCAGCTGCTTGCACTAGAGTACAAGGCCATTTGAAGTCCATGTAATAAAAAAAAGGAGAAGTGCATTACTGTGGATCTTCTGGTCATTTGAAGCCCATATAAATGTTGGCAGCTCAATACACTTGGGCACAAGGTTGTTTATTGTCCATGTAACCCATGGAACCAGGTCATTTGAAGTCCATGTAACATATGGGCAGCTCATTGCAATAGAGCACCAGGTCATTTGAAGTCCTCTAACATGGGCAGCTCATTTCACTAGAGCACCAGGGGCCATATGCATAAAGCAGGTGCAACTTACACCGGGTGTAAGTCATTGTATAAAGGTGCCCAAGTGTAAACTAACAAAGACTTGCACCATGGTTTAGCCAAAAATGGGATCAACCACGTTTATGCATATGGCCCCCAGACATTTGAAGTCAGGTGACATGGGCAGCTCAGTATACTAGAACAGCAACCATTTGAAGTCCATGAAACACATGGGCAGCTTACTACACTCCCCTAACATATGGGTGACATTTGAGCAGCTCATGATTTGTACTCAGTCGCTCATCATTAACCCTTTCCGTGCTCAGTCAGAGCTCAATCAGCAACTTTCTTTTGCACAATAATTTGGCTAATTTGAGCAGTTTAGCATCCTTGATATCTGATTGATCGTATGAAGTTTAGTAAGACATATATGTCAAAATAAAACAAAACAAAAGAAAACAAAGCAATGCCAGTGGTGCCTCCTATAGGTCAATGAAAGATGTGACCCAACATTTGTAGTGATTTATGAAATTCATTATTTTGAGAAATAATTTGGCTAATTTTCTCAAATGTACAATGAACATGTATGTTTTCTGTTGAGAAGTTTTATATAACATAATATGGGTGACCTTGACCTACTTTTCCAGGGTCACCAATGGAATACATATCAGAAATGATTTTTTTGTTGATGGTTATTACATTTTTACATGTCAATATATAATCATATACCATTACAGAAATAATGTATATCCACATGTTTTTGACCTTTGGACTGCAGGTGGAACCTCTGGTGGCACTCTGTTGAACTAACATCATATCAGTAAAAAACATTGAAGTCATATGATGACGAATTGAAGTGGAGCTACCAAATTTATATAAAATGTGTGTTAGCACAGTGGTCAATTTTGTGAAATTTTGGTCATGATATATTTTTCAAGGTCACTAAGCATTCAGTACAGTACTCTAAACATCCTACAATTGTCATGTGATAATTAGCTTTTCTTTCATCTGTTTGTGGGTTGGGCATGCCGGCCAGAGTGACATTGGTTGAGGTATTACCCTTTTCTTGAGCTGACAAGAGATCATGTATACTGGTCTGCCCCATGCATGTAATTAACATACAATTAGCCACCTGGGGGTAGCAGCACTTCTCATTCCCTTGAAGAAATACTTCCAAATGTCATATGTATTCTGCTAAACCTCAACACTGGTCTATTCAGTTGAAACCTTGATTTTGTGGGACAAGCGTAGGTCAGCTGAGCACAAGCTGTTCACGCAGCCCTCTAGTTTTGTTAATATTTTGGCCAAATCTTAATAAATCTTCTCCAAAACCACCTAGCCAATTAATTCAAAATTGGATAGGAACATTTGAGGACATGGCAGCAAGAGTTACACAGTGCATGGGTGACCTTGACCCCAAACTTAAGGTCACAGGGTCACTTAGGTATATTTAACTCTACCAATAATAACTTGAGACCTATTTCAGCCTGGACTTTCATGTTTGCCATGGTTATGATTCTCTTTGAAGTATTACCCTTTTCTTGAGCTACTCAGACAGTACGTGAGTCACTTTGACCTCATTCCCAAGGTCACAGGACAACTGACATGAACTTTACTGTTCACTTGATAGCTTGAGATCTGTTTTGAGTTAGGACCTTGATGTTGCCCATGTTAACGTTTCTCTATTAAGGTCACACTTAGACAGTACATGAGTGACCTTGACCTCATTTCTGAGGTTACAGTGCAACATACATACAAACTGTCGATTATACTCCAGGGCCAGAATTTCGCAAAATTTTGCGAGAATATATTTGGTTTTTTTGTCAACTAATTTTCTTTTTAAAGGAAGACAAGTTTAGGAAAATCTTTACGCAAATGAATTCTGGAATTCTCGCTGAAATTCTAAGCCTGTTCTCTTCAATTAACTTGAGACCTACTTGAACTGGGACCTTGATGTTGCACATTTTAATAATCTTCCATAAAGGTCAGACTTACTCAGTACATGGGTGGCCTGGATCCTAACCCAAGTTCACAGAACCACAAAATTAGTGTGATGAATATCTAGGTCAGCTGAGCATGGGCTGTTCACACTGCCCTCGTTTGGATTATTTCTATGTCCTAAAAGAAAATTGATTGTCAGATGTGTCCTGTATTAAAACCTTTTTGTAGCCCACTAATATTTAAGTTGACAGCCAGTTAGTGTTATACAAAGTAACAAATACATTCAGGTATGCTTGTCTCATTGGAATAATATCTGTTGATAAGCTAAAATAATAAGTTAAGTAGCCATGGTGGTTAAGAGGCTTGTCCCATTAGTTTCTCTGCCACTGCATCTGATCAGGAACTGTTTATATACTAAGTTCATCTACTGTTACAGTAGTTACCATGTAAAAAGGTACATATATTTACCTGTAATAGTAGCCTGACGTTCATATCTTGGTGGATACTACATCATTTCAAAAACATCTCTGTTTGAAAGGAACAGACTTTCCAAAAAAGGAAAAGCTGATGACGTCTGCTTGCTGGGGTCAGCTGGTGCATTAAATGAGGCATTCTAGAATTAGAACAATGGCAGTATTGTTGCAATAGCCCAGGATAGGTGCAGATAAATTGACAGTTGGTTTTGATTTAAAGAGTGTTTGCCATTTTTTTTTCTGGTTTAACACTGTATGTGTTAAAATGGAGTGAGATTATCTGTTGATGTTTTAATTTTCATGAACTTCCATAAACTTTGTTGATAAATTGTTTTAGGCTGCTCCTGAGGTGAAAATTGTCAGTAACTTACCGGCCATATCCATGGAGGAGGTGGCTCCTGTCACAGTCAGTGACAGTGCATTGTTGGCTCCAGCTGAAATACATGTAAGTATGTCTGACCATGCAGCTATGTATACAAGACTGCACTTGGGACCCATTGAAATCAAAATACGCAGTATACATATTAATATCCCACCACAAAGCACAGGTTTGACGTCTGGCTGTCACAGAGGACATGCGGGTTGCATCACTGTCACAGACAGCCCATATGCTCATTTCTTACAAAATTAGCATTTTTTTGGAGAAATTAAGTTTACAAGTGCCAAGCTGGTATAATCTCTTTTAGTACTTCCCGAGCCATATTTAAGAAAAAGTTCCATATGCCTTCAATAAGTATTCTGCATTTCCAAAATATTAGTAATATCCCGCTTGTCCCCCACAGGTACCCACCCGTATCTCGCCATATCTCACCAAGTGAGATTAGGCAATGAAGTATGCAGTTGGGGCGCGAACTTAATATGCATGTCTCCTGTTGTGTTCTTCCAGCGAGGAAACTATCACTTGATGTTGGGATGCAGGTACAGTTATTTAGCCAAAGAATACCTGATCAATGTACAACTAGATACACTTTGAAAAAGTTGATGGAGATGCAAATTGATTCTTCAAATTTGATTAGGGTGCAGCTAGTCCAATTTTACTTGGACACCTTTTAAATATTGAACAGTGACAGGTGTTTGATATTGAATAGTATTCACATTCATTTGTTGACCTGACCCTCCAGTGTGGCACTTATCATGGTCAACTATCTGCAGCTAGTCTCAGGCTTTCTGTCAGATTCATTGAAAATTTTGCACAGTTCACGGGTATAATGTTGAACACATTGTCAAGTGCTCATCATAATTCAGCACAAATATCACTTCAACTTATTCAAGTCTGAACATATTGGCCTCAAATCTGTAGCAAACTGAAGTTTATGTATTGAAGCAAAAACATGTGTTGCAGATTTTCCAATTTTTGTTCTGTATTGCGACCATTGTTGATCAAAGGTGGCCTAGCCTTTGGTGTGTTATCTTTTCAACTTCAAACATCTGTATATGTGTACATGTATATGAGGAACAACAACAAAAGCTCAAAATTTGAGACCTGTTTTTATGTTTATAGGGTATTATATAGTTAACCACTAATTTGACATTAAAATCAATTTAAATGTAGGAGTTACAGCCAAATTTGTATCAAAAAATGATAGTCACTTCTACACACTTTGATAATTGCTGTGTAAACATTGTACCTAGTAAACCCTACTACAGTGCTACAGAATTAACCCTTATGTTGTTTGCTTTCCAAAAATGTATACTTTATGGACTTTTTGAGTATTTAGAGAGCTATCAAAAGAAAAGTGCCCCTCATCACTAAAGCCAATGCTAACTTGCTGCATATCCTTAAGACTGGATGTCCCCTGTTTGTGTTCCATGCCATATTCACTGAATACTAAATGAGCAGACACTATACATAGTGTGTACTTGCGGTTTTGCTGTCCAGCTGTACTGGTCACACTCTGAATGACCTGGTTTTGCTTGTTTTTTGCTTGGCCATAGCTTTTCATGTACAGAGGGTTGAATCAACCATGCAGTACCTAATAATGTGAGAAACCATAGGCATATCTTAAAGCATAATTATTTTGAGGTTATGCAGCAACTTAGTGAATTTTCATTTAAAATGATAACTCAATCAGCTGCTTGAGCTCAGACTGACATGGGGCGTGGTGATGCTTTTATATAAAGTCAAAAAACTCGGGGGGGGGGGGGGGGGGGGGGAGTTGCAGAAGTGGACAACATACAGTTCTGCTGCATGTATAGAATAAAAAAGACAAAAAGACCAGGCCATCAGATATATATTAAGTTGTTAAATAAAAAAGGCGTGATAGCCTCTCCAATGCATTTTGAGACTAAGAGGGCCTTTGGTCATAGTAGGAGGCTATTCAGAACTTCTTACTTATTCGTGACCTTAAGTAGAAAAGTGAGCACAAGAGGCAGAGAGCTGGGTTGATATGACATCGCAGTCACAGGATGAAAAAATTCAGACGGCATATAGTTGAGTATTAAGTTTTAAAAAAAGAGTAATACAATGTTAGCAAGGTTGAACACAAATTTTGTTGCCTGCTTTATAGTGATTTCTGTCAAACTCCTTATAACAAAATATTTTCATTCTAAACAGTGTGTTAATTGAGTGAAAAGGTTTTAGCTATCGTGAAAAAGACTGATGGAATAGGTTGTCCTTTGGTCAACTGGCATATTATGATCAGTAACATTATTTGTCTTGAAGATAGAGGGGCAGGTTTGTTCCTTTAATGCTCACCTTTGAAGGTGTCGGTTTATGCCCCCCCCCCCCCCCCCACTGGAGGAGGGGCATATCGTAATTGCTTTTCCCATGCATCTGTGTGTCTATGCATCTGTCTGTCCACTTTTTGTGTCAGAGCTTGAATTCACTTGGCCTTCAACTTAGATTAATAAAACTTTACACACAGGTGCATCTGGACATAAGGGTGTGTCATGTACCAAAAGTAGGTCACTAGGTTCAGTATCTGGGTCACAGTGATATATTCTTTTAAAATCATGTCCAGGCAATAATTTCTTTACAATGTAACTAACATCAATGAAGCTTTGCACAAAGATGCATCTACACATAAGGGTGTGTCATATACCAAGACCAGGTCAAGTATCTGGGTAACAGTGACATATCCTTGTAAAATCGTGTCTGGGCTATAATTCCTTTACTATTTGATTTAGTTTCATGAAACCTCACACACACATGTATGTTGACCTAAAAGTGTGTTATAAAACAAAAGGAAATCACTAGGTCGAGTATCTGGGTCACGGTGATGTAATCATGTGCAACCATATTACATTGTATGTGTGGACTGTAATTCTATTGTCCCTCAAATTAGATTAATGTAACTTTACACACAGGTGCACTTAGACATAAGGGTGTGTCATGAATCAAAGTAGGTTGCAAGGTCAAATATCTGGGTCACAGTGACATATCCTTGTAAAATTTGTCTGGGCTATTATTCCTTTGCCATTTAACTTTGTTTAATGAAACTTGATACACACATATATCTTGACCCAAACGTGTGCCATAAAACAAAAGTAGGTCACTAGGTCAAGTGTCTGGTTATGGTGATACATTCATGTAAAACTACATTACACTTCATGTCCAGGCAGTAATTCTGTTTTCCTTCAAGTTAGAGTAATGAAATGTTACACACAGTTGCATCTAGGCATAAGGGTGTGTCATGAACCAAAAGTAGATTGCTAGGTCATGTATCTGGGTCACAGTGACATATTCTTATAAAGTCATGTCCAGGCTATCATTCTTTTATTGCTTCACTTAGTTTCATGAAACTTGACACACACATATATCTTGACCTAAAAGTGTGTCATATAACAAAAGTAGGTCACTACATCAAGTATCTGGGTCACCTTGATGCATTCATGTAAAACTACATTACACTTCATGTCTGGGCTGTAATTCTGTTATCCTTCAACTTAGAATCATGAAACTTTACACATGTGTGTATCTGGACACAAGAGTATGTCATGCCGAAAGGTAGGTCACTAGGTCAAGTATCTGGGTCACAGTGATAGCCTATTTTTATTGAATACAGGCATTCCAAAATGAAACCTGTGATAAGCAAGATTATAAATGAGGTGAGGGGGCATATATCTAGCAATTTCTGATTAGCTTTTAATTTGTTTTGAATCCAAAGTGTAAATTGAAATTATGCACAAATAACCTTGATCCTATGTCCAAGGTCACACACCAGCTTCATTGAAAGTGAATCAACCACTTACATGTTAATTTCTTATGCATTTATCTGTAGAGGATAAGACATCTTAGATCACCCTTGAATGCAGTAATATTCCATCCCAATTTGATCCGTTATGCACAGGCTGTACATGCAAGGTCACCTGAGCTCAGGACTGTCACAGTCCTTATGTTGTGTCTGATATGAAGCTTATGTTTTTTGCCTCAGTCTCATCAGGACAAAAGGACAGTCTGTGGTTGTGGTATAATTATGGTCTGTTGCTTGACAGGAAAAACAAAAGGGGGACCTGAAAGGGAGTACCGAGAAATCCGGCACAGATCGTAAACGGGAGAGGCGGCAGAAGAAGGCAAGAAAGCGGATGCGATTGAAGGAGAAGGAACATAAGCAGAAGCTGATAGAACAGATGAACCCTGGCCTTGGCAACAAGTATGCCAGAGAACGGGCTGTTGCCAGCCTGCAAAAACAGAGCAAGAGTGGGACGGCAGTCACCATCATACAGGTTTGTACACAGCCAAGAATTAAATTGCCACCTAAACATTCCACATTCCAATCTCCTTGTTTTGTGCACTCTTAGTGTATAGTGGTAAAGTAAATGCAGAGCTTAGTCTAATGCAAAGGTAAATAATAATTTCAACCCCCTCCCCCCCCCCCCAAAAAAAAACAAAAACCAACAAAAAAAAAAAAAAAGGAACAAAAAAAAAAACAAAAACAAAAAAACAAACAAACAACTTTTATAACATTAGACATTTGCTAGTAATTACAGGTATGCATCGGGGGGGGTGGGGGGGTGGGGATGCATATAGTGTTTAGTCCCGTCGCCCTGCAATAAAGCCAGTAATAAAAACAAAAGGTATGAGCGTAGTAGTAAGGCCAGTAATTTTAGTTATTACATGCAGTAGAGCTAAGAATGCACCTGAACATGTACTAGAGATACCTGCTCTATGTACACATTGTGGCCATTTAGGTTGAATTTTACAAAAGGGACTTTCTTCTCTCACAGCACATTGTTTTGAATATAGTGCCTGACAATTTTCTTACAGATAAGGGGGCACATTTAACTAATTTTTTTAAATTTTGAAGTGTCGTTTCGGCTTAGTTCTTTTCTTCTGTCAAATTGCAGAGAAAATGTTTTACAAATCTGGACTGTACCAGTATATTTCAAAATTGCTCAAGAAGCCAGATCAGCCCTGTGGGGTATGATGCACTTTCCCAGAAGGTGTTCCATGTTGTTTAATAAAGTTTACGTCCTGCTGGTCATGTGTACATGTAATAATAATATGCAGCTGCCGTCATTAATGGCTGTCCTCTCCAGAGTGTCTTGAGGAAAGCTGTTGACTGCATCTTTAGAGGGCAACTGCTTCGTAAAACTGTTAACTACATACTGCAATACAAAATACAATGCACTATTAACATCTCCAGTGTAAGATTGCCGCAGTGTTAGAAATCTGTAGTACTGTCACCATAAGCTGACATCAATGGGAATAAATTTGATCATCAGTTACCTAATTATGCATACTTGGTTTGGTCGAGTGGATATGTGCATTTCCCATTTCAGCTAGGCGACTGGTGCTAAAGGTTGCAGGTTCGAGTCCCGCTTGTTCCGAACATACAATACACAGAATGGAAAGTAACTGCTATGAGTTGTCTTATTTTAGTGACAGCTTTGTCCAGTTATTAACTTACTATAATAAATGGCATTTTATGAATATGCAACACTTGTATCTCGATTCACAGATATGACAATATTTTATATATTCCTAATGCTTTTTAATTGTTTTGCACACAGGATGACAGAAAGGACAAGAAAGGACTGAAGTCTTCCAAGGACTTCTTCTCAAAACTACAAGAGGAAGTGACCACACATGTACAGAGCAGAAAAGCTGAGAAGAGAAAGAAGAACAGGGACAAAGCCAAATCATCAACTAAATTGAAACTTTAAGGTCTACACCATGTGACATACAGTATAGGAAGTATGGAAGACATGAGACCTTATCACATACATGTATAATGTAATGAACATGAAAAATCAATTTTATGGTACATCAAACTCCAGAAGGAAAAAATGCGCCTGAAGTCTTCAAGCTGTAAATAGACTATTTTTTTCTGAAACAGACTGTATTATGTATGATCGCATACATGTGTCAAAGACATAAAATCGACATAAAATAAATTGTGCAAGTTACACTGAAAGTGTTTTATTTTCGTAAGCATAGATATACTCAAGACGTGAAAAAAAAATAACAGATTCAATGACTATAAAAAAGCCCAAATGTTCAAGGAGCATTATCGCAACAAAAAAAAATGCAAGTAGGATCAGATCCTGCCTTAGAGCGACTCCTGCAGTGTGAGGCCACTACAGTCAGTTCATTGAATTCCGTTAGTTCCCTCCTCTGGAATTTGGGAGAGGAATGGGGAGAGGGCTATAAGTAGTTTCCATGCTATGCATCTGTCTTTCCATCCAAAGATGCTTGTTCAGGACATATTTTCTATCACGGGAAACACCATTCTCAGTGATGTGATTTACCCTCCTAAAGTCTGAAATCCTTCCCAATGGTCTTACTGGGACCCTTCTTTTTGCCTAAAAAGCAGTATATTTCCTTGTTATAGAAACAAATTTCAGTCATTTTGCACAAAACCAGACCCTGTCTTGAAAGGGCAATCACATGCCTGCATTCTGTGGCACATGGCCCTTTTGTGCAGCAAACTGCAGTGTTTTGCAATGAACTGCAGTTCTACTGCACTTCACAGTTTGCTGCTAAGTGCTGCCAGCAACTTTCACCTACTATCAAGCCTGGACAGCAAAGTGCAGTGGTCTGTGGGGAACTGCAGCAGGCCTGTCAATCACCACGTTTTGCTGTAAAATGATGCAGTTCCATGTGAACTGCGGCAGCCCACAAATTGCCACACTTTGCCACAAAATGTCGCAGATCACCACCAGTTTCACCGGAAGCATCGTAGAAAAGCAAGGAAGCATCTGTTAATGGTAAATCTGCATGCATGAAAAGCTTACAATTAAGGTCACAGTAAACTGACATGTTACAAATATTTCCATCATTGGTTGTCTTAGACCTATATTCCTTGTTACTTCATGTAATTGCCCTAAACTAGCAGTGGCCACACATAACAGGAATTGGCAGGTTACAAGTGTCTGCATTCATAAGGCTGGGTGTGCAATGTTGTGTGTTTGAACCAAAAATCGAGGATCTAAAAATTCAGGACGAGTAACTAGCATGGAAACCAAAAGGACATATGCTGTCCCAAAAGGAGGTCATTGCGAAAGTTCCAACTTAATTTACATGTGCCTCTTTACATGCAAAGTCTGCCTGAAACAGTATGTCAGTCAAACACAACGTCCACTCAAACACAACATCCACTCAAACACACACTTAAAGAACACTATCGTTTCATTGATAACAAAGTGACCACCAAACCACTGGGTAGACATTTTACCCAAGAGGCTCATGATGAACTTGACATTGAAGTTCACATACTAGAATACTTCCCAACTCCACTGAGATTAGCACGTCCCAGAGAGTTTCAACTAACTTGAGAGAAACACAAGATGCACCAACTGTGCTCCATCAAGCTTTTCGGCCTCAATATCATGGGGAGATGAGCTTTCTTGGTTTGTCTCGTGCTAAATTTTTACTGTCCTAGCTCACCTCCCCACGTTATTTCCCACTCAATTTTAACATAGGAAGTGTTAAAATGTTAAAACATGAAAAAAGCTGAAAAAAGCAAAGATACCACATTTGAAATGAAACTTATTTCATACACCCATATTTATGGCAATTGGAACAGCATTCTTGTTGTTCTAAGTTTAGAATGCCTGAAAAATAGCACAGGCTGACCCCAGCTGATAGGCCAAAAATGACTTTCTTGGTTAGGAAAGCCAGACCAGTGGTTCACTAATGCCAATGCATGTTGTATTTCCTAATCTGGATCCCATCCCATGTAGGGAGGTCTGTTGATAGTGTGGTGTATGGTGCACATGTATTTCAAAAGAGAAGATGGGAAATTCAGCAGCTCACTCTGTCACTTTAGCAAGGAAGAAAAAAAACATAAATCATGAAAACAAAACTCAGAGCAAGTATATTAAGTGAATTGACACTATATGTGTTTGTGGTCACTCATGATTTTTACCGCCAACTCCAATCCTGAGTGAGAGAAAAATGGAAACTCACTTTCCAGCCATGTAAGATTTTGTTTAGTCTATGTTTAACTGGGTATTGATCACAAATATATGCCCTAAGCCCACTTTCAATGCAGACTGCCATGCCCAATTTTTTCACATTAGTCGTACTTATTCCATGTCATGTGGGACGTAGAATCCAACATCCCTCTTGCACATCTCATTTTGTCTTAATGCTAATGTACCATGGCACTGATGCAGGTTCCTTGTAATTTAGTTGTAACAATGTTTACCTCATGTAATCTGCAGTGAGTTACTACTTTTGAATTTCGCTATAGAAAATGATAATTCACCTTCAAAGATATTGAATAAATTATTGTAATACATGATTGTACAATCACTCAACATTGTAAAGAGTAAGAAGACCAAATTTTTGTCAAGGAAATGAACATCTGGCATAATGACATTCAGTTTGGCAGTTGGTCACTTCTTGTCAAAATTAGTACATATATGTGTGTATATATATATATATATATATATATATATATATATATATATATATATATATATATATTGTATATATATGTATACATACATACATACATACAGGCACTGATGAAAAATCATAAGGTGAATACACTATTAACTTGTTTCGGCGTTAGTGGGTGCGTTTCGGCACTTCAGGGCAGTTTCCGGCGTTACACAGGGTTTGCCAGCGTGAGACAGCGTTAGCCAGCATTACAAACGCTGGGAAACGCCAAAATCCAATTAAGCCTTTTGTGGCTCGGCGTAAGCCAGCGTTGGTTGGCGTTTACCAGCGTTAGTTGGCGTTTGCCAGCATTTGACACCCTGTCAACGCCGGCTACCGCTGGCAAACGCTCTGTAGTCCTCTCAACTAGCAAACGCAATGGGATACATGTAAAATTTGAATTCAGTTGAACTGGGATGAGAAGGATCCATGGAAATTTGTGTCTTGTACTTGAACTAATCATTAATATACTTTTATTTTTTATACTCATGGGCAATACAACATAATTATCTTTGATATTATGATGATGATTTATCCATTGAGGTGTATGTGTAGTGAATGACTTTGCTCATGATCACTGATATTTCGGTCACCTCAATCTTGGTTGCAATGTAAAAACAAACAAACAACTGTGTTTTCAATTTTCATTTAAACACAGCACAGCAAGTTTTTATTGTATGTACTGCACAAGTCAGCAATGTATAGCTTTGTGCTAGCATAGATGTGAATATAATACATGGAATTTATTATCAAATTCCATGTATTATTTATTCACCTGGATTCTATGCTAGCCCATACCTGTCAACATTCCACACCTCAGATAGGGAGTTTTTTGTAAATTTGAAAAATCCATAGCAATAAGAGGAACTTCGGATTATTGCCACTTAAAATCCAACTTTATCCAACACACTTGCAAGAGCAAACTTTACACATACATGTACCTAGCTGGTCCATTTACTAAATCAACTGTAAAATAACTGTCTTATGGCACTTTGTAGACCAACACTAAACCACTGATGAAACATTGGTCAGCATCTGTGGTCTCTCCCACTTACAGTGTTAAAACATGTAACTGTGATGGCCACTTAAGAAGCAGAAATACCTAGGTCTGTCATAAATTCCTTGAAACCTTGCTGGACTAGCACTAGGAATTTTTACCTCTCAGCCAATTTGGCTAAAGCTGCAAAATTTCTTTTAGCCAAATTCTATCTTCTTTAGCCAAACTTTACTCCTATAGATCTGACATGTATAGTCATTTTTGCCTCTCTCCCCCCCCCCTTTTCAGGAAATAAACCCCCATATGTCCCCACTTTCCTTCATGAAGGCCTACTACTAATTGATAGAGGATGTTCAGTCACTATGCATGTATTATTATATCATCATCATCATCATCATCATCATCATTATTGAATAAACATAATTTTGTAATGTGATGTGCATATAGCATTTGAAAGCTCAGCTGCATAAAATTCAGTGTTCCTTTCAATCAGCATGAATAAAATAGATTTTGATTATCAAAGTTCTAATGTAAGAAAAATGCTTCTTAACTCAGTATGTGTAGGCCTATGTCAGGCTGCTTAAAGCAGACCAGCTTCCACATGCATTCCCCTTTTTGATCACCAGATGGCAGTGCATTCAACATGGCTGCCAAGCACATGTTAATTTTATAATCCTATATTTCACTAATTTTGCCCCTCTGGGACATAAATGTTTCATACAAACCCTGTCTTTGGACCTTAATGGATGAATACAGCACTGTGACAGCAAACTAGCTATCATGAGGACCAAAATTTAAAGTTTGAAGTCACAATATGATTTCAAAACAAGTATGTATCTTTGGTTAGGCTGATTTGCCTTTGTGGCATTGATAGGGAAGAAGAAAGAGCCGTTTATGCCTGAACTTAGAAAAGAAATACCACAATTTATGTGTTTACAATGGTTTCCTACTGCTGAAGTCCATCTGACATTCAATATTTTTTTTTTTTCTCTATTTTGATGATGAAAGTTCCTTTTTCTGCAGGGAGACTTGAGAGTAAAATCGATCATGCAAAATTTTTATCTTCGTCAAATTGGCAAACTTGTTCGATTTTTTTTTTGCCAGATCAACGATTTTTTCACCACTGGCAAATTGGTGAATGGCTAGCATGAGCTCAGCCTTGTAATAAACATATCCCTCCTGTGGGTACAGAGAATATACTAACCCCTGTCCCAACACTCATCTTTTGCCACCCATTAGGTTCGAGTGGATGTCCAAAATCTGTTTCCACCCAGTCAGGTCTTGAAGATTTGTGGGAATTAATGGAGGCATGTCTTGGTACACATGCACTCCCTGGCAGAAACTTTTGCTTGGCAATCTGCTGAAGTCTTCCCCTTCAAAATGAGATTCCCCAAGTGCCCATCCTCTCTCGCTGATCTCGTGGGGTAAGGCACTCATGCTCATTTGCATGCTGTCTGTAAATCGACCCAGATATACCAACATCTGATCTCTCCAATCATTGAGACTGATCTGTGTATCGTATTGTATATGCTTCGGGGCTAAATGGGACTGGAGATGCGATTGTGTATTCACACGCACTTCACCTGACCAGCAAGCAGCCTGTGGTGTCACGGCTTGTGCATGTCTTTGCAGCATTGGTACACTGTCTTCACACTCAAGGCACCATCCATAGGGGTGGGTTGGATATGTAACCTCACCTCTTCCCTTTGGTGCATCCAGTGGGGCTGGTTCTCTTTCCCAATGGGTTGAAAGCTCGCTTCTTCCTTTTCTGTCTGCCTGCGTGTCTTGCTGGTCCTATAAGCTCCCGCTTGGTGTTACGTTCTGTTCCATCACCTGGGTAGGCACCTGTATGGTGCTCCTGCTAGAATACTCAAAAACAACAGTAGCCGGTGTCGCCACTTGGATGTTGGACACCTGTGGTGTTGGCGAGGGTGCCTGTGGAGGAAGCATGGACTTCCCTGAAGTTACTGCTGCAACAGGCTCACTATGCCTCCAAGCCTCCAGATCCTGAGATAAATCACCCGCATCAGCATAAATGCTCTCCCACTGAAGAGGGGCTTCTGGCAGCATGATAACTTACCTGCTGATAGGGGCCTCTGACTGCCCCGCAGTCTCAGTGCTGCTGACTTCTACATAATCTTCTTTCATAAGGTGGTTGACAAAATCAATGCACTCTCTTGGTATACTGTGCCCTGATGGACTGGCAGATTCTGACCATCATTAGATACACTAATACTCCTCCCAGAACTGAGGGGTGATCACCATGGCAGTAGTTACAACTCAGGGTATCATGGTGAACCCATAACGAAAAGATACACATTGAAACATAATTACTGGCCTAACCTGCTGTGTGGTATACTGTGGCAGATGGAGGGGAATAGCATGTAGGTGGCAAAACTGCATCGTCACAACATGGACTCTGATTTTGACCAGTTTGCACTTTAACTGGTGGCTCAGCATCAGGTGTCTCAGAGCACCAGAGCTCAGACCCCGCTGCTCCTGCTCTGGGACGCTTTGTTTAGCAGGCTCTGGCTCCAACTCCTCATATGCATCGATGCAGTTTCCTTTTCAGCCATGACTGGCCGGGCCATTAATATCTTCAGACATGCTTTTCTCAGCCAAGCCGGAATATTTTCACCCTCACACTTTTTCATTTGGTTGTCATGGTACACTCCAGCACCTTGCTTTGCCCTAACCGCATACCATTTTGCACCTCTTGGTCTTTCCACTCCATAGGGTCCCTGCCATGTGGTTTGAAGCCTTGGGCTCTTTCTAAGGACTCTTCTGGTGTCCCTGATAAGTACCAGGTCTCCGGCTTCATATGTCTGTTCCAAAACCTTGTGTGTCATAAACCATCGTCTAGTGTTCTTTGCAAACTCCAAGGATTTCCCTAGCCATATCTTGTGCATATTCCAGTGCACTTGCTAGGTCCTGTGCATATTCCAGTGCACTTGCTAGGTCCAGTGCATAGTCCAAATAGGCTTCATGCTCAACTGGGGTGGCTTTTCTGCGTAAGTCTAAATTGTGCAGCCATTTTGTTTAATGCCCCGTCATTAGTCAGTTTGAGCTTATGCCCGTACCAGGATATGGGGTGCTTCTGTAAGCAGCAGCAACCAGTGCTACTTGCACATCCCTGTCACAATGATTCTGATTAACATAACATCTCATCATCTCCAACAAGGTTTTGTTAAAGCATTTCACCCAGCCATTACAACTTGGAGGGTAAGGAGTCCGCTGCATGTTACCAATTTCAAGCGGGTGTCAAACTTCGTGAATCAATGCCCCGTCCACCTTTTTTCCTTTGTAAGTGTGGATCTCAAAGGGGGTTCGCAGCTGCATAATAAATTCATGGACAAGCTTCTGGGCAATAACAGCAGCAGTCTGATCCTCCAGTGGGTATGCTTCTACCCCTTTGGTTAATTAGTCGGCTATCACCAGAATGTTTTTATGTCCAGCGTCACTCACTGACAGAGGCCCAGGGATGTCTAACTGGATTTCGTCCATTGGAGTTCCGGCCTGATAGATCTTGTATGGTGACTTCGTGGGAATGTACCGTGGTGGGTCTCAACCAGGTTTGTTCGTATGGTCATGCGCCAGTGATTTTTTTTCTTTGCTTTTCTTTGGGGGGGGGGGGCAAATCTTAGAAAATCTTCCTCTCCAAAACCGCTCACCCAATTGCTTTGATATTACACAGTAATACTCCCAGGGACTCTTAGTTCTTAATTTGTTCTCCAGGTGGCGCTGTAATTGTTTTCTATATTTTAATGATTTTTTGTGTGTTTTTGCTATTTTTGATTTCTTCTCCAGAACCGTCACTCAGATTAAGCAGAAACTTGGTGGATATGTTCCTTATGAAGGATCAAACAAAGTTATACACTAGGTGGCAATGCTGTGGATTCCTGATTTTCAACCAGTTTTTCAATTCGTGTACTTATCGGTAAATGCACCCTTCTTATCGATTGCTGTGTAAGTCAACAGGCATTCTAATGCTATTTCACATTTTTACTTTTTCTCCGAAACATTTATTCAGATCAGCTTCAAACTTGATGGCGATGTACGTTGGGTGCACGGTTGGCTGAGTGGTAAGACGCTCGCCTTTCACCTCTGCGACCCGGGTTCGATTATTGTCCTTGGCAGCATGTGGAAAAAGTTCCTACCACTTTAACCGTGCACGGTGGTTTTCTACGAGTTCTTCGGTTTCCTCCACTAGGCAAGGTAGGAAGTATACGCCAACATCTGTGCCATGGAGAGTGACTCGATAAGTCAATGCTTGACTTCTTTCACAATCCATGTAAAACGAATGTGTCTACACTTTTTTTTATACATTTTTACCAGATTTATTCAAATGGTCATGCTTCGTTGATTTTTAGATATCTTATGATTTTTGTTCATATTTGCGGCAGATCTTAAAAAATTCTTCTCTAAAACGCTCACCCAATTGCTTTGATATCACGCAGGGACACTCCTAGAGACACCTAGTTCTTAATTTGTTCACAGGTGGCGCTGCATTTCTTTGATATATTCTAATGATTTTTTTGTGTGCGTTTTTGGTATTTTTTTACTTCTTCTCCAGAACTGCCACTCAGATTTAGCTGAAACTTGAAGGATATGTTCCTTGTGGAAGGGTCACACACATTTGTTCACTTGGTGGCAATGTTGTGGATTCCCGATATTTAACGATTTTTTTCAATTCTGGTACTTATCGGTAAATGCACCATTCCTGTTGACTATGCAAGTCAAAGGGCATTCTCATGCTAATTCACAATTTTTACTTCTTCGAAACTGTCATCCATGCCAAGGAACTTCATGACATCTCTATTGTTGATAAATTGAATAAGATGGAAAAGATGCTGCTGTCGCTTCCAATGTACAGAAGCACAAAGTGATCCCTCAAATAATGGTGAACTCCCAGCCTCTGCAACGAGATGGCAAGAATGACAACAGTTATTATGACACATGGCCAAAACAATAGTCACATGTCTACAGATAGTTCACAAAGTAATCCGGATAGATCAGCAGTCATCAATTATATCACCACAATCAAAATGTCACGTGCTTCTATTGGACTTGTAGCATGCGTTCACAGAATGACGTTGGTCTAAGTCAACAGAATAACGCTCCTCTTGGCAACAGCATGCCTCCACACGGCCGAGGACGGGTGCGTGCAAGAGGTCTGTATCAGACAAATTTCAGGGATAGACCCGGACTCATTGCAGGAGAAAAAATGAGAGGAAGGAATCAATGAATAGAGGCAGTTCAGCGTCATTGGATAGATGATTGTTGCGACATGCGTGCAGCCAGCCACCCTGCATCTAGTATCGCATCATGTAGAGACAGATCATGTGATTCTAATGGTTTTGAAATGCCTTCATACTGAGTAAAAAAAAACCACAAAAGATAAACAACAAATAAAACCTATACTGCGTAAGATAGTTGTCACAATGGTGATCCTTTCTATTGCATCATATAATTTCCATGGCCACGGACCAGGTAAATGGGAATACTTTTCAAAATAGCCTGAACAAAATGATAGCATCTGCCTGCAGGGGCACTGGTTATTTGAAAAAAAAAACAGATGGGTCATGTTGCGAAATATGTGAAGGGTGTGAATGTTATGTGTCTGGGATGGCAAATGAGACACTAATACAAGGATGTCCTTACGGTGGCTGTGTCATTTTGTGGAAAAAAGAGACAAACTTTAAAGTAATTCCAATTTAATTTACCTCTCGGAGGCTTTGTGGTATTATATTGGAAGCAGGGTCACTTAGAACCTTGATGGTAAGCGTATACATGCCTTTTGACTCATTAACTGTCAGTGACGGTTCTCATGAATGCTTTGATATTTTTCATGAAGTCTAAGCACCAAATGTGAGGCAATCAACATGGCGAATCTTTTGGTTGGAGGCGACTTCAACACGGACTTATCGCGTTCTAAATCGGTGCACACCAGACGTTTGCGGCCTTTCGTTGATTATGAAATACTTGTGTGTGGTTTGTGATTCAGTGGTGGTTTCATGTAGATTCTATCTTTGAGAGCAATGCCAATACGACCAGGTCAACAGTTGACCACTTTCTTTTATCTGAAAATTTGTTCGACATATTGACTGAGTATTTTGTCAGCCACGGGGCGATCATTTCTCCGACCATTCTCCAGTGACATTTATTTATTTATTTATTTATTTATTTATTTATTTATTTATTTATTTATTTATTTATTCATTTATTCATTTATTCATTTATACAGGGTAACTCGTTCAGCAGAGCTGTTCTTCCACGGGGCCCTGTATTATATACAACTATATACATGGAAATTACGGTTAGATATCGGGCAATATAAGAAAGACTAATAGGAATGTTGATACCAAGGCAAATATTAGCATGCCACAACATCGAACCACTGACAGCGGTATTTCGAGGTATAAACAAGTTCCCATTGAAAAACTGACAGACATAACAATCCGCTGGGCTGCTGTACATTGCAGGGAATTTGCATGTACAAAGCACAGCGCGGCAATTGAGTGTTTCAAGGACAGAAAATCAACGCCCAGTCACGGCTGATATGGAAGCAAAACAACTTAACGATACAATGTACTTTTTTCCTGTTAGAATGTGATAATTATTATCAAACATGAGGTAATAATGTCAATCTTGTATTCTTACACGCTACAAAGGCATTTGACAGGGTAGAATATGTTAAATTGTTTAGGCAACTCATTAAAAGCGGACTTCCTGCCATTACTGCAACAATACTGCAACATTACGGCTACATATATACACAAATCAGAAAATGCAAGTGGTTTGGGACAGCATTATGACAGAACCGTTCTCATGTAGTAATGGTGTTAAACAGGGTGGGGTTCTTTGACCCATTTTTGTTCACAATTTACATGGATGATTTATTAATAAGGCTACAAAAATCCGGTTTCGGCTGCTATCGGTAGTACATTTCTCGGTGCTTTATCTTTTGCTGATGATTTAGTATTGTTAGCCCCAATGGTTTATTCAATGACGAAATTACTAAACGTCTGTTCTGTCATCAAAAAATAAAATTTTACCTTATGCTATTTCTGAATTGAAGCCTCAAATATTTCTTAACGGTTCTCCCATAGGGTATCGATCAGTTTATATATTTAGGCAACTTAAGAGGGCCAAATACCAGAGCAAAATATCTTGAAAGTAGTGTGGAGTGACAATAAAGTGTTGGAATTATGTGCTAAATTGGCAGTGGATGGTAGTCAATCATCAGCTGACAAATAAGTTAATTTCATCCGGCACAAATACCATTTGGGCAGAGACTATTTCATGAAAGGTTATACTATAATAAGACAAACATTATGTGCCCAATATGACGAAGTTAATGAATCAATGCTAACTAAATCAAATATTATAAGAGAATTGTGTGAAATCCGGGACAAGAAATTCGACTGTGTACGTGATACAAAAGGGGTGTCAGAACTAATTTGACATTTGTGTACAACATGAGTGCTACAAAGCATAGTGTATATTGTAGCGCCTCGCGTCCGATGTGGGGCTAATATTTTCTTACTCGTTCTCTCACTTGTTTTTGTTTCTTATATATTGAATTGAAAAAATGGATGCTTTTGCGCCATGAGTACGAAAATAAAGATATGTATATACATACATACATACATACATACATACATACATACATACATACATACACACACACACGCATATATATATATATATATATATATATATATATATATATATATATATATATATATATATATATATATATATATATATATATATATATATATATATATATTGTATATATGCCTCATGGCCAATTACAGAGAGACCGTCAGTCAGTGCAATACGTGCCAGCGTGACTTTTCGCTGTGTTAAACAAATAATGAAAATAAACAGTAACTTGGTTGCTAATGAGTGACTTGACACTAAAGTTTTTTAAAGTTGTTGATCACCAGATTGACATTCTCGAGGATCTACACCTTAGAATTCATAATGAGGGCGTGTGAAATATGGGAATGACATTTGTTTGTCTGACATTATACTTACAGCAAGTCAATGCATCACCTGCAAATAGAGAATAACTGATAGTTTATTGTACATATCACATAGACAGTATTCGTTTATTCTGCACTTTACGATATCATTTAGCTACCTCTGGGGAGTGAAAGATTAAATTTGTCATCATCCATGATGGTCCGCTTTCCTATACCACTAGGTGGTCCTGCCTTGGTTTCAGAAACCACATTAACATAGAAACAATGGCACGTCAGTGTGAAGACTGGTTGCCAATTTTTTCTGCGAGACGAGGCAAGTAAAATTAACAATTTGTCTTTCAATATCCATTTTCTTTGGTTGTCTGTGGGGGGAAACCCACGAACGTCAAAACATTGCAAGAACGGAGTGTACACGTGATGCACACAATAGCACAGATTATCATCTGGCGTCTGCAGAGTGTTAATCTTTGGATGAGGGTATAATAATAATAATCATTTATTAGGAAAACTTCCCCTTTACAGTGGGGGCACCAACGGAACCGGGGGAATTCCATGATGCGTCCAAGATATACACAAATAATCAGGCATCCTTATTATCAATCAAATAATCTTCGTATGTTGAAATAAGTATAGTAACTATAAAAGTACAAGTAATAATTTATGTCCGCAGCACCAAAACTAGAGATAAACCACTCATTGGGACAAAACTCTAGAAAGCGTAAGGACATGTACATTATACATGTTTCATATACAATGCAGAACATATAGCCTCCAGCGTCATTATTAAGAAAAAGAAATTAGGTATATATACATTGGAGCAGGTCTATTTACAAGAGGTACATGTAGAACAATGATACAATCTGTCATTCCGAGAAGTCATTAAGTGACTGTCTCCTGTAATGCCAAGCCTCAACCAAAAATATTTTACATGTTTGGTCAAATAATTCACCAGTGTCCAGTCCAAGATCATATGCGTGCTCGCCAAGGAACCAACATACTTTATTTTTCAGCGAGGAGGCGGAAAAACGCTGCCATGCCTGTTTACAATTCTCATTCAGAGAGTTGACTTCCAAATTTCTATATGCTTGTAACCTGATGTCATTTAGTGCTCGGCAGACAAACAGAAGATGTGATAAATCTTCTCTACTATTTTTACATAAAGGGCATCTTCCGTCTGATAAACCCCATCTTTCCAGATCTTCCCCGACACCCAGACACCCAGTGCGGGCCAAAAATTTTAATCGTGCGCCGGCAAAGTTATTTACACTAAAAAGATAACTTTCACCGAAAGAGGACCGTTTAAACATTTGATACCATCTTCAAGACTTTTTCAAGTCTATTTCCTGGAAAATATCTCATTTATATGCTTCTAGCGATAATTTTAAAAAGCATCCTAGCCATTCTGGATTCCTTGATTCCAGAGCATGGTCTACGGCTACGTTATTAAAGACCTTCTTAATTTCGTCAGCATATGGCCAAATCTTTGCAGGTTTGTCATCATTTCTTTGCCAAAGAGTGTCAAAAATTTGCTTACATAGCCTTGTGTCTGGCATCTCAAATTTCATCCTGTGAAAGTATTTTATCCTAATGCGATCCAGAATCAGTTTTAGGGGGAGCCATCCTAGTTCACCAAGGGTAGCCACAGCTGCAGGTGAAGAGTTGACCTGAAGTATTGCTTTGGCTATGATGTATTGAATGGACTTCAGAGAAGCCTCAGACTCTTTAGTATTGCATAACCACACTGCACCGCCATGAGTAAGTGACGGAAGAATAATACTTTTCCATATGCTATTTCCGAAGCTAATACGGTTAACATTATCATGAGAAGACAATATACTGCATAGGTAGCCTCGTAAACGAGGACCTTTTGTTGCTACTATAGTCAAAACTCATTACAACGACACTCGGATATCCGACATATTCACTTAATGACACACATTTTAAGGAACAAAAAGTACATTTTCAGTGTTATGTGATTCATTTATCCGACATGTTCAGTTTTATGAAACACAATTTCAGGGAGCAGATGGTGTCATTATAATGAGGTTTCACTGTAAATCTTTCACGTGTGCCGTGTCTGTTAGAGAACTCGAGATCAAAATGCCCAAATATTTATATGATTTGCATTCAGATATATATACATCTCCAAGTTTCCATTTTTTTTTTGAAAAATCTACACGCTTACCCACTACCATGACTTTAGATTTGTTGGCATTAAACGTCATTCCCCATTTTTCTACAAAAACATGTGCGATATTTAGCATACAAATTAATTGGTCTTCACTGTCTGCAGTTATCACAATATCGTCGGCATATAAAAGGCACGGGATATGTCCATCTCTATAGGGCACCCCAAGATTTTTTCCTTCAAACATATCAACCATATCTGACATAACTAGACAAAACAGCGTAGGAGACAGAATGCATCCTTGCTTAACCCCATTAAATACATCAAACCATGAACTTTCTAGGGGGCCAAATATTACCTTACTTTCCACTTTGTCATAAAGTAGTTTTGTCAAACGCCATGCTTTTCCTTGAATTCCCTTTTTCCATAACATTAGGAAGAGGCGTTCCCTATTAACCGTATCAAATGCCTTCGAGATATCAAGGAAGGATAGCCATGTCTTTTGCTTGTTAGCTTTCTTAATTTTACATAACCCCTTGAGCGCAAATACTTGATCTTCCAATCTTCTGTGTTTTCTATAAGCTCCAAGGAGCTCGCCTAATATCCCTTCCCGCTCTGGTAGTCATTGTTCTTGTTCAAGCGTTTGAGCATCCGCCAGTAGGATTTTACATCTTTAGACCCTTTATCTGAGTTTCGGATGATTACTTACTTGTATCTTATTGTTTACCCTTTTACTTTTAATTTTATCCTGTATTTTACGTTTCTTGGTTACATAATCACTCCATAGTTCCTGTAAGAAATCTGGATCACACTCTTCACTCTTCTTTGCCCAGTGTCTATACAAACGGTTTGCCTCTTTCCGGCATTTAATGAAACTACAAATCTCAGAATCTACCTTATACTTCACCTTGCTGGAACATTTTACCTTGCCAATACACTACTTGCCAACATCCGTTAAAATGTATCTTAGGCTTACCCAGGCTTCATTAACCGTTTGGAAAACATTACAGTTCTATTGGGCCAGACATTTTCTCAACTCGTCTTTAAAAATGGTCCAGTTTGACGATTTAGTTATATTCCATTTATAATGCTGTACTTTTGGATGTGTTGTCTGACACTGAGATTCATTGAACCTACCTTGAATAACAACTGTATTATGATCACTACCGATGTCATATAGTCCTAACTCGTCTATTGTTATCATGTTTACACTATTTATCAAACCAGTCGTTGCCAAAGCATAATCAATTACCGATTTCAGGGGTCCACGCTGCCATGTATAATATCCTGTGCAAGATTCCTGGCAATTAAGTACTGTCATGTCCGAAACTTCGGCTAAATGAGAGAGTAAATCTTCATTGTGACTACGCTTTCTCGGATTTCTGAAGTCCGGAATGGTCCCATTAAAATCCCCCAAAAGCAAACACTCAAATCCCGATGCATTCAATGATCCAAGATTTTCTGTTAGTTCTGCTGCGAGACTTTCACTGGTCTCCCAATCAACACCATCATTTTGGAAGTAAACCAGTCCTATCATTAGGGCATCTTGTCTATTACGGAATTTGACTGATATCCATAGTCTTTCAAAGTTATCCTTTAGCGAATTTAAAACGTTTCCATCACATATGGTAACGTCAGAATCAACTAAAAATCCAAGACCACCTCCCGATTTTTTATTGCTGACCTTACGAGCTTTACCTATCCATTTATAGCTAGGATGTATGTTCTGAGCAACTCCGTCGTCTTGGTGAAATGTTTCTGTCATACCATATATTGAAAAATGTTCATTTTCCAATAAATTTCCTACATCACTACATTTAGCCACGCCGAGGTTTTGAACATTGCAGTAAGCTATGGTGAAACATTGGGACTTCTGTCCATTTTGATTTTTATGACCACCTCTATGATGTCGTGGTATCTTGGCTTGACATTTGACTTTCACGGCAATTTCATCTTGGCCTGTTTCCTATTCTGTCTTACAGTATCTAAACTTATGTCATTTTTAATCACAACCTGTACATGTGATATTTGTACCCGAAATTACATGTCTACATACTGATTTCGTATGTCCGGGCACCCTACAATGGAAACAAGTGACTCGTGTGTCTTCACTATTTTCAAAGACGCCGAATCGGGACCCATTACTTTGATAGACTCGGATTTTTCCGTTTTTGTCCGTAACGCTGCTTCGGTCCTTTCCACCAGTGCCGCGTGTCTCTTGTTATGTCTGTGTGCCAACACAGACATACTGTTTTTCTAGGAATTCTTCCTTTCTCTTTTTCTTTCTTTCTTTCTTTCTTCCTTTGTTTGTTTGTTTGTTTGTTTCTTTCTTTCTTTCTTTCTTTCTTTCTTTCTTTCTTTCTTTCTTTCTTTCTTTCTTTCTTTCTATCTTGACCGGCAAATCTGTCCTACGTTTCATTTGAAAAGCATTATACGTAGAAACTCCAAACTTGGCACAATTATACTTCTATGGATGAAGTCAGGTCTTTTTATAATGAGAGGTCATGCTTTTCAAAATTATGCAAATGTTGGCTAATTAAAGTTTTAAATCTTCAATATCTTATGTACTATAGAAGATGTGGTTCCAAGTGTATTGGAGTTCAATCATATCAAGGCAAAGGTCATCTCAAATGTCAAGGTCATGTCAAGGTCAAAGGTCATGTCAAGGTCAAAGGTCAGTTTTAGGTCAAAATGTCATTATAAAGCCAAAATGTCATTTTAAAGGTCAAGGACCACTTCAGGTGGAGGTCATTTTAAGGTCAAAGGTCATTTCAAGGTCAAAGGTCACTTTTGATTGTAGCTTTCTTTTAACCATAACACAGTCAATTTTTATCCAATTTTGATCATGTTGGGCTCAAATTGTAGCTATTGTAACACTGCACATTTTTGAAGTCTTCCCTTTTTATAATGAGAGGTCACACTTTTCAAAATTATGCTAATAGGGCTAATTAAAGTTTTAGATCTTCAATATCTTATATACTATAGTAGATATAGTTCCAAGTGTATAGGAGTTCGATCGTAGCAAGGCAAAGGTCATCTCAAATGTCAAGGTCATGTCAAGGTCAAAGGCCAATTTTAGGTCAAAATATCATTTTAAAGGTCAAGGTTCACTTCAGGTAGAATTCATCTCAATGTCAAAGGTCATTTCAAGGTCAAAGGTCATTTTCGATGGTGGCTTTCTTCTAGCCATAACTTGGTCAATTTTTATCCAATTTTGATCATGTTGGGCTCAAATTGTAGCTATTGCAACACTGTACATTTTGAAAAAGTACATGTGACCCCTAAAGGTCAAAGCTCAATTTTATCTGGACCTTTGGAAGCTTCACTCAGCCATAACTCGGCCAATTTCTATCCAATTCTAATGATGTTGGACTTGAATTGTGGGTATTGTAACAATGTACATTTTTGCAATTTACATGTAGCCTGTAAAGGTTAAGGTCAAAGGTCAAGGTCATTTGGGCTTGGAAATTCTCATCCAGTCATAAGCTTAATGGAATGTGAGGTACCAAAGCAAAAAGGTGTACCATTTAATATTATTTTTTTCTATATTAATACTGTGGCTCTCCGCTTATGCGCTGCGGTCCTGTGTGACACAGGTGGCCTAGGAAGAAGAAGAAGAAAAAAAAGATGATGATGAGATGGAGGAAACCATGGTTATGCTAATCAGCTCATGCTGCCATGTTTACCAGGACCAGAGCTGAGGCAAAGAGTCCACCACACACTCTCTCACAGCTGTGGTGGGCCCCTGGCCCTGGATATATCCCCCAACATTCATCGCTTGTAGCACACACCCCCCCCCCCCAAGAAAAAGACAGAAAAACCTTCCCTCATACACCCTATCCCCGCCTCTAAGGCTCAGGCATTTCCCATGGGGGATCCCATGGGAGCCCTTAGGGCTACCACCATTCCCTCTCCTCCCTGCATCTAAGATTTTAATTCCCCCTGTTGCTATCAAGCCCTATCAATTCATTTTTTTTCTCCCAGCACCCTACCAGGTAGTCCTGTACACTTTTAGTGCCTTTCCTGCCTCCCAGAAAGCCACCCTTCAAACCTAAAACCCATGCTACACGTTCCTCTTCCTCTAAACACTGAACCTCTTCTAGACCCTTGTTATTATAGTCTTCCCTGTGCCACTTTCTGAAAAATTCTTCTCTTATCTCTCTATATGCATCACACCACAACAGCAAGTGATCCACTGTCTCATCTGCCTGTTGTCTACATACCTTACATTTACCATTACTCCCTGTTGTCCACTTCTGTTTTCTCTTTTCTAGATTGATTACTCCTGCCCTACTTTGAAAAAGAAGCTTGGATCCCTTCCCTCCATCCCAACACACACTTTTCTTTGGTTTTTCTAGTACCTTGTATGCTTTTAGTGTACTCTTTTCCCTGACACCTCTTTTCCAGTCTTCTTTCCAGCCCTCTGTAACAGTCCTACCTATATACACTTTCTAGTTTTCAACCTCATCATATCCTCTCAATTCGTATCTCTCTGCCAACTTATTTATATCTTTGACCCATCTTGTTTGTTCCTGGAGTACTTCATTGTAAACTTTCCTGCACCACCTGTCTTCATTTACTGATTGTAAATACCCCCAGTACTTCAGCTTTGCTTTTGGCAATTCTGTCTGTAATTTCATTCCATCCTTACTCTCCTAGGACTGCTTCTGTTGCTGCACATGGTGGTGCTCCCAGTATCCATTTCCCCATCTCATTCTGTACTTTCTCCATTCCCTGGATATCTCCTTCACTTATTGAAATCACATCTAAGCCATATATCATCCCTGGTATTGCAACTCTATCCCATAATACCCTTGCTGTGTATGCTCTGTTGAAACTGTTCAGTGCAGTAGCTTTAATCATTCCTTTTGTACGGTTCACTTTCTGTTTAATATTCTCCACCTGATATCTGAACATGCCTTTACCTGTTGTTTTTATCTTAACACCTAGGTATTCATACTCATCAACCTCCCCAATTTCAATTAATTGTTCATTATCTTCTGGAATTTGGAACTGCCCAATTTTCCATTTTTTATTCCAATCTGGTTTCTTCCCAAGAGTCATCACTTTACTCTTATCCTTACTAAATTCTAACCTCCATTTATTCCCGTATTCCCCTGCTATGTTCAGCATTTCTTGCAGGTCTTTCTGGGACTCTGTCATGAGTACAATGTCATCTGCGAAAAACAGACCTGGAATTTTCAGGTCACCTATCTTTATTCCCTTATTACACTCCATTAACTGGTCCCCCAGCTCCTTTATATACAGGGCAAGCAAAATCGGGGACAGCACACATCCCTGCTTTAGACCTATATCTAGGCGTGCATTCTCTACTTCTACCTTTCCTAATGAAAGTGTACAGTCTACATCTTTATATAATGCTTTCAGAATTTCTAGAAAATTCCCACCAAATCCTAGTCCACTTAGTTTTTCCCACAGGGCATCTCTCCATGCCCTGTCATAAGCTTTCCTCACATCTAAGAAACCCATGAAGACTTTCTCCCGTTTTTTCGGCTATGACTAAGAAAACTCACCGCATAGGTTTAAACACATGTATTTATACAGGATTGTCCTACAGTACTTCTAGATGACTAATAACATATGCCATACACAACTGCGCCTAGGTTTCTCTAAGCTGAATTTTGATCTTTATAAAGTTAATATCCTATCCCATCCAACTTGCCATTGTACTCATCCTTGCGAAGATGTTACACATTTTCTTCTCTTTTGCCCACTTTATTCTCAATCTAGAAAGGATCTACTCGACACTATCACTTCCATTCTAGCCCCGGGAGCTCATGTGCACCACAAATTACTTGTAGATATTGCTAGTGAAAGGTTAGTTGAAATAATGCCATTTGGTAGCACAGATTTGCCCGATGCCATGAATGTACATGTTTTTGACGCAGTACAAATGTATATAGTCAGTACAAGACGCTTTGTTTCTTAAGGTGCTAAACTTTATTTGTAATTCATATTATTAACTTGTCCGTAGTTAGTGTATTTATATTTCTAGTGTCTAATATGTATTGCAAGTTCACGCTTTTTGAAGTATATATATGTACTGCTATATAGTAACTCATAACTGAATTGGTAACATAGCTTTGTAATGTTCTGTGTGTTTTGTACATATACTTTGTGCGTCTCTCCTTGTCTGGAGAACCCATGTATTAGTCTTTTTGTACTATAGGGCGATCCAGCTGAAATAAATATATTTAAACTAAATAACATGGGTTGTCGAGCTGAATATGACAGGTGGAAGAGCAAAAATCTCAGCTTATCAATCTGATTAATTTCTGCTACAGATGAACACGTCCCTGTTTTCATGTATGACATTGCGTAATGAAAGTTGAACATTTCCTATTTTCATGTCTGGCTCGGATTATTACCAAATAAAAGTGTCTAGACGAATACCTTAGTTTTGAAACAACTTTGCTCAAAATTGCATGGTCTTATCTTTGAAAAATCAGTTATAAAGTAAGGAAAATTTGTTAGTTTAGGGAGCGTAATCTTTCTTTCTTTCTTTCTTTCTTTCTTTCTTTCTTCCTTTATTTCTTTCGCTCGTTCATCTATTAACCTGCATGTCTGTCTCTATCTATCTATCTATCTATCTATCTATCTATCTATCTATCTATCTTTCATGTTCTTTTATCATTGGCCATAGTGTTTACACGTTGGTTATAAAACACACAATACGATTTGGTTCCTAAAGGAAAATGATTCAGATGATAGGGTTACCCAGTTGGAATGGATATATTTAAAGTAAACTATATAAACTGATCGCAATGTGCAAATGTCATCATTCAAAGTTACACGGCAAAGGTAGTATGACGAGGTCACGGGCACGAATTTACACAATTTTCAGTCCTTTCCAGGACAGAAAATTCTTCTTATCCACTGCCAGTTTTTTATTTGTTGGCAAGGAATAAAATTTACATTGTTTGCCTCAGGAATAATTTGTAAAGCACACAGCCAAATAACAAACTAAACTTCTCATGGCTACCTGTGTAATTTCATAGTCGACACAGGTATCGCCATTACCGCTCACATAATACAAATAAGCCCACAATGCACCGCGTGTCAAAAAAATTGGGGCATGCGCTGTGCCGCGAGCATACCATCTATTGAGTCAATGCGCGGGTAAATGCTCGAGACGCTATCCCAAACCTTGAATTCATGAAGTATCCTTCCTACCCTGGGTGTATTTGACATAAAGAATTTATTCTGGATTTGAGACATATTTTGATTGTACAAAGAATGTTTTTACACAAATTTCATCATATATTGGAAGGACACAAGAAAGTATTGTCAAAAGCTTATGGATATTTAAAGGTCGATCTGAAGGGCAAAGTGAGACCAGCTTTTACAGCGACAAATTGTGAACAAAATCAAAGCAAAAACTCCCCCCCAAACAACCCCAACCTAACCCCTAACCCCCAAAAGATAGAAAGATATTAGCACTAATCATCTTCTGACAAATATTGGGAGAAATTAGGGGTGTGAAGGTGTAGATATGTGTGTAATAGCTGCCAGACAAAGTCGACGACATCAGTCGTAATAGTTTTCCAACATGCCTTATGTGGCTACTGTTTCTTTCTTTTTTTTTTTTTTTAGTCTTCTCAACTTACAGTCACATCTCATCACCTTCTACATCGACCACGGAAGAGGACGAGTGCACATGACGGAATAAACACATTTGCCTATCTTAAAGCCCATGGAGGTGTAAAATAGATCAAAGAAAAAAAAAAGATTTCTATTAGGTTGAACCAGTGTCGGATAGACAGATACGACCTGGCAGAAACACAATCCGAATTAGAAAATGAAGCAAAGTGCCGGAATTGGCAGAAGACATTGCGTTTTGATGATCATATAACACGTGATGGTGCTCTCTTGACTTAAATTTACAGATGGAGTCAAACCAACTGAGCCGGGGTACGCTGCGGCGTACTTGTTACGTCTGCGCGGCTTTGCTCCCCCCCCCCCCCGTCACTCTGCGGAGGGTGCCCCAGGTACAAACCCACATCTCCAGGAGTATGTAATAGAGGTGAATTGAAATCTTGTAACTGACTTGTACATTCATACTGTGGTAATACCTGATTTTTTTTCTTAATAATGACGCTGGAAGCAAGCAAGCAACCAACCAGTGAGACGTCACATAGCCCTGACTGACAATGATACTTTGCGTGAAGTAAAGTAAAAAACACAATGATAAAGATTCAGAGATCGAAAGAGATACAGAAGTAATCACTGAATAAACTTGGAAGAAGAATGATATTGAGCAAAGTTATCGCAACATTTTTCATTGATTTTCTAAATTTGTGGTACCCGTGCTATCATTTAATATGTCAGGTTTTGAAGTACCTCTTCATAAGTTACAAAATCAACATTTTTGGGGTGTCCTAGTTAGTACAAAATTATGGGATGACGATTCTATACAGTGAAGATTACCGAAATTTGAGGAAATATATTTTGTTGATATGGCACTCGCACATAACTACCTCCATTGAACCATTCTTTTAAGAATGGGGATTTGGTCGAGTGGATATGTTCGTTTCCCATTTCAGCTAGGCGACTGGTGTCAAAGGTTGTAGGTTCGAGTCCCGCTCGTTCCGAACAATATATATATATGATATGTTGAAGTGAAATATCACACGTCAAAACACATACACATTTCGCTTTAGAGATTTCAAAGCACATTTCGCTTCAAATTGTATTACAAAAAGTAAATTGATCACAAAGTCGATTTAGTGTTAATAAATTCAGTACAGATCGATCTGCCAAGCATGAACAACGAAGTCTTATCTGATCATCGTGCAGGCAACCACAAACATATCAAAGAAAAATACATTACCCTGTCTGCATCATTGGCATGCTACGTGTGATCGTGTCCCATTTCTCAGCTTCAGCTGGAAACCAGGGTACAATAAGAGAACAACACATTTGATGCCCCAGGCACCCCCTCCCTCTTACATACACAGGCACAGAGAAAGATACAGACATAATGCATGAATATATATATATATATATATATATATATATATATATATATATATATATATATATATATATATATATATATATATATATATACATATATATATATATACACACACACATATATATATACATATATATATATATATATATATATATATATATATATATATATATATACATACATACATACATACATACATAGCAGGTTCGAGTCCCGCTCGTTCCGAATATAAAATATAAATTTTTCGGCATATCCATAATGCTAGTGGATTTAAGTCCCCGATTCTGGAAATAAATGCCGACTCAGTAAATATACTGCATTACCGTGTTGATATGGCACTCGCACATAACTACCTCCATTGAACCATTCTTTTTAGGAATGGGGATTTGGTCGAGTGGATATGTGCGTTTCCCTTTTCAGCTAGGCGACTGGTGCCAAAGGTAGCAGGTTCGAGTCCCGCTCGTTCCGAATATAAAATATACATACATACACACATACATACATACATACATACATACATACATATCCAGTCTAATGATGTTGGACAACGCACACCGCCGTAGAGTTGGTGACGAAGGAGCAGGTTGGTCTCATGTCAGCGAACATCAGTTCGGATTCTTGCTACTGGCCCGGAACAACACCTGCAGCACAAATGGAGCACAATATCAAATAACGTCGAGACTTTTGCATAGACTTTTTGAGAGGAAATTGTAGTTTTGGCGCGCACTGAAAATTCACATCAGAGACCCGAAAATCAAATTCCCGCGGTTTCGTAACATACAAACCCCTCAGGAATTAGGAGAAGACCATAAACCTCCCAGAATCAAAGCTCTGTGACCTTGGGAATTAAGTCAATGTCACCCATCGTTAGATGTAATCTTGCCCTTTAGGGGACTTTTATCCTGTATAATATCAAAGTCATAGCTCAAAAATATCTTGACATATCACGCGGAACGTAAATTCCACAACAATGGTCCTGTAACCTTGGGAAATACCTCCAGGTCACCCACCCCAAACATAATCTTGTCCTTATAGAGGACTATAATCCTGTGCAATATGAATGCCCTAACTAAAAAAATTCTTGACATATTATGCAGAAAGAAAATTCCACTTTGATAGTTCTGTTTAATCCAAAATCACTGAAGCATGTCAAATTGAACAAACATGGTAGAGACACATCTAAGGTACAATGCCACCAAGTTGTAAGTGAATCTGGCAAACAGTTTGGAAGATTAAGTAAAAAATGTCAATTAGCATTAGAAAGCCCATTGACTTACATAGTAATCAATATTAGGAAAGGTGCATTTACCAATAAGCACCCATTTAAAAAAATGCAGCGCCACCTGGTGAACTTATTAAGAACTACGAGTCCCTAGAAGTTATCCTGCGTGATATCGAACCAATTTGGATATAATAGTTTATAAAACCTCCGTGGACGGAGAAAATAAAATACATATGAATAGTACATCGAGATAAGAGATAAACACATATAACACAGACGACGCAGGTACATAATATAAGGAATAATATGACTCTGAGTCCAACAAATTTATGCTGACACCAAATTAAATTACATGGAAACCAAATCAAGTAGAAGCGTGTAGACCGGGCCAGGCCACGCAGTGCAACCCAACGGGCCACGCGCCGACACCAAGCCAGCCCATGAACCGCCGAGCAGACCGCGCCATCCAGCCCGGTACCACTCTTCAAATACATAACACCTTGAACTCAAGCATGCTAAATCATATTAAATACTATACAATAAAACAAAACCCCTCACTAAAACATATCACAGCTCGAGTAAAAAGAACGGAAGCCCCCCTCGGACGGGACCAGCCAAAAGTAATCTAGATTCGCCAAAAACTGGCTAACCAGTCCAGCCCGAGGGAAGCACCCGAAACAAGGCGTTCTGTCACAATATGCTCAAGGCTACAATAAATGCATTTACAAAATGCAATTAAAATGCCCTAGTTAAAAGAGCCACCAGTTTATATTCTATGGAATCTCTACTGGAATAATGATTGGAGTTAATCAAAACACGAATACTGTCGGATAAACCGTCGTCACCCACGCGGACCCTGGGATCGCCCGTCAGAGCATCGACCGGCAACCCCAGAAGCGCCCGCATGGGCGACACACCCAAGAGGCATAAACGATCAATTATGGAACCCCGTGGAGCTATACCAGTAATAATAAGTTGAGCTGAAAAGCGAATGCAAATATCTCTATACTTAGAGGGAACTTCAAAAACTCGACGAGCTAAAGAAACAGTTTCCCTCGTAATAAGAGGTTGCAGCTTAGAAATATTAAGAGCATGAAGTAAAGATGAGTGATGAGACCTCTTATTGATACCGCAAACATTCTTAACAATAGATCCTTGTGCTGATTCGAGGTCGGCAATGTTCTTTTTTGAAAGATTAAGACATTTCAGACCGTAAGATAAGGAGAGCACCCCGACTCGGTTCCAAATATAAGTTTTAACATTAGACTGGAGACCAGGGTAAGTCATACCTGCAGAAGCATATCTATAAATAGAACGTCTGGAACAGGCTATTCTATTTTGTACATGAATGTCATAAGAATAGTCAGTCGCATAAGTAACACAAAGAACTTAGAGCTGATCAACAGTATCTAATTTTAAATTACCTAAAGACCAGTTGGGTTCTTGGCCCTCAGAAAAAGTATTTTTACTACCAGTAATCATACACTTTGACTTAGCTGCTCCAAAATTAAATCTCCATCGAACAGATTAATCATGGCATATATCTATTAAAGCTTGTAGGCCAGATGCAGTGCCGGCTACTAGAATGACGTCATCGGCGTAAGCAAAACTATTAACTTTCACCTCTTCAACACGAATACCATGATTAACGCTATCAAGCTTGTCTAAAATTTCATTAATAAATATATTAAAAAGACGAGGAGAAATGATGCTGCCTTGCCGGGTACCCCGAGTAATATGAAACTTATTACTATAAGAATTATTCCATTTGACAAGGCCGTACAAGCTGGAATACCAATGATACAGAAATAGCCAGCTGGACTGCTCTATAAGCCCCCAGAGCTCATAGAACAGTCCAGCATGCCAAATCCAATCAAAACATTTTTCAGCGTCTAATGAGCACACAAACATAGGTGATTTAGCTTCCTTGTAATACTGAAAACAATCATTAAGTAAGGCACAACAAAAGTCTGTACCTCTGCATTCCCTGAAACCAAACTGACTATCACTGGCCACGTCTGGAGGTAACAAGTAATATTCCATAATCTTCGCAAAAGTGCTACTGACAGTGATAGGGCGATAATTTTTCGCCATATGAGCATTAAGCGTGTTTTTTTTTCAGAGCAGGCACAATCACACCAATACCAAAATTAAAGGGAACAATCGAATAAGAAGCAATAACTGGAAAAAAAGTAGACAAATGATGTTGAAGTATATGACTGTTCCCGTATTTAAGATGTTCTGCACTAACACCATCAAAACCAGGGCTACAATTCCCTTCTAATGATTTTATGTAAGAGTTGATCATGGCGGGAGTGATATCAATATTATATGTGACACTAGCACTTTCACTTACTTTATCATTAACAAACTTATTAATATCAGTATGATAGTCAGTATAATCAGATGAGTCCAGTTCAGTCATAACAGACCTATAATAATCTGCCATATCTCCAGCACTTAAAGAAGATCGTGATTTTTTGACATTTTGTCTGTTAATAACATTCCAGAACTGCGTCATATTACACTAGTCGTAAAGACCATTTAATCTTCTCTGCTTAACAGTTGAGCCCATATTAAAACAGTTTCTACATGTTTTTCTGAATAACTTTTTCACATATTTCCATGCTTCAAATACTGGGCCATTACGTGGTCGGTCATTTTGAACCCAAAGGGTCCACCAAAATCTCTTTTTATCATGGAGTAAAGAGAATTCTGGACACCAAAATGTTTTTGGTTTGAATCTCTTATTGTTAACACACCCGGCATCAGCAGTGGCTTCATGAATAATATTACATAACTTATCTAGATATTTATCAACCATATGTTGTCGGGACATCTTATCAGTAGAAGTACCTTCAAACTTCAGCACATCAACAGCAGACAATTTATCAGATAATATATTTCTGTACACTGATCTTTTTGTACTATCTTTCCAGTTAACACGCAAGGAACTACGACATGCAGGGGGCTTACCAGATTCAGAAGATTTATATAGAGAGCTAGTGGTAGCTTTGACCCGCATCCTTAATATCAAGTGGTCGCTTACATTATCACTGTCCAATGGCACAATTTTACAATCTATAACATTATCAGTATCGTGACAAGTAGTGAAACAATGGTCAATCCAGCTATAGGTTTGTTTAGCAGTACAAAAATAAGTATACTCTACAGATTGGGGAAATAGGAAGTCGGCTACAATCAGGTCATTTGCATGTAAGAAATCATGTAATATCTGGCTATGTTGCGTGAAACCTTTTTCTCTGAACCAATTTACATGTAATTTCTTCTTGCAAGGTAGACTGGCATTCCAATCTCCACATAACTTCATGGGGGCACAAGCCCCATACTTATCAATGAACACTCGATAACAGTTCGGAGAAGACTTTTTTAACATATGCCCTCCCCCGCCCCAATAAAAACAAAAATTCATAAAAGAATCCCAATATCCCTTCAGCGTAAACATTTAATCAAAATTGGGAGAGACCGAAACAAGGTACATTGCCATTAAGTTCGAAGGGAATCTGGCTGACCGTTTCAAAGAAGAATTCGAAAATGTGAATTGTGAACGGACGAAGAGTTATGACATAAGCTGTGCTGGCTGAGAAGCCAGCTGAGCCAAAAACCAAGATTGATACATGAACTATCACAGGACTGTGAAAAAGAGTGTTTGCTTGACGGGATTGAGTGTGGTTTCCAAATAACAGATCAAAATGCAGAGTTTGAATATGTATTTTGTCCAAAAAAGAAATCTACACAAGGGGAAAAAACATGAAGTTGAAAAAAAGATTGTTTAAGAAATAACATGTGGTGCTTTGATATACTCCTGTCGATGAAAAACCGAAAATTGTCAGTGCTTTGGGTGCCATAGAGAAAGACAGCGGCAATATGACCGATACATGACAGCAGCAGACCACAAGGTAAAAACTTGAACGCTTATGCAACAACTAATGAATCCCAATGTCATACCATCGATACCATTGAAACATTCTTACATAAGGTTGTCTGTGATTGGCTGGAAAGTTTGAATGATGACATGTTAACTGCAGTATAATGTTTCTTTGATATAAAAAAAAAGTTTTGATATTATAAACCATAATATTTTTAAATTTGAGCTGGAAAACTATGGAATTGTTGGACAAGAGCTTTCATGGTTCACTTCTTGTCTATCTGACAGAAAACAAGTTGTTGTTTGTAATGGTAAAAGGTCTGAAACCAAGGATATCTTGATTTGAATCCCTTAAGGTTCGACCATTGGGCCTGTGCTCTTTCTTCTCTACGTCAATGATATTGGACAATGTATACAGGACGGAATTTGTAATTTGTTTGCGGAGTGACACCATTATCTATTCGTGTGGTCATTCAGTCGGAGAAGTGAGTCATAAGTTTCAAAAGAACATGGATAATGTCGGTTATTGGTACAGGAGTAATGAATTGGTGATTAATGTGCCAAAATAAAATGTTATGATGATTAAAGGAAACAAGCCAATAAATGAAACCTTACATGTTCATATAAATGATGAAAAACTAAATCAGGTTTCTGAAACGAAATATTTGGGTGTTTATTTGGAAGAAAATTGTTCATGGAAGGCACATTTGGATAAATTACATGGGAAAATAATGGCCAAATTAATTGTTTTTCGGCGTCTAAGCAAAATTCTCCCGAAAAGTGCTTTAGAAACTGTATTCAAAACAACTATCTTACTTTCGATAGAATACGTAGATACTGTTTGGGGTGCTATAGTAAGGTTAGAACTAAAACGGCTCAAACGTTACAAAATGCAGCGGCTCGGATCATAACAGGCAGTTTCGACTACATTAATATTCGAGGTGAAGACTTAATAAAAAGTTTAAAGTGGCAAAATTTAGAACAAAGACGACTATTCCATTCGGCGACGCTTATGTATAAATGTATTTGGTTTGGCTCCAAATTATTCATGTGATTAGTTTTACCTTTTACGTGATCTAAATTGCAAAGAAACAAGTTCAAGCCAATTCTTTAAATGTTATGGTCCCACGCCCATTCAAAGAGCTGTTTAAGCAAAGTTTGCTGTACGATGGTGTTACGATATGGAATAGTTTGCCTATTTTCTTAAAACAGGGTCCAAGTGTTTACGATTATAAGTTGGAATACCAGAAGCACTATTTTAACGAGTGATGTTTTAATACCTCTTTGTACAACATTTTATGTACTTGTATTTTACTGATGCTCAAATGCTACTTTCTACTTTCCAATGTTTGTTTTTACTGCTACTTTTATTCTTAATTCGATGTATATAGTTGTATATAATACAGGGCCCCGTGGAAGAACAGCTCCGCTGAACGGGTTACCCTGTATAAATAAATAAATAAATAAATAAATAAATAAATAAATAAATAAATAAATAAATAAATAAATAAATAAACAAACAAACAAACAAACAAACAAACAAACAAACAAACAAACAAATAAATAAATAAATAAATAAATACATACATACATAAATAAATAAATCGATAGTGCTACAAAACGTTTGTCTTCGGGGCGTGGATGTACAAGATTGACATCTCAGAAGCCTACCGCGTGGTAGGGATCACAGTGCTACGACGACAACCGGTCTCCAATGGACCTTCAAGGTGTACAAAGATCCCACGTACATGGTGGAGACGCTTCTATTGTTTTGGGGGTTCAAAATCACCCGGACATTTTCAGTGGTTACTAGTGTCTAACTCAGTAGTACAGGGATGATAGACAGACGAGACTTCATTTGTGTGGCATGTTTGGATGATTATTTGGGCACATGTGCTATCTATGACGAATATGTAAAGGCATACACAAGTTAACATGAATAGTTGCAAAGCCTTGGTTTTAAATTTCAAGAAATTCAAGATTATTCTTTCATGTCAAAAGCTCACGTTTCTAGGGGTTGACATTTGTGCCAAAACAAGTAATTTATCTTGTATGACAGCAAGATAAGTGAGCTCGATAAGTTGTTAAAAACATTGGCGTACAAAATTTCTCCACTGATGTATCGGGCACTGGTGGATCTGGGCACTTCTTTAATTACTGGTCTTACGCAAACTGGAAAATTGACTATCCAGAAATAGCAGATCACGACATTTGGATTAAAGAATTACTTAGTGTTGTGCTACCAGCGCGTAGATGGGCTCAATGTTGGCAATAACGCCATATTATTGTATACACAGACAATACAGTAGTTAAACATTGCAGTAATAGTGGTACCTCAAAAAATGGCATGGCCATAAATGGTAAAGAGAACTTTTCAGGCTCTCTGCAAAGAATAACTTTTACCTAACTTCACGCTATATCCGCAGAGAAGATAATCTTGCAAGTAACCCCTTGAGCTGATCGGCAACAACTTCTAATATTTTCCAAGCAGCAAAATATATTGAAATACCGTTAATAATAATGCCAGACGGTATATGGTTTATAAACTTATGTTCACATGTGAGTAAGTCGACATATCTAATGTTTCAGGGTTATATGATAGCGAATAGGTCAGGCTTCTTGGCGAAATCAAACTTTGGAAGAAAAACTTACGCTGACTACACCAAAAGAACGTACAGCTCAGTTAGGTTAGTGTGTCTCCGATTTTGCATACTTTAGGCGAACTCCAATGCCAGCTCACAATGTAACCATTTTAGCACTTTTCAGTATTAAACGAGAACTCTGAAACCGACCAGCATTTCTGGATATCTGAATTATGTAAGACTTTTACACACAAGCAACGGATTTGTGTGTGTGTTTGTGTGTGTGTGTGTGTGTGTGTGTGTTTTCTTGAAAATCAGCACAATTATAACTATGTCTTCATGCTAACACAGACATGCTATGTTTTCAAGATTTCTTTGTGTTTTTATGTTTTGTTAACACTCAGTTTTGTCCGGAGTTTTGCCATATCACCGAGCAATGCTTACTTTTGCACGTTTATTGATAATACAGTGAAATTAAGCACCTGGTTTGGAATGGTCAACATGTTGAAAATTTTGCAAAAAAATGGCCATTTGAAATTTTAAATGTTTAATTTCTTCAAGCTATTTACGGTAGAGATACCATTCCAACTTTAATTCATAGATTTGTGCTTTTGGTGCATGCAATGAAACAGAAGTTATAGCACTGTAATTTACACAACTTAGGGGCAATTGAACAGTTAAAATGTTGAATATGTTTTAGACTATTAAAGGCAGAGGTGCCATTCAAACCTCACTTTATAGGTTTGTGCTCTAGGGGCATCCAATGGACACAGACAAAAGTTAGAAGTTTAATTCACGCCAATTAGGGACACTTGAACTAGTATAATGAGGCAGTCTTTTCAATCTTTTCTAGTTTCAACCTGTACTTCAGCCGTAAAATGACATTTGGTAACTGACTTTTTCGAAGCGTGATAGCGTCCGACCCCTTCTGAGAGCCTTTGTGTTATCAGAGCGACGTGAACGATACGATGATAAACTATGCGTAAATATGGAATGTCTATTGACCATTCGCCCACTCTGCTTCTGTCGTATTCTCTTCCATCAGTATTTTCGGCAGCCACAACTCTTTATGGGGTATGCTGGGACATTATGACATTTTTATTATTTTGTAACGTAAACAGGTCGATATTCGCTTTCAAATACAGTTTGCATATTTTTTTATTCCTTTTGCAGTTTTGTCATGATTTAAATATATTTATTCTGTCAGACCACTACTACCACGAAATATATTGATTGATTGCACAGATTTCCTAAACATACCAGTAACGCCAGGGACGAAGCAAGGAAAGTTGTTTAATTAGCTTTAATGTACAGGTTTAGCTGAAAATGTCAACAAAGCAAACAAAGATTAGTGTGAGTAGCCATATTTAATAAATTGCAACAATTAATTGAACTACGGGCTGACTCAGTATCATTTTTTTTCACATATTTTATTGCATAAACAACTGGTTACGAATATAAACCATGTGTTGCCGGTCAGTGTATCTTGGAAACCATAATGTTATAACATGGAGGGCACCCTGAACGTCAAATTGAGACATACTGGCATGTTGACTCTTGTTAATAAAACCATACTGGTGGTCAAACGCCCTGCAGTACGTGCTGGTCAGGAACCTGTGTTTCAAATTTATTTTATTCTGACATTTCTTTTTCACAACCGACAGGACATAATTGAGAAGACAATGTATTTAAGTGCCTGCTTGTTTCGGAAGTAAATACTTACATCTAATTTGGGTTCTTTAAGCAACTTGGATATTACGACAGGAACTCTAGTTTATGATATATCAAAGGCATGCATATTTACCTTCCGTGGTACTGAATAACATACTCAAAGGCTACGATTTATAATACATTTAATAAAGCTGTGCAAATCAACCACGACGGAGACTGCCTACAGAACCAACATGGAGAGCACTTATATGCTCTTTATATTTCTTGCCATTATCTCAGGCGTTCATTACGCATGTATGGAAAGAAGCGCCAAAAACAAAGAAGAGCTTGTTTAAGCTTTTCTTGGGAATCACACACTGGACCAGCGTACCACCGGTGAGTGATAGCGAATGTGCTGACTTTATCTGTCTATCTATAGATAGACCTATCTATCTCTCAATTCAGGGGAACGAAGAAAATGCAATTATTCAATGGGCTATATATTTTCTCGATTGTCACATCATGCTTAACCAAAAATTGAATCCAAGGTATAAATGTCGTACCTTTTGACACTGTGAACAATGCATTTCAGCGACATTTGCTGACGAAGGCACGCATGTTATACTCATACCTGATGCATATGATTCGACTGGGAAAAAAGTTTTAAAAATATGACAGCGTAGCTTAATGTGTCGGTGGGCGGGCTTTTACGGTTCAAATGAGGACAAGAACCTTTCACTTCAAGAAAAGCAAGTGATGCGGAAATGCAAGGAAAAAGGATCAGAGAGACAGTCTTCCCAACTTTAATATATGCTTAATTACCGGCAGACTCACGATGTATGACTTTGTGACATCCACTATTATGCGCTGCCCTTTTTTCTTTCTTATTATGTTTGACAATGTATAATTTTAAAGCACCCCGAGAGTACAACCCATGGCCGATCCCGAAAGGAAACTCTTCCGGAGCTTGTCCAGTGCCCGAACAGGAAAACGGGATGCTGTATGTGATTCCAACAGTCTGTGTGTTAGGGGTAGTACTAAACGTCCTGAACATTATTGTGTTTAGTCGCATACGGAAACCAGGATCCACGTTTACCTTTTTGTGCGGTATGGCATGCGTTGATATGGTAGCTCTTTTGTTGATTATGAGCTACGGGCCAGTGATGTGTCTTTCGATTCATACACCAACTCAGCGCTTAGTACGTTCTGTCTATCATGCATATTTTTACTTCTGTATAGGCAATGTATTCGTTACAGCAAGTGTCTGGATCACTGTAACTGTATCCGCCGAGAGAGTAATATTCCTGCGTTTTCCAGTTACGTCCAGAGAAAAATGTACGCACAAATTAGCAAAACTCAGTGTAGCAGCACTTCTTGTGGCTTCGGTTGTTCTGAACTTACCTTTGGCATTTTATCAAGAAATAATGAAAAACAATACCATGATAGTATCGCAATTTGGAAAGACTTCTGGTTATCAGGGGTATTCCTGGACTAGATTTTTTCTCGCCAAGCTGATTCCTATATTTTTCATTATTGTTCTGAATGGACTAATGGTTCACTCAATCTGGAAAAGCCGACAGCGACGCAGGACACAGGTGTTTCCCCTAAATATCACGACGAGGAGACACAGAGAGCAAATCAAGCTGACCGTTATGATGCTTACCATTTCTGTGATATTCTTGGTCTGCCACGTAGCTGAACCGTTCGCCCATTCAAGAATATACGCAAGTTTATTTGGTACTGATGGCGAGGAAGCCCTTCATTCCAGTGATTACAAAATATTTAGAATGGTATGTCTCGCACTTGAAATGACTTCATCTTCAACGAATTTTTTCGTGTACTGTTGTTTTAATAAGGTATTTGTAAGAACCCTTCGTGTAACTCTCGTATGCAAGTGTCAAAAAATGATCTCCAAAAGTTCCCTCAGGTCAGCAGCTTTTCAAATCAATACAGTGCCTAATGCTGGCTGTTACCATAGGGAGTATCAACATTATTGCAGCGTGTGTGTAAAATGTACGTGACGGGCAATAGGTACTTCATGGAGGCTTTGAATTTGGTATTCGTCTACTATTCTTTGCATGAAAATATATTTTTTCAACGGTATTGAGATAAAATTTGATTAGTATAATATATTATTGCAGGTCAGAATGTGAATCATCATCACTGCCAGCAATCTATTGTTCTATTTGCATTAAAAAGAAAAACAATTGATCTCCCGCCAAGCCCTCTTAGTTATACTGCCATACCAAATCTTGATATGACCATATACCATCGTTATTCGCACATGGTCAACGTTTTCCTGAATATGTCATGCATTACTTTTTTTTGGTTTATTCAGGGCTAAATGTACATCTACATAAGGTTAATATTATCCCGTCGCCGAATTGTGGCTGTTCTAACACCAGCAATGAAATCATAATTTGCTTTTTTCATATTACTGTATCTTTGATATTGCTTCACTGAATACTGTGTGTCACATTCTGGCACCGGGCGTGTGATTAGCAATGTCCTAAAAACCTGCTTTGTGCAAAGTACCTCAGAACCTTCGAAAGAAACTATGCAGCATATTTTCGAGGCTGTCCAGGACTAAGGACCGAGAAATTACTTATTTGACCAAATACATATGAAATTATTGAACGATAAAAAATGGTTGGGAGACTCTCAGTGAGAGAGAGAGATAGCGAGAGAGAGAAAGAAAGAGAGAAAGAAAGAGAGAGAGAGATTTTGTCGCTGTTACAAGGGCCATGCACTCAATTCATATAACACGTATACTTAATAATTAAATAGTTGTTACATTGATAATTACTATACTAAAAATGTACACATGATACAATATATTAGAAATGATAATTCTATAGTGGTGTGAACATATATAACAATCAGGGACAGAACAATCCTCTTCATAGTTACCGAATAAGTTCCTAACATATCTAGTAAAGCCCTGATAAATATGAGTATAATATTTTTCTGGTATTTGAGGAGGAGCTAAATTCATTATGTATGGTAAATCAAATCTTGAACATTTTTCACAAAGCTGCCATCATGCCTTTTTCCCATGTATCATGCCTATGTCGTTCTTGGTTTAATACAAACGGCATTTTCTAAAGTACTACAGACAGTTGGTTATATACATATTTAAAGTAAAATTTATATGTAGAGACAGTAAAAATATCTACTTTTCATAGTTTAAGATTATTATATTTTAAATATTGGATCTATAGTGTAATACTACCATGTCAATCACTCATGCTTATACCCGTGCTTATCAGGTTCCCAGCCAGGTTTTAAAACCTGAAACTTTTTATGCTTGACCTGTGGTTATATGCACAAACCCCCAAAGGGGCCTCCTGTACAACGTCCGGTGTTTGCGCATGCTCACCAGTTTCTCTCCTGGCTTCCGCCTCCACGTCTTCCTCTCTTCGTAGAGTTGAGATGGTAGACCGTGCTTCTGATTCTGCAGGGGCAACCCCAAAGAAGAGGAGGCGTTCCTGCAAGAGGAAAGGTGACAGGGCCGAGGAGCCTTTTGCAAAGAGGGCACCTGCCTTGGATCCTGGACTCAAGGCAATATTGGATGCTATGTAGAAGACACAGATGCTCATGGCCACCACCATGCAGTCTTTTGTGCAATCTGCACAAGCAAGAGCACCCTCTCACACAACAGCTGTGTCTGTGACACCTGTGGGTCACCACACCCAAGACCCGGATTTCTCAAAGGAAATTCAAGGTCCAGGTGTGACTGGCCCTCTCATAGAGGAGACCAGCATGGACACGGGGCAGGCACCAGACCAGCCCGGTTCGCCAGCTCCCTTTGCGGATGGGACTGGGGTGACCGGCACTGAGGAAGGAGCCACAAGTTCTCCTGTGGCATATGCCCCAGTGCTTATGTAAGAAGGTCGTGAACCCTTGTCCGAGATTCAGGGTGGTCTGATGGCGATGTGCAATACTCACACAGCCTCCTTCAGCGATGGGAAGTAGCTCTGAGGTGACTGCCATGCAGCCCTAAAGAGGCATGGGTAGTGTGTCCAGAGTCGCAGATCGACCTGACCAGGCAAGTACTCTGCTTTACTTCTTCTGTTGTATGCTTGGTTGAGGGAACAGAGGAGCCGTTCATTCTATATGCCATTCTGCTTTCTCTCCCTGAATTCTCCTGCCCGTTCTTGCAATAAGATTGTTCAGGTAGAATTCAGAGTGATTATGGTACCGTACTAACGTACGTAGCTGACTTTGGGGTTGTTACTACAGACGTGTCAAAAGGTGCATTACGCCCTCCTCCACTCTGCTGGTATATCAGCATGAGTGATTGAGAGGGTAGTATTACACCATAGATACGTGGAAGCGATAAATGCTTCCTTTATCTATTAGTAATACTTGCCTCTCAATCACTCAGAAGCCCACCCAGGCCGTCCCCGTCAATGAAATACTAGAGAGGAGAAACTGGTGAGCATGCACAAACACCGGAAGTTGTACCGGAGGCCCCTTTTGGGGGTTTGTGCATATAACCACAGGTCAGCCATAAAAAGTTTAAGGTTTTAAAACCTGGCTGGGAACCTGGTAAACAGGTGTATAAGCATGAGTGATTGAGAGGTAAGTATTATTTATAAAGAAAGGAAGCATTTATCGCTTCCATGTATCAATATATGTATCATATGCAGTATGTAATGCATGTATGTATATAGCTCTCACAGGCGATTCCAAGTGTAAGAAACCCAACACCCGGTGTCATATCATTTCCTGTGGTGAACGTGTAAGTTATTTTGCAGACAAACAGCTGTTCTAATTTTTAGTAGTCACTATTTCAAGCGGTTCTGATGCTCTTCCGCATTTCATGTACCTAACATATAACAGATTGTGTTTCCTTTTGTGCGTTGTGTTCTAATTATTGAGTGTTTTTAAGTATACGTTGGGAATCCTCCAGAGTGGTAATCTCGATGTGGTACTAAAGTGATCCGGCAAAAATGTGTTTAAAAGTTTATAAATCACCTTCTAAAGACCAAGACGAATAATATCTAGTCACTGATATGTGTCGGTGGACAGACTGTCTACAGAGGTAAGTGGCAAGAGAGGATCGTTATATATCCTGACGTTTCATTGCAACATTAACTTTGCAAATAACAGTGGACGAGAAAAGTATCCTGACAGTACATAGCCGGTATATAGCACGCCTACTCAGCCCAGGGAAAGTCTAGGTGGCAAGAACCTTTAAATTGTCAATCTACAAATATCCATTAAGAAGATGCCAACCGCCACCTTGTGACATCGTGAAGGAAAGAGTGTTAATTTAAAGAAATACCAAGTGTACATTTACATGATCATGGACCTTGGATTTTCAATATATTAAGATGACGTGAAAGTCACTCTAGATACAGGAACTATGGAGTGATTATGTAACCAAGAAACGTAAAATACAAGATAAAAATAAAACTAAAAGGGTAAACAATAAGATACAAGTAATCACCCGAAACTCAGGTAAAGGATCTAAAGATGCAAAATCCTACTGGCGGATGCTCAAACGCTTGAACAAGAACAATGACTACCCACTTAGAATTATTGATCCGGCTGACAATAGCCGTACTATTGAGGACCCCAAAGAAATATGCAAAGTACTGGGAGAATATTGGAAAAACGTTGGCTCCGGGAATGGTATGCAAAAGGATATTGTAAATGATAATTTAATAACCTTTTCAGATACACAGGTGAGACTTCGGGCTGTACTGACGTTAAAATTAATTACGACAATGTAAGTTATACTGTACGAAAACTGAAAAACGATAAAGCCTGCGGAGTCGACCAAATTCCAAACGAATTCCTTAAACAAGGTGGCTCTTCATTAATTGTTACATTAGTGGATCTGTTCAATCTTTGTAAAACCTTTGAAGTGTACCCGGATCAATGGTTTCAAGGCTTTATAAAGCCTATTCACAAGGAAGGACCAAAAGATACACTGTCCAATTACAGAGGTATTACTGTTACATCTAATGTGTATAAAGTGTTCACATCAGTAATGGAGGGGCAGTTTATGAAATACTTAGAGCGGGAAAGGATATTAGGGGAGCTCCTTGGAGCTTATAGAAAACACAGAAGATTGGAAGATCAAGTATTTGCGCTCAAGGGGCTATGTAAAATAAGGAAAGCTAACAAGCAAAAGACATGGCTATCCTTCCCTGATATCTCGAAGGCATTTGTACGGTTAATAGGGAACGCCTCTTCCTAATGTTATGGAAAAAGGGAATTCAAGGAAAAGCATGGCGTTTGACAAAACTACTCTATGACAAAGTGGAAATTAAGGTCATATTTGGCCCCCTAGAAAGTTCATGGTTTGATGTATTTAATGGGGTAAAGCAAGGATGCATTCTGTCTCCTACGCTGTTTTCTCTAGTTATGTCAGATATGGTTGATATGTTTGAAGGAAAAAATCTTGGGGTACCCTATGGAGATGGACATATCCCGTGCCTTTTATATGCCGACGATATTGTGATAACTGCAGACAGTGAAGACCAATTAATTTGTATGCTAAATATCGCACATGTTTTTGTAGAAAAATGGGGAATGACGTTTAATGCCAACAACTTGGAGATGATATATATCTGAATGCAAATCGTATAAATATTTGGGCATTTTGATCTCGAATTCTCGAAAAACAGACACGGCACCCGTGAAAGATATAGTAGCAACAAAAGGTTCTCGTTTACGAGGCTACCGATGCAGTATATTGTCTTTTCATGATAATGTTAACCGTATTAGCTTCGGAAATAGCATATGGAAAAGTATTATTCTTCCGTCACTTACTCATGGCGGTGCAGTGTGGTTATGCAATACTAAAGAGTCTGAGGCTTCTCTGAAGTCCATTCAATACACCATAGCCAAAGCAATAATTCAGGTCAACTCTTCACCTGCAGCTGTGGCTACCCTTGGCGAACTAGGATGGCTCCCCCTAAAACTGATTCTGGATCGCATTAGGATAAAATACTTTCACAGGATGAAATTTGAGATGCCAGACACAAGGCTATGTAAGCAAATTTTTGACACTCTTTGGCAAAGAAATGATGACAAACCTGCAAAGATTTGGCCATATGTTGACGAAATTAAGAAGGTCTTTAATAACGTAGCCATAGACCATGCTCTGGAATCAAGGAATCCAGAATGGCTAGGATGCTTTTTTAAAATTATCGCTAGAAGCATATGAATTTGACTTTTTCTTGGAAATAGACTTGAAAAAGTCTTTAAGATGGTATCAAATGTTTAAACGGTCCTCTTTCGGTGAAAGTTATCTTTTTAATGTAAATAACTTTGCCGGCGCACGATTAAAATTTTTGGCCCGCACTGGGTGTCTGGGTGTCGGGGAAGATCTGGGAAGATGGGGTTTATCAGACGGAAGATGCCCTTTATGTAAAGATAGTAGAGAAGATTTATCACATTTTCTATTTGTGTGCCGAGCACTAAATGATATCAGGTTACAGGCATATAGAAATTTGGAAGTCAACTCTCTGAATGAGAATTGTAAACAGGCATGGCAGCGTTTTTCCGCCGCCTCGCTGAAAAATAAAGTATGTTGGTTCCTTGGCGAGCACGCATATGATCTTGGACTGGACACTGGTGAATTATTTGACCAAACATGTAAAACATTTTTGGTTGAGGCTTGGCATTACAGGAGACAGTCACTTAATGACTTCTCGGAATGACAGATTGTATCATTGTTCTACATGTACCTCTTGTAAATAGACCTGCTCCAATGAATATATACCTGATTTCTTTTTCTTAATAATGAGCCTGGAGGCCATATGTTCTGCATTGTATATGAAACGTGTATAATGTACATGTCCTTACGCTTTCTAGAGTTTTGTCCCAATGAGTAGTTTATCTCTAGTTTTGGTGCTGCGGACATAAATTATTACTTGTACTTTTATGGTTACTTTACTTATTTCAACATACGAAGATTGTTTGATTGATAATAAGGATGCCTAATTATTTGTGTATATCTTGGACGCATCACGGAATTTCCCCGGTTCCGTTGGTGCCCCCGCTGTAAAGGGGAAGTTTTCCTAATAAATTGTTATTATTATTATTATTATTATTATTATTATTATTATTATTATTATTATTATTATTATTATTATTATTATTATTATCATCATCATCATCATTATTATTATTATTATTATTATTATTATTATTATTATTATTATCATTATTATTATTATTATTATTATCATTATTATTTGTTGGTTTTTTGTTTTGTTTTGTTTTTTATTTGAGATTTTCTGCAATTTCAGCGGAAAGATGATTGTGTCATTAATTAGGGCTCAAGATATACAGGTTCCAGGTTTAACTCATTCCATACTATGGTCACAGGCCGTGGTCAGTGGTTCTGGCATTGCCTGGCAAGACTTGCTGGAGATGCCCTTGCGGCAGCTGCAGCATGACTTGCCAGGCAGTGCCAGAACCACTGACTTAAGACTATAGGCATGTTGGTTCTTGAACGAAAGCTCCTTTCATGGGGAATTTAAATATGCAATTGTCGTCTTAAATGTAGGTTAATATACGGAAAAATCAGGGACTGGTATGGAATGAGTTAATACAACTCTGAGAAATAGTAAGTCGCTAAAACTGTTATAACTAGATCTACTAGATACCATCTACATTTCGTTAGCTTTGAGCCAGTATAACATTATTTTTCTAAAGGTGAAACCCGCATGTTGCTTTTACCCCTTTCCTTCAGCCAATATTTAAATCAGAACAAAAAGGGGTTACTGGCCCATCAACTATTCTGTTTTGTTGACAGATGTGCTAAGAAGCCTTCCAATAGATAGCTTGTATCAACTGTCAGCCAAATGTAAACTCTCGAGTTGCTCCAGCAGGAAAATATGCTGACCATTGCATAGAAAGGCACTGTGATAGTCTACAAAATTGGCTATCAGCCTAAGTCATCTCATATAGTGATAAAGGTTGCCAATCTTCCAAATGCGATGGAGTGGCCTTATCTGACACAATCTAGTTTACTTTCATTATTGACCATATGAATGTCTGGCCGCCGTCGCTCATCGACGATTGAGATCACTTTCGACTGCAATGAACTCAAGAAATATCTTGTCAAATAGTGCATTAATTTGTTCTAAGAAAATCAAACTTAATTTGTGTGATAAATGGTTTTGTCTAGAGGTCCAATAGCCCACAGAAGGCAAGGAGCCCTGACATCGATATCAAAACATGCTTATTAATGAACGTGAATAAGCACTAGGAGGCCTATCCAAGTATAATTTATTGCCATCTTAGGTTTTATGAAGGCCACTTACTGAACGTCAGTCACACAGTAACCTCAGTGCCACAACGTCAAATATATAAATCTGGAATTTTATTGATTATCTCTTAATGTCATGTAAACTTTGATCCATCCGACCCATATCACCCTTGAAAGAATCAATAAGCTGATGAACCGATGAACAAAAGTCAACATTCTATGGGATAAAAGAATTAATGCACATGTAGAGTCACTTGACCCAGACTCTCAGAAACGTGTTTCACAGCAAGTCCCCCTTAAACTGCCGCTGGCCGGAGTATAATTTCTTAGCCCTATACAAAAAACCAGGTTTTACCTAACCCACCTTAGGGTCCAAAATCTAAATAGATGTAGCCATAATGTTCAACCCTTTGTTTTGAATTAAGGCTGAGTGGATAGGCTTCCCCGGCTTAGGCTGGGCGCTACTGAACAACGCCTCTATGTAGCGTAAGTAATTGTTATCTATGGGTATCACGATGTATTTCATATAATTTCAGAAATTGTTTCATTGTTAGTCAACAAAAACAACGTTTTTTTTTAAAACAAACCATTGCAATTCAATTGATTTAATTTGATGCTATTTGCACGTACTTTTAGTGGGCAAAAATTCCAGACAAAAAGATATAGTAATGCTGAATTTCAAAATTTGTGCAAATGGTATCACACTAGTTTTGAAGTCATGCTGGTGGACTGCTCTTCACTATTATTTTCAAACGCGTTTTTTTTAATCGCTATACGAGAAATTCACTCGACACAAAAAATTCTGGGACATCAATGGATAAATAGGAATTTTCCAACACCACCACACGTGCCTTCTGATGAGATGTCTGGTTCTAGCCGATGATCTGAGGCATAATGTTACACATCTGCTGAGTTATGGTATGTTTCCTCTGTGTGAAATTTGTAGACAACCCGGTTCGGAAGCCAAAGCAATATACTCTGTCCGGTTTCCCAAGCTCTCTGTGCCAAAATGTAACTCATCATGCACCCCCGTGCACTTTCTTCAAATGCACATACATTTGTAATAAGTATTGCCATAAAAAGACATGAGTATTTATGTTTGAAACTGAAGTACTTTAGTCAGACAATCACACATATAACTGGGACTTAATCATGTACATGTATACATTTACAAGCATACATTCAGCTCACACAAATAGACTCGATAAGCATCACATGTACTGAGATTTCAGTATTGCACATGTATTGAGCCTTTTGTATGCATCGGAGTTGTATAGTATGGGATGACATTGACATTAATTATCAGTCACAAGCCAATTTCTGTCCGACAACGCGTACTTTGAGACAGTAAAGTCTCGTAACTGCTCTGTTGCGATAAACTGTGACATGCTGCATATTTCAAGCAATCGTAGATTAATATTTAATCTCTCTCATATATATATATATGCAGCCTTTGTTGTTTCAGCTCTTTCTGTTTTAATCAACAGCCTCAAGATCGTAGGTGCACCCCCCCCTACAGCATTGAAAATAACAACGGACCACACCGATGGTTTAGCTGTGGTCCCTGGTCTACTTTTGTGCATTATTTTTAGACCAGGACATCTTATCTAACAAAGTGTGAAACATCGTTTTAGAGAAATGTCCATATATATGTTTGGAGTTCGACAAAAAGACATTTGATCAGAATGTACCATAAGGTTACAAATAAGTATGAGAAGCTGTTGTACCTACTCTATTTTTGCTCCTTCCGTTGTTTCTGGTCATCAAGTTACGACATTTCCCAACAAAGATCCGAACATCCGCATTTTTGTGAATGTTAAATCTTTTACTAAGTTTAGAAATGTCCCTTAGAGACCTTTTTGTCATGACATAACTTCAAGCCCTGAAAGCATTTAGGTGACATGATATGGTTCTTTCGTGACGGGGGGGTGCACGAAGTATAGCAATGACGTGTATGTATGGAACCACAGCATTGTTAGGGTCAATATTGAATCGAATTGAACTAATAATCAATAAGTAATAACTTTTACCTTTAAGTGTGTAAAGTAAATGTTTTCCAGCGAACGCTTTGGTAAAAACCAAATAAAATTGAAGGGGTTTCATATGCATCTTGGTCGAAATATCGGTGTATAAAATCATTACACCTTGAAAAGTATTTCACATCTTCTTTAACATACGCGCATTGAAAGGATCTGTTCAGTTCGGGATCCATTTTCAAGTCATTGAAAGTGGCCTAGGCATCTTTTGTTTTAAGTCTTGATATTGATGATCACGACCTATTTCTACTATTCACAAACATATAGAAAATCCTAGAACTATTCTTGATATCCAAACGCAGGTCCTTTTATAGCTCCTTTTAATAGCGCTTAGTTGCTTTGTACCTTCATTTCGATTCTTTATGTATTCCCCGTATCTGGCGCATGATCGCAGCTCCAAGTACCTTTGTGAGCAATGTACATTTTGTTTTTATTATTATGGGTCTAACACTGAACCAATGTGGTTTCACCTGAGTGCCACTAGTGATTTTAATCTTGGGAACACCTCATTCACAACTGCCGATAAGGAAGCATTAAAATTTATCGATATGCTATTTACAGGTATGGCAGACGTCAAAATTCCGATAAATTTTAGAAAGCAACTTATTCATTTTTACATAATCAGCTTCCTGGCTGTCAAACCTGTATATGTCTTAATTATAAGTGTTATCAAAATTCCCTTAATATTTTTAAACGATGACACTATCATCTTTACACAATACACAATGAATATAAATATCAAACACATCATAATCATTTAAAGCAGTAACCAAATTTACACAATTGTTACGATTCCTTATGTGTTTCATCATGTGTGTATCTGTATTTTAGGATGGCCCAATATTAATATCAACTTTATGTTGACCAGAGTTTGCACAAGTACTAAAGCTTTTACTTACCCATAATTTGGAGTATATTTAAATGTGAAATGAACTTTTGCATAAACAGTCGTGTACATGCACATTTACGCCCTCTTACGTTCCTAAGTTTCGGACGCACAAGAAAACCCTGGCCCTGCTGACTACAATAACTTCAAATGTGCAGGCATATTTTATTGCTCTATTTGCTCACTTCATGAATGTTACGGTACACATTACATATATATATATATATATATAATATATATATATATATATATATATATATATATATATATATATATATATATATATATGCGTGTATGTATATACATCTACATGTATACATATACCAACACAAAATATTTTTTTTTATAAAAAAGTTATTGCTTTTGCAGTTTGAAAAATGCAGCAAATATATCCAGTTTATTTTTCATTTGGTATTTCACCAAGTCAAATGTGCAACATAGGCCCTATGCTGTCTATTAGTATTAATTTTGTTCTCTTCTCTACCCTTCCCTTGCCTTCTTTTCTCTTTATATCCGTCTACTTGTTTTGCCGTTTTTTCTTCTCATTGGTTTGGGCTTCATGTTTCTCATGCTTTTGCCGTTCCACGTCCTCTGCTTCTGCTTTCTCTTCTGTTTTGAAAAATGTGACATAATGGGTAACAAGGTAATACAAATTGGGACATTTACAAGTTCATCATTTCTATGTCCAGCATTACTGTAACAAGTTGATTGTCTTTATTTGTGAGGGGACACTAAATTTTGGGTCCGTTGGACATCCGATCAGTACCTGCCTTCCAAATACGACTGCAATTATCATTGTCTCGTCAAGTCTGATTTTCTAAACACGAGAACCAACTTGGAGGACTGCTGAGAAGAAAAGATAAAGATCCTGCAGCTGCAATACAGTTAAAGCTGAATAAAGTTGATTCATATTAACTATGAATTAACCTCACGTACAATAACGGATCCACGTTCCATTTGATGCAGCTGTCAGTCGGGTTTTTGATGGGGTAATTTGTAACAACTGCCTTTTTGTAATAGAAAATTACCATGAAACCTGCATTGATTTGTAATACTTGCGGCAATTTGTAATAAGTTACGGCAAAATGCAATATTATTACATTTTGCAATTTGAACCACATCTTGCAGCAAAATGTAATATATCAGATATATCCAGTTTGTAATAACAATGAGCTGAAAAATTGTAATAAAATGTAACAATTGTGTGAAAGTATCATTCTATCTTTACAACCATTCCATTCTCAGGTAGAACGTTTTCTTGAAAGCTGAATAATAAATGCCCTGAATAGCTAGACATTGTGACGTTCTGTGGCAAACTGATTAAATTCTCATTTGCTTCTTTTGTGGAAAGAGATGTAAAGTTTTGTTGAGACGACCCCTGTTAGCAACGTTGTTCAAGATGTTTACAAGACGAATGGATAGAAATAGTCCTAAAACAGGTGTCTACTAACAAATTTTCTATTAGAATCATGGCGCACTTCCAAGGCTCACAAGTTTACACGGCCACTGCATTTTAATGTAACAGCAGAAGGTGCCACAGAAAGGGGTTAGAGTGTTGGATTATAGGCCTACACATTTGATTTGTTCTCCAGTAAAGCTAATGACATGACCTTTAAATTTTGTGGAATCAAGCACGCGCTTAGGTTGAAGTTGGATATACCGCAAACACCCAAAAACTCTTTAAAAAACGGAAATCACAGCGCCACCTTATGAATAAATTGAGCTTTAGGTATATTCAAAAGTTTTCCCATGCAAGTTGTGAGAAATTAGATAGGCAGTTTTTTTTCTAAATTTATCCACCTCCCCATTTTTTTAATCCAAAAATAATTGGAGTGAAACCACTTCAAAAGATTTGAAAGCCACTTACCAAAGGTGGGTCCCCGCCATATTTGAAGTGAATGTGACTAACAATTTTGGAGAGGTTAAATGGGGAAGTACCTTAGGAATGCCATTGACTTGCCATTATTCTCAATAAAAATTGTATGCATTACCCATGAATACTCCAACTGAAAAGAAATTATAAAAAAAATCAGTAACCCAGAGCAACGCCACCTACTCATCGACTTTCTTTGACTCTTGCACATGAAACATTTCTGCCAACTTTCAGCATAATCTGAATGATGATTTGGGATTAGAAGTTCAAAGTAGCAAACCACACAAAAACATTTTAGAAAAGAGGGGCGCAAATACTGGCAATACTATTTCTTGAAAAAATAAGGTGTAGGGGTCCCCAGACGTTCCCCTATGCAATTTCAAAGCAAATACCCAAGCTATTTTGCAGAAGATTATTTGGCCATGATTGAACCTAAACAAAATCACTGGTGCGTGACCATGCAAAACACTTTGTAGAGACCCACTCAAAGTATATCCCTACAAAGTTTGAAGAAAACAATCCATCGGTTCTGGAGAAGTAATCGAAAATGTGAATTACAGACGACAGACAGGCGGGCGACGGACAAAGACCTTCATCGTAAGCTTGGCTAACTAATAGGCCAGCGGCAAATGCTTCAAAAGTGCCCTAAAAATAGGTGCAACCCCAACCAAAGGTATAACAAAACACAACCTATATCAAAATGTGCGTACATGTCTCCTCTTTACAGAAAAATAGGTTGTGGAGTCCAAAAAGCGTTTTTTGCTATGTTTATACGCCCGTTTCTATGGCAACCTCTATTTTTTGGGAAAATGCCTACTTTTTACTAATTTGTTAATATCTGCCTTAATTTTGTAGATAAGTACTCCAAATTTCATCAGATGGTAGCACTAACCTTACTCTTTCATCAGGCATGAAGCTTTTTAAAAATTATTTGAATAAAATCATTATTATTATAATTATATACAAATTTTTTTCATCTATTTGGCAATATAAATACCTCTATTTGTTGATGTTGTTTGCTGCAGTTGCCAAATTACCAAAAATGGGGGTAAATGTTAAATGATGAAGGTAATATACTTCCAGGGATATACTGATACCAAATTTACTGGAGTATATGAAGTGGACACCATTACATGTATGCAAATTAGGCTTCAGATGTTGGGGATTTTGAAGCCATTCTGGAGATGTATATCACACATTATGTGCTGTACCAATGTAAAACGTTACATTTCCTTGAAAAGTGCTTCAAATCATAGAGAACATAGAATCCCAATCGTCTTATAAACATTTTTTGTTCACAGCTTTACTGAAATTTTATGGGTCCGCCACGGGGGGGGGGGGGGTATTATGTTTATGGGTTGTCCGGTCTGGCTAGCTTGTGCAAAAGTGCTTTCTCCAGAACGCATTGCTGGAATTTGAGCAAATTTAGCATATATATTACCGAAAAAGAAATGAAGTGAAGACAATTTAGAAACCCTATCATTAAATGTATGCAAATGAGGTCATCTTCACATTTGGATTTTATAATTTATGTGTTGTGTTGTAGAGGCACCAGAAAGCACAAATCTGGGCACATTTCTGTGATTGTCTCATTATCAGTGTTATTCAGAATGACTGTGCATATTGTCAAAATGCGTTGCATGATTGATAATATACACATGGTGAACTGGATTATTTTCTAAAATGAAGCTTGGACCTGGTAAGAACACCCACGTTTTAATGTACTTGCAGGTTAGATACTTTTGTACCGTGAACCTAAAATCATGAGCCTGGAGCCGCCATTCAAGAAGCCACCTCCAGCCAAGCTAAATCACAATACCTGTTTTATGTAGCAAAGCTCTCAACACAGTAAAAGGGACTGATTTCAAAACTACTTTGGAAAAGCTACGATATATGATTGCTTCCACCACAGACCGATCAGCTGCTCAACTACCGCCCACTGAGGATGCATTTAAGCAACATGTGAAAAGGGCATAATACCAATGTGCCATCTGGTGCCACAATGGCATTGATCAATTACATACAGCTCTTAAAGCGCTATCATTTCGAGACATAACAACAATTAATGAATATTTGGGTCTTACTGATTCAGAACACACATTTCCGCAAAGTTTTTGTGAAATTGTGTACGCTTACACAACAACTATTCGAAAACCAGATTCTAATAAGAAAAAATTAGATCAAACGTTTTGCAGCATTCCTTTCAAACACAAAATTATTGATTCACTAAACATTCAGTCCCTTTTCAAATTGAAATTTGTTCGTAACATGATTCCCAAGGATTGCAAAACAAAAGACCCCTACCCTCCCCATCATTTCCTATAAATATGGCAACAATATTGGGCAAAGTATCATGAATTACAAACAATTTCTGGCTTCATTTACTCTTGAAGATATCGCAGCGAATCAAAATTGTGATGGTATGTCTAACAGTAAATATTCACATTTTGTTGATGCATACCACAAACATGTATTTACAGGTAATTTAGATATCGTACAAAATTCAAGTTTAAAAGAAATTATGAAAAAAGGTACAAAATTTCGGATATGCCCCAAGTTGAACATTGACAGTATTTTTTCAGGATACATGTGATGCATTTGATTCCTACTGTATGAGATGGGCAAAGAAAGAAAAATAGAATTTCAGGAATTTAATGGACGGTTATCAAACTTGAAAAAAGTCTCTAGAAAAAGAATTTACTGTTACAAATCCCACATTAAGAATTTCAATACGGTTAATCTAAAACAACCTGAAGTTTCAAAAGCAGTCAAAGAACTACAAGAACGTTTGGTAGTCACTAACATAGATAAGGCAGGGAACAATCTTGGGATCATCTGCAAAAAATATTATCTGGATGTTTTGAAAAAAGAACTTGGTATAAACAATATTTCAGACATAAGAGGAAATGATGTATATAAATTACACAAACAATCCATTGATAATTTGATAGATACACATAAAGATGAGACGAAAAGGAATTTTAATACCAAAATTTCTGAAGAGGACTTCTCTATTCCACTTTTGTTCTGGATACCCAAATTACATAAAAACCCTTTTAAATCTAGATTCATAGCCGGTGCTGCAAAATGTACAAGAAAACAATTATCAAAAGAAGGAACATTGTGTTTGACTGCAATTAGGAATCATTTTCGTAAATACTGTAATGCAATTTCTAGAAACAGTGAATTAAATCGTTTTTGGAGTATTAGCAATTCTTCCGAGTTAGTATCTAAAATCAAAGACGTAAAAGCAAAAAATATCAAATGTTTTGATTTTTCCTCACTGCCCACAAATCTACCCATAGATGAAGTCAAAAGTTCACTTTTAGAATTAATAAGCAAAATGTTTAACCATAATGGTAAACCATACATTAATATTAATTCATATACAAGGAAAGCATAACACAACAAATATTCAAAAAGTAACGTCAAATCGTACACTGTTGAAACTTTGATAGATGCTATAAAATTTCTTTTGGATAATACTTTTGTTCAATGCGGACCATTGTTTTTTCAACAAATAAAAGGCATCGCAATGGGTAGCAACTGCTCCCCTTTGTTGGCAGATTTGTATTTAACCTGGCTTGAATTTAAGTATATGGATAAACTGATGAAAAAGGACTTTCAAGTGGCTACAAAATTATCAAACAACGCAAGATATATTGATGGCATTGCTTGTGTAAATGTACAAAATTTCATTAAAAATTGCGAAAAAAATTTACCCAAAAGATATCCCTTTGGAGGGTAACAATTCAGATGGTTTCAGAGATGTGTTTTTGGACTTGGATAATCAGGTCACAAATGACAGGTTTTGTATTAAAATCTATCACAAAATAGATAAGTTTAACTTTGAAGTTGTTAATTATCCTTTCCCAGGCAGTATTATTTCGGATTCTATTGGATATAATACGTTTTTTTTCACAGACTTTGAGATTTGGTCGTATTTGTTCTAAATTTCAGGACTTTGCATCTCGAACCAAATTTTTATTTACAATAAACTTGAGTCAGGAAGATTCAACGATGTACTTTTGATCAAATATTTCTACAAATTTTGCTGTAAATATCCGGAAATGGTTAGAAAGTTTGGCTTCAATAATTTTAGAGATTTTAGACTTGCCTTTTTTTCGACTTAATTTTATCTTTTGACATCATTCTGTTTTAATGTTCACCTTTCAAACATTTCAGGCTAGCTTGATTTCTCTTAGGTTAAACCCCCAGGGGCTTTCGGTAGCGAGTAGCGGCCTACGACAGTTAGAAGCTTGCCTAATTGTACTTGATATCTGGTTAATATTTTCATTGCATTCTCTTGACTGAAATACAAATGACAATCGGTAGCAAGTAGCGGCCTACCACAGTAACATGTTTGCTTAATTGTTTACAAAATCCTGTTAAGAAAAACTGTTTTGATAACATGTTTATGGCATAAATGCTAATGACTTTTATTCTTTTCTGACATCCCTAAATGCACTTTTACTCAATGTTAAAAAAAATACTCAAAAATGACAGCATTTTTCAAATATCACAAACCTGACACATTATGTTGATGCATTGACTCAGGGTTGGCAATGAAATAGAGCTTAATTGTTTGAGGAGTAGGTGTCATCATGGAGTTTGTTTTACATTTCTGGTGCAGGATGTACATTGTTGCAGTCCTTGTTAGGATTTCCCTTGGTTTATACAGGTGGTCTACCTGCAACTGTTTATTTTACAATCACTGGGACTGAATATAATGCCCCTGCTTGTTTCCACTTCAGTTAAACACTGGCGAATGGTTTAACTAGAATAAGCTGTCCAGCTAGAAAGGGTACAGATTGGTTCAGGTGTAAGTCAAATTGTTCTTAACTGAACCTGTACTACACAAATTTGGTAATTATAGTTTGTTTGCCAGGTACTCCTCTTCCATAATGAAGGTCTACATGTATATGCAAAACTTTACGTATTTAGCTTATTCATCATTTGCCGCGTTCATATTTATTCATTATCATGTGGGTTGTCTTTGCTGAATATTTAGCTTAGACAAGGAGCCGCTACTCAGAGAGACATGTACGGGTAAAAGGCTCCGAAACATGTTGAGTAGTTACTCGCCAAAGACCCTTTAATTTATTTCGGCTAATACAGCCTATGTCAAAATTTTACAGGGGAATGTGTGCAATTTGGACAATAGTACTTTTATATGTATATTGGTTAGGCCGGGACAGGTTAGCTTATGGAGAGTTAAGAGTTCGGACTGCGGAATAGGGTAATGACTACTAGGAAGTGGTTTTGGACAAAAAGACACCAATACAACAGTCACATTCCTAACCCTAAAGTGTGGGATCCCAATGGTAACGGCTTGGAAATGTCTAATGATGGCTACCTCAAGCCTTCGATGTATACCAATGAGCTAGCCCCACTGGAAGTCCGCAACCTGACTCATATGTATTGCACTGATATTGAGTGTACTGTCCCAAGAAAGTACCATTGCCTCCAGACAGGACTTAAATGTACAGAATTATGTGCATGCCTTGGATATGAGTGTGCAAATGACACTTTTGACACTGAAAGAGACAATGATGATGAGGAAGATGATGATTGAATCTTGGCGTAGAATCTCCAAACCGTGACCATCATTGATCAGCTTTCTATATTTGGTGTGTACATGTACTTATACTGTTTTCCTTTACTAAAAGGCATCTTGAATTATAGTTTGATGCCAGAGATACACCAGTTTTGTTGCAGGACTCCAAGGGATGGTTCACTGTAAATTCCGTGTAGGTGTGAATACATGGTACAAAGTACAATCTTACTTTATCAGTTGCATTGGCAATTGTTATCACGGTTCCCGAAGCGAAGATGACATATGATAGCTATATTAGCATATTAAGTAATATGCATATGGTATACTCATATGAACATGATAAATAAAACTTGTATGAGTACTGTTCCTAATCATTTTGCCTTTTTTTAAATTAACAAAACTATATCTTAGTAAATATAGTACGTTATCCGTCGCACAATACTTAATTTCGATGTAAATTTCATATATTTGCATAAATTAACATATGATAATTAGGCACTTTGAGCAAACTCTGTATTTTTTTTACTATATTTGAGCATTTGAGCACATTTTGATGTTTATTTAGCCTTTCCGCAAGCAGTATCACCAAAGTTATTATTTTTAAGGACAAATTTTAGTTGTCTCAGAAATGGCTTAGGTTGTCATGGAAACGGGCAGAAATATATAGGAGAAAACGCTTTTCAGATTCCACAACCTATTTTTTCATGAAGAGGACATATATACCTATAAGAAAATATAGGTTGTAACTTGTTATACCACGGGTTGGGGTATGACCCCTGAAGGGCCCTTTATGCCGCAGGTCTATAACACGTCAGCTGAGCTTTATATATTTTCCTGCCCAGTCCTGTGACTGATTATCATATTAGCAAATATGTGGCAGTGTTTATATTTTGCAAGATATTCTTTTACCACTTCGAATGATCATGAAAATCGTTGGAAATGCTTCATAAAATTTCGATAAGTTATGTTGTTGGAAATTGATGCAATTTTCCATTCATTGTGTGTAAAGTTAGAATTGCTTAAGGATCGCGAAGTCCATGAAGTGACCCTTGCAAGCAGAGTATCGGACGTACAGGACCTGACTGATTTACATCGATACGAACCGCCATTTATTTCGATCTAGTCAGGAGGCGTCACTCTTTGTGTACTGAGAGCTAACGTTTATAGAGGAACAGGTCATCTTGGAAGAGGCGTGTGTGTGAACATGTTTGTGAAGTGTTTTGGCCGTAAGAGCCTGCAACTTGCTGTTAAAACCAAGGGCCCAGAATAGGAAGGAGTGGAGAAGAATTTGCCTCTGATCGTGCCCGACATATTCCCTGCACTCCGCAATTTTGATAAATATCGAGATTATAGATATTTAGTCATAGTGTAGGTGTTTTGAGATAACTTTGCAGGTTGACTCAAAGTGGAGAAATATAGGTTTGCTGTAATATTTTGGGTACAAGGGATTTCACGTTTTCTGAGTTCTTATAACAACACTAAAATTTGATGTGGTTATTTAAAAAAAGAGATTATACATTTTTAAGAACTTCAACTTTTATTACAGAAAGGCAGTTGTTACAAATTGCCGCATAACAAGGTCAATTACGCTTAAACCAACTTTTTACTATAATTCACGAAGCTAACCTACCGAATACAAACTCAAGCAGTGACCCTACCCATTTTCTGCATTAAATGATGGACAAGAGGGCTTCCTTCCACTTTATTCAAAACAGGTTACGCGTCTAAAGCAAAAAAAGAAAAAAGAAAGCGAAAAAAGGGGGGGGGGACTATGCTCGGTTGACATCTTCACTCCCAAATCAGTAAAGTATGAAACGCAAACTCGGGTAAAAAGATTTGTGGAACCTTTCCCGGAAAATGAAGAAAACATCATAAAATCTCAGAGATGGACTGCAGTACTATGTAGTGAACAAGTCTCATAGACATTTACCCTAAATGCACCCAATAAGCTTGAACATATTGCAACCAACGTTGTTAAAGAAAAAGGTAAAGTGTGCATTCATTGAAAAGAGTTGCAGTCCTGCCGAGTAAACTAGTTAATGTCTCGACCAACAAACGTCAGCTCCTGTGTGACGTCAAAGTAGTAGGCAAGGTAAAGAACAGACGGTTCAAGAGAGGCCTAAAAGAGGGCCCTGCAGTCAGTGGAGGGCTAGGGTTGTGTATTCTCGTTGCTTTACATTGTAATTTACAACCTAACAACTTAAACTACTGCACATAGAAATACCAAATTTGCAGACAGTAAATTTAGATGCATAACGCAACACCCCATATAAACCATATAACCACAGCTACAAAAGTGACTAGTTTATTTAAGGTTGCTTTAACATACAAACTAATTGGAACACACAGCTCTAGCCCTCCAAATGTTTGTGTATTCAGGTGTGTATTGGGACAAATACACACCTTGGGGCTAATTCTGACCTTTCCTATTGGCCCCCTGGTTTTGGAAACAATTAACGATTTTCCCTCAAAATTAAAGAAATAAATCAAGCAGAGAAAAATTGAAGCGCCACTTGATGGCCAAACTTGCAAAAGATGCAGAAATCTAACACATTTAAAGTCATCCCCAACTGATTTGAAGACAACCACCTGACGGTTTTTGAAAAGTTCTAAACATGTGGATATGGACGACTAAATATTCTGGACGTTGTAGAAAAGTCCCGCATGGAAATGAAAACACAGTGGTCTTAATACAGAGGTGTTCGGATTTCTGGTCATATTGCAAATGACAATTGGACTAACCTGCAATGAATTGAATCCAGCATGTGGTATGCATACCTTCTAATCATGTTTTGGCTCATACCAAAATCTGTTTGAATCATCTTGAATGAACTCTCTTTTAGGGACTGACTACCTCATGAAACTGGTGTGAAATAAATGGTGTCTCTGTTAGGACTGAAGTCGTCTCCACTTTAAATTCAAATTTAATTGAACACATACCGAGATAAATATTTGCTAAGACTTATTGCCGAAGCATAAACCATTCTGTCCCATATGGCCTTAGCATTTACCTGTTTATTAAACCAAAACATAGTTCATCGTTTTTCAAGTTATGCCAATGTATATCAACGTACCAACTTAATTCAACTTCGATATTTTGCGACAGAGTCCAGCTAACGAGCTCAAATGTGCCACAAATATGTGTCATATGTGACAGTTTGTTATTGCATTACATGTATGACCTTGATGTATTTTCTCAAGGTCAAAGGGGGATACATTTCGGGTAATGGTTTGTGTGATGGTCATTGCATCTTAAGTTGTGTAGATATGTTCATATACCATTACAAGAACATTACAAAACAGACAAAGGTCGGTGAGGTGTGGAGTCATCGTGCCGCCTGGTGGTATTAATTGAAAATAACATCATAGGTTTCGAAAATACATTAAATTTATAATTAAAATGGAACTACAAAATTCAAACAAAACACGTGTCAGGTAAATGGTCAAATTTTGTTGACATTTTACCCATTTATAAGTTCATTAATGATCGGCTTAAGTAAAAGACAATAAATGCAACATGTTGAGAAAAAATGAGGTGTATGGTACTATATTTAAGAAATAAACTTCATTTGGAATGTCATCATGCTTGTATGAGGGAAAACTTGTATGTACGACAGTTTCCATCAACCACGCTAGCGGTTAGACCTAATTGAAAAAAAAAATGCATACAAACTTTAATCATTGATATTGAGAGGTCGCGAAGGGTCCGGAAGAGGGTAGCCCCTCCAATATGCATGATTATAGGTACATTGTGTAAAGGTTTGAGGGAAAATGACACTTTCTGGTGCATACTAATTTGTCTTCTACTAAAACATTATTTAGATTTCCTGAGGAATAAGTTCTTTTTGACCCCCCCCCCCCCCTTCGCCAGAGGTACATAATCTGTCTTTTATACATTCGTCTCTGGGCTAGCTAGTTTCATTTGCCTTTAAACAGTTATAGACACCCATAATACAAAGCAGAGAAAATGATTTACAATAAAACTAACCGACAAGAGTTTTTAAATAACACTTCTCACAAAGCGCGGCAGTCTAACTTAATTTGTAATATACGTTTTAATGTTCACGTTTCAGACATTTTAGGCCAGCTTGTATTCTGTTAGATTAACCCCCCAGGGGCTATCGGTAGCAAGTAGCGGCCTACGACAGTTACAAGCTTCCCTAATTGTACTTGATATCTGGTTAAGAAATATTATATTTCCATTGCATTCTCTTGATTTAAATACAAATGACTCTCATTCTTTTCTTACTTGCCCTATAAATTTGCTGTTAATATCCAAAGATTACTATAAAGTTTGGCTACAATAATTTACAGGTTTTGGGCTTGTCTGTTTTGCTATTTAACTTTATCTTTTGGCATCATTCTGTTTTAATATTCACTTTCAGACATTCTAGGCTTACATGCTTTCCGTCGGGTTAATCCCCACCCCGGGGGGGGGGGGGGGCTATCGGTAGCAGGCAGCGGCCTACGACAGTTACATGTTTGCCTAATTATTCTTTTAATGGTGTTAAGAAAAAGTGTTTTGATAATATGTTTTTGGCATAAATGCTAATGACTTTCAATCTTTTCTAACATGCCTAAATGCACATTTACTCAATGTTAAAAAATTACTCAAAATTGACAGTATATTCTCAAATGTCACAAACCTGACACATTACGTTGAGACAATGACTCAGGGTTGGCAGGGAAATAGAGCTTTATTGTTTGTAGACTTTGAAATTGAGGAGTAGGTGTCATCATGGAGCTTGTTTTACATTTTTGGTGCAGGATGTCCATTGTTGTAGTCCTTGTAAGGATTTTCCTTAGTTTGTACAGGTGGTCTAGCTGCAACTGTTTATTTTACAATCTCTGGGACTGAAAAAAATGCCCCAGTTTGTCTTTACTTCAGTTATACTCTGGCGTTTGGTTTAACTAGGATAAGCTATCCAGCTAGAAAGGGTACATATTGGTTCAGGGGTAAGTCAAATTGTTCTTATCTAAGCCTGTAATATACAAATTTAGTAATTATGGTCTGTTCACAGGTATTCTTCTTTCATAATGAAGCTCTGCATTTATAAGCAAAACTTCACGTATTTAGCTACTTCATCATTTGCCACGTTCATATTTATTCATTATTATGTGGGTTATCTTCGCTGAGTATTTAGCTTAGATAAGGAGCCGCTACTCGGAGCGACATGTACGGGTAATAGGCTCAGAAATATGTTCTGTGTAGTTACCCGCTGAAGTCCCTTTAATATATTAGGGCTAATACAGCCTATTTAATACAAAGAGAAACTTAACAAACCTTATTCTGCAAGCCCATGTACCGTTTGAACACTATCAAGTCCGATATTCTAAGAGCAAAGTCCTATTCCGTACCATTCACTGAAAAACTGTATTGTTCTAAATCATAATAGCAAATTAATTTATGAAAGGAACAAATCATTTTCATAAAATTTGAAATTTAGAAGAAAGTTTTAGGCATTATAAGCCTTCAAAAAAATCGGATCATCAGCGGGGAACCAGCGCAAGACTTGTTTCGGTGCCATTAATCCCCGGACAAGTCATTCTGCTAACTGGCGGCACCATGTTTGCATTTCCAATACAAACATCCCGAGCTGATGTATTACGGAATAAAGCGAATATGATGTTCCTTAATTAATAGGCCTACTTAAAAACGTAGCCCACATGACATAAATATGATGAAACTACACCTAACACTCATGATTAGGCCTAGCAAAATTGAATAATAAAATAATAAACCATCCCACACTTACCTACAGCGTCTGGTCTTACAACTGACCCGACGAGGCCTACCTGACGGTGTCAAAATTTTACAGAGGAGCGTGTGCAATATGGACAATAGTACTTCCATATGTATATAGGTTAGACAGGGACAGGTTAGCTTATGGAGAGTGAAGAGTTCGGACTGCGGAATAGGGTAATGACTATTAGGAAGTGGTTCTGGACAAAAAGACACAAATACAATACTTGGTAGAACTACACCTATGCTGGTCGGGTATCAAGCTTTTTCAATAATATAAGCTATCAGATGGAATCATCTGATAGAGATATTATGGATCTCAGTTATGCAGTTCTACTTGTGCACAAGTTGGATTGTTTTATTAAAAGCCCTGTTAAGATGCAGTGAATATCACATTGACATATTTTTCAATTTCTTCATATAGAATTATCAATTCATGAAATATCCCTGCTGTTTTATGGAGTTCAAGTAGTGAACATGTTCAAAAGTGCTGCACATTTGTTAAGGTTTGCACTTTGAAACTGAAATTAATGATAGTTTGTGGCGCGAAGACTGTTGGATTTGACATAGTGTTTACCTTTTTTAATCTTCTTCTGGTTATTTGTGTGATGTGGTAAAAGTGTTTGGAGTTTTGGCATGAAGGATATATTTCCCATTGGTTTCAGTGTTTTATCTACTTTGGTAACTTAATGATATTATCCATGATTCCAGAATATCGGATATTGGATACCGGTATCCGATAAAAAAGCCCATATTGGCCCATATTAAGTCATAACTCTTATCATGTATATCTTGCTCAACTTCAATGCAGGTATAGACATAGAGTACCGCCCCATCTCTGAGATTCTGTAACCACTGAAATAACTGATTGGGTCAGGAAAGGAAGCGGATAGCAATAAAAAACGTTTTAGCTTTGCTGACTTGTCAGTCAGCAGAGGTATTGGAATCCGTTTGCGTCCGTCGTCCGACCTTCCGTCGTTAGACTTTTTACATTTTCGACTTCTTCTAAAAAAAACCGCTGCACGGAATGTTTTGATTTTGCACTTGGATGTTCCCCAGGTGGACCTATATCAAGTTTGCGAAGGAGATGATGGTGCAAATTTTTTTCTATTTTTTTTTTATGAATTTTTAAATTTATTTTTTGATCCAAATTGAAAGTTCTTTCATCTTAGGAACTACTTGGCCAATGAGTTCTTATTTCGGCTACCAAGTGGTGTTGCTTTTATATTTGTTTGTTTTGTTTTTTTTATGAATTTTTGCGTCTTAAGGCTATTTTTGACTTCTTCCCAAGAACGATTGAACAAAATTTATTAAAATTTTATCAGGATATAATTTGACTATAGATAGTACAAGTTTGCCAAAATAATATGGATATTTTAATTTAGACTGAGTTATGGGAAGTCAAACTTTGCGACCCTCGATAACTGCTACCACTGCATAGAATGTATGGCTATTGGATGACAGGCATTAAAACCCAGCTGAAGGACCCCGCCTGCCAACGTTGACTTTGACAAAATTAGCCGGAGTTTATTACTGGATAATGATTATCGAGTTTTTTTGTTTTTTGTTTTTATTTTGTTTTTTGTTTGTTTGTTTGTTTGTTTTTTGTTTGTTTTTGTTTTTTTTTTTTGTTTTGTTTTTTGTTTGTTTGTTTGTTTGTTTTATTTTTTATTTTTTTGGCTTTTTTTTATGGAAGAGGCCAGAATTGTTATTCTCATACTATAGAGAATTATGCTGGTTCTGACATGGTCTTTATTATTATTATTATTATTATTATTATTATTATTATTATTATTATTATTATTATTATTATTATTATTATTATTATTATTATTATTATTATTATTATTTTGATTCTTTGCTTGCTATTTATCGTAAATTGCATTTGACGCACAACATATGCACCCCCACTTGTTGCCGTCCCTGTGTCAAAGGGGTAGTCTTCAGGATAACGTGATTATTATCATCATTATCCTAATCATCATCATCATCATCACTGAGTATCACGCCTATTCCAAATTAAGGTTATGGTTGAATTAAAGCTGCGAGAATGGATATCTAGTTATGACCATCTAAATATTGAGCGCCGAGTAGATCACCTTAATGACACAACAGAACCGTATGGATTAAATGCTGCGCGGGTACAACAAATGTACTCATACCGTATTTGTACACAATCACCTCTCAGGGCTGGAAATCGCTTTTAAAGGATCTTCTGAAATTCTTTAATGGTGCTTAAAATGTTCGATTTGAACTTGTATTACAGATACTGCTAAGGATTTTAGCCAATAGATGCGCACCACACTAAAGCAAATATATAGTTTTGTGTTATCATGCAAAAACAATATGAGAGCTTAGAACCGGTAATTTACAAGAAGAAATTGTGGGATTAAATATTGTTTAGTGTACTGTACAAAAATTCATTTCTAAAAATTGAATATGGTGTACCTAATGATCTGTCAAATGTTGGAAATTACCTACATTTTACAATGCAGGAAATGACTACCCGGCAACCGCAATACGTTAAGCACAAGGAACACAAACACTTCATTTTGGCCACATCATATTGACGCCAGGTATATGGCATGTACAATATCAAAGTAGACTCTTATCGGTCATGAACTATAAAACTGTCGAGGCCAAACATTACCTACATGATGAAAGAAAGTGTTTAAATCTGCTGCCGTTTTTCATCTGATGGGAGTCAAGATGTATAACCCGCTCTTAGTGGAACATATTCACTTAAAGAGTGTTGCTCACGTCACAGCTTTCCAGTGATGTTCATCTCAGGATGGGAGACAAGCGTTCATTGGTAAACCTCGCTGTAAATAGTTGTTTTGTTTTCAAAACAAAGATAGTGTAAGCACATCTCCTTCAGCCATCATGAAGATAAACTATTGAAAGGACAACAAAGCCAAGACTCTTCCACCAGTGGCCAACGTCTTTGCCCCGGCCAGCGTTTGGATGACAGTAGCTGTGTCGTTGGCGAGATGCATTGAGATTGCGTACGCACCATATGCCCGACGTCTGTGTGGTATTACATGTCGATGCAGATATGTTGCATTAGTTGCTGCATGTAGCTCTGGTATAAGTTTATCTGATTTCCTCCACTAAGAAGTGACATCTAAAGAACAGATTTTGGAAAAAGTTCAATTTTCATAGTATATAAATGGGCAGGGTTGATCCTTGTTAAGTTTGTTTCTATAATCTTGTTGATAATTCTGAACAGAATACTCATGAGAAAATATCATTAAAAGGGAAATAAATGTGAAGCCATTGAGTGAAGAACGAAGATTAAAACATTACAGAGACAAAATACAAATCCCTCCTATGTGTATACATGTCATGATACCCATTATATTCTCCGTCTGTCACGTTGAAGAACCATTTTCCACAGCAAAGTATGCAAAATTAATGTACAGCAGGCGAGAGAGCGGGGGAATAAATATTGTATGAATAGTCGGGCAGCCAAAAGCCCATTTGGAGGTGCACCTGGGTCCAGCGGATAAGGTTTATTCTTTGCAGATTCTGGTAACCCAGGTAATCCCATTCGAGAATCCAGTTGATGACCGTGCGTCACTGTTGAGAATTTTGGTGAATATGCAAATTAAGACAGCCGTTACTTAAATTCAGTTTTTTGGCAATATCTCAAGAAGTAAGCATGCTAGCAAGATGAAAGTTGTGTCGATACCAATGTTTTCATGGTCAAAGAATCAAATGAGACCACTTTTGAAGAGCTATAGTGATTATGTAATACATAATCCAATATGGCCGCCATGCAATGTATGCCGACTCATCAAAATATGGTTAAGGGGCCATGTCACTTGTCACGCTTAACAGCATTTGACGCCAAACCTTTCGACCCCCCACCCCACTCCTCCCCTTAACGTCAAAAGTGATCCGTGACACACAACAGACCTTTTACTGCGGATCATGAGTCTGCTCTACATCATTATAGTTGACCTTTAATACATAGTCCTACGACTGGTCGTATCCTATTAAACTTGTTATTAGGCCTATTTATCATGAAGCTTGACATCGAGTTTATATACTTACTCTAATAATCATTGTTTATTTATTTATATTGAGCAATATTTCGCCGCCAATCTTTATGATGCGTTCACGGGTTTTGTCACTGGCCTTAGCCGGAGAGTAAACGTTGGTCATGTAAGCGTGTTTCTGCTGAATAAAACTAAGCGTACCATAAATATTAATGCGGATTTAAGGATAGCAGAGAGTAATTCATCGCGCAACTTTAAACGCGTAAATTTGCAGGTGGCCATGTAGACCTAAATATTTATCGGCGAAGAAAGCCTGTGTAGGCATACACAATAAAGATAAAAATAAAAGTCTCTGTGCACTATAAAGAGAGGGTGTAGGAGGAGGTCTTAGCAGACTTCAATTTAAATATCTTACACTTTACTGGAAAGAACCTCATATATAGTTTACCCACAAGAACAAAAATGTCATATTACACTTTCATTTGGAATGAGTCAACAGCCTGCCCTAGTAAACTTGGCGCACTGCGTACAAATTGCGCCGAGAAAAGCTGTAGACTGACACCATGATTTCTGAAATTAAATTTAGACTACAGGCATGCTGGTACTTGAATGAAAGGTTTTTCACAAAGAATTTGAATATCAAATTATCGCGTGGGTATAAATCATCTGCACTACTAAAGTCGCTTATAGCAGGGAAAAGATATTAAATACAGTTTTGTTACTGTATAAAAAATAAATCTTTAGACCTACTTATTTAGCATTTTTACACTGAGCATTTACGACCAGGGGAAAATACACGTACACCCCTCTTTGAAATCTTGGCTTGTGTATAGGCATGTGGAATGCATAGAATGCGTCAGTATACAATCATTTACCTTAGCTAGAATAAAACCAATAAAAGATGGAAATACTTGTCAAAGTGTGTTTATCACGTGTTCATTGTTTTTAACCCTTAAATCGTCATTTTATATATTAATCAACAGCTTTCCTGAGCACACTCAGGATGCTTAATGCTCAGATTGCACCAAGGAACGCTGTTGACTAGGGTTTAATTATTCTCTTAAAACATCTCTGCAACATTCATACAAATTGTTTCCGTAAGAGTGCAGGATAAGAGACCATGTTCCGGTCCAAAGACACATTTGGCATATATCTATAACAAAGATAATAATATAAAAGCTCAGTCGAACAGATTCTAAAAATGTACCAGTAGCATTAGGACTATAGAGTGATGGTAATGTGGCAACGTCTGTATTCTCTGTGCATATTGCAGCCTGGAACTCGCTTTGTTTCCTGATTTTTTTCTCACTTTCATATTGTTTGTCACGCTTTGAGAAAATAACGTCAATAGGTGATGCCCCCCCGCCCCCTAACGTCAAATGCCCTAAGCGTGACAAGTGATACGACCCCTAAGGTGGCGCGTTTTCAGGTCATAAAGGATTTAATTTCTTAAAGATGGCACAATAGTACCATACAATGACTGGAGAAATAACAGTCCTACACAGTAAACCTGTACTTTAAAGGCAGATGTAGTGAAAACTGTACTTCGATGAGTCGGCATAACTTGCCAAGTGGCCATATTGAATTCTTTATTACGTAATAACTACGGCTCTTCAAAAGTGGTCTCACCTGATTCTATGACTATGAAAATATTGTATAGACACAAATTTCATCTTCCTAACATGCTTACTTCTTAAAATATTGCTAAATACTGAATCTAAGTAATGGCCGTCTTAATTTGCACATTCATTGAAATGCTCAACAGTGGCGCACGGTCATCAACTGGATTATCAAATGGTAGTACCTGGGTTACCAGAATCTGCAAAGAAAAAACTTTGCCGCTGGTTCCAGGGTCAGCCCCATGACACCCCCCCCCCCCCCCGACTAGAAAGGTTAAGAGTTGTCCACAAAATGAAATTAACTGGTTCGTGTACTTTATTTTCACCAGAAACTTGCGTGAGAATACGTTCCAATTCTAAAGTACCTGTTATAAACCAAAAAAATCCAATAACATTTATGCACCGATTGAAATAGTTTTTAATGTAAACACAAGTACCTATCAACTCGATTTTAACTGCCATACACAGAATTGCGATGTGCAATCAAAGGCAATACTAGTTTTGCCATTGTCATAAGCAGCACCAAGGGCTCCTGATTTTGGGGGGGGGGGGGAATTACGTGTAACATATGGCGATACTGCCTAACTTATCAGTTCATCAGTATTTCTAAATAACTTCAATCCACCTCCTCCTGTATGGTAAGCCGTTTTAGCATTTAATATATATTATACGTACATCTAAACAGTTATGCATATGTATAAACAATTGTACATTGTGTAAAATATTTCCACATATGTACCAATGTAAATAATGATTTTACAGATATGAAAAAGAATTATACGTACGTGAATTAGTTTCCACGTGAATGTAGTGATACTTTTTAAGACTCAGGTGTAACCATTTTACACTTCTGTAAAAGATGGACATCTATAGGTAGAGAATTGCACATATGCATAAATATTTTCACATTGATAAAACAAATGAAAATTGTTCGTATGTGAAATAGGTTTTCACACATATATGCAAACGATATATATTACACAAACAAGGTAAGAATTACACAACATATGTGTTTAAATACGTAAGAACATTTGTTTTCATACACGTATGTGAACAAAATTTACACACATACATAACAGTGGATTGAATGTTAAAACACTAGCCATTTTCCATATGTTTTGCCTCTCTTGATATCTCATGGCTACGTGTCCATTGAGTGTAGCATCAAGTCTTTCTGGTCCATTTTGGCCAGTAATTATTCTAGTAATTCTAGGGAGGAAGTTAGAAAGTCGTTCACTATTTCATTTGTCTCAACCTCTTCTAATCCATATGCAACTAAACAGGCTTTAAGATATATCAGTCCTTGAGTCTTCTTGAGGGTGATAATCCATCTTGTAGAAATGAATTTCTGTCCTTCATATTCTACCCCCAGGATACACTTTGTTGTTTTCCAAGTTTCAAGTTTCGCTAACTCAACATCATTACAGATTACATCTTATAGACCCATCAATTTTCTATCTCTATTTGTATCAGTAAATAGGAGCTCCATATTGTCCACTGTTGAAGGATAACCATGTCCTTAGCACGCAAAGAAGCAGACGACATCTGAAATAACATCTTGTCGTGGACGGGCTTGACCAGGGAAGTGTTAAGACCATCTATTGAAGCAGGCTGAGCATATCTTATGTTATGCCTCTTCTTTTCTTTCTTGTTGCTTTTGCTGTATGTACAAACATTGTACTGGGTAGTGCCCTGTCTGTCGCCTTATCGTAAAACTTGATGAGCCCAGTCAATTTCGTATGCCGTCAGATCGTTCTCGTTTCTCCATCACTGTTGTTTTGTGTCCCTGTTTCGTGATCTGAGTAGGTATCTTTGGAGTTATGGTTTCAGTTTTATGTAATTTCTCTTTAACAACTACATATCATTTTCAGTATCACTGAATTGCTACATTTGGTGTTTTTTAAAGTATCCTTCATGTTAAGCTCGCCATAATTTGCACAAGGACACTTTTACTGAAAAGTCGACATGTCGAACAATGACGATAACCCCATTTTGGTTTATTTCTAATACTGCCCCTTCTCATTCATCAAGATTTGATCTTTTTGTTATTCTTAATCCTTTAACTCGCCATTAAATGGAAACCCAGCAAGTAAGGCTGTATTTGACAAAGATTAATTGCTACAGCATCGTTATGGTCTGGGTCCATTGACAATCCTACCACAGATGTCAGGCATGTCTTTTATATTCATATTTGTCTTTGATCATTTCTGGGCATATCATGTTTCAACATCAGCCCTTCTTTTGAAAGTGGATTAGTATCTTGGATTACGTCCTAACATGAACTGAAATTCTCCTTTTCCAGTTTTACTTTTCAATATACTATCCTGTGGTCAAAATTGAGTTTATTTACATTAATGACCCCCTAGGGGGCAAGCAAATATATTGGGTAGATGCTGACCCTTATGAAAGAAAACAAAATTATGTAATATGCTCACTTACACTCACATTTGCCATAATCTTTTAAGAGTAATATACATGAGTGTAACAATATCTTAATCCTCTTATGTATATTCATATATGATGTCCACTCTTCTATAAAGGCCCCACAATGAGTTTCGTTCTCTGACCAGGACTGTTAAATACTGAGCCATGCTAATGTTCATACATGCATATGGCACTAACATCCTATACAGACCAGGCAAAGAAATGTATCTGTCTGATATGCTGAGCAAAGCCTACTTGGCGCATGATGGCAGTAAGAATGAACTTAAACAAATGAATATGGTAGACTACCTGCCACTGTATCCCAAAAGACTAGGAGATTAAAAACGAAACTGAACTACAAATCCTGAAAATGGTTGTCCAGCAAGGATGGCCACAGCGCAAAGAAGATTTGCCTGTCCAAACTACGCCATAATTCAGCATGCATGGCGAACTATCTGTGCAAGATGGACTCATCTTTCAAGGTGAGTGGGTAGTCGTCCTCACTACACCTCAGGAATGACATGAAACTAACTGTGCACAAAGCCCATCTTGGCATAGACAGCTGTCTACATAGAACACGCCAGTGTATATTATGGCCAGGCATGCATGCTGAACTCAAAGATCACATATCTAAATGTGATGCCTGCCGAATTTATGAAAAATTCAACCAAAAGGGACATTGATGCCTCTAGAATTACCATCAAGACCCTGGAAAAAAATTGGCACAGACTTATTCTCATTTGGTGGAAAGAATTACCTGGTAAAAGTTGACTGTTTAAGCAACTTTTGGGAAGTTGATTGTCTGTTCAACACCACATCTTTGATAGTCATCAAGAAATTGAAAGCACAGTTTGCAAGACAAGGCACACCTGTTACTCTTGTCAGTGACATGGGAGTACAATACTAGGTACTGCTCAAGTTAATATCAACGTTTTATGCGGGAATGGTCTTTGAGCATAATTCTAGCTCTCCTGGGCATCAGAATGCTAATGGCAAAGCCGAGGCAGCAGTAACAGCAGCTAAAAAGCTCATGCACAAGTGAAAACTAACCTCCACTGACCCCTACAAAGCACTGATTGAAACACACCAACACAAGGGGTAGGGAGTACCCCAGCACAACAATTGCTGGGTAGGCGCACACGATCAGTCCTTCCAACCTCTGCAAAGCTTCTCAAACCACTAGGAGCAGAAATCATTGACGGAGAGAGAGAAAATTAAAAATCTGCAAAGAGAACAAGCAGAACACTACAGCAGAGGTGCAAAGGACTTGCCTGTACTTCATGAAGGGGACATTGTCAGAACAAAACCTTTTCAGACTTGGAAACAAATAGTGGGAAAAGGTTGTTGTTAACAAAGGGCTTGATTAGAGATCATATCAGATGGAACCACCTACCGGCATCTACAGGAGAAACATACGCCATCTCAATAAAACTAGTGAACAACCATTACAGTCAGCTGAAATACCGAACAGCCCACCAGATGTCAGTGACGCCAACCATGCTACCAACTGAATAAACCATTAAACCCATGACTACACACACAAAAATTAATGAAAATGTGCAACCTCTGAAAATGGTGCAGCCATGACAACCAAATCGGGGTGGAATGTTAGAAAGCCCAGACGCTTATATGACTTTGTACCATACTGCAGCTGGAAACATATGAAACAACGTGAGACACCTGTCAATGACATGTTAGATTGGGCAGAATAACCCCACTCAACATGCAAGTGTGACCATTTGAGGTAGTCCACCCCCAATGGTAGTAGCCACATGGCATTTAGTGTATGAGTGCAATGATAATAGGACCAGTACAAACATTTATTATAATATAGTGAAGTTGGAGACACACAAACTATGAGCATATTCAGCAAGCACTGTATCCAGACTCATATCTCCATCTCTAAAACGAGAAATGAAAACAAAAACACAATGCTCAATTTCAAAATAACCTTTATTCATAATAAATTTTCCCGATCTGAAATATACAAACAATATTCTGGTGCTAAGTCCTGTTAACAGCTTTTACTTCACGTGGACAATTAAGACAGAACATTTGTGCCAACTGAGTGCAATATATTTTTTCATAAAAAATAAGGATGTAGCAATATTTATATCCTCTTGTGTATATTCATATACGCCATCCACTGTTGTATGAAGGCCCCACAGAGACCCTCGTTCTGGTGCTCCACAATATTGATCCAGTAATGGCAACTTCAGTTCCTGTGTCTATCGTCATATAACCTGTCCAACTGATGCTATTGAAACAGTGAGCTTAAAATGATACCTTTTTGTGCGTTGCTTCTCCTATAGTGTCCAAAATTTATACAAAACAGTGACCATGTAAATGAGGACTCTGCAATGTTACAAGCCTTGACTCATCAGAACAGAATGTGATTTGATGGCAACTTTACGCATGGAGATGTGATTTTAGCAGATGTTCGTATGAGTTGGTAGAAAACGAATAATCTAATGACGTAACTAGAGAAATAAAAAGATTTGAGGACATTTACTCGGAGACAGGAGTCAGTATAAACTGGCGTTTGCGGTATTTTGGCGGGGACTGAAGTAGGGGTGAGAGTCATTAGCTATGTTTTGGCTATCAGTAATAAATGAGTTATCAAATTTAGAATTTTGAGTGGGATTGTAGTCAATAACAGTATTTATGATTTTCCATACTATAGATACATTGTTTTATTTCACTTGATTATATGAGAGTTATATTTCGTCTTGGCTTTAAGTGAACAACATGCTTCAATTTGATCTGGTAATAATTATATTTCTCTAGATTATCTTCTGTGGATTCATGTATCCTTAGCGTACATGGCTCAGTTTTCCTATCCTGTCTATAGATTTTATTATTTTCTGCAGTAACCATGGGTTAGGGTTTTTATTAACAAGGAAAGTTTTTTTTTTTTTGTTACCAATAATTTCCAAATTTAAGTAATTTTGTTATCTATGAATTTATGAAAAAAATGAAGTCGGAGGACACAGGACTTTTATCTGCATATTACAAATTAGTATTGGAGATCCAGAACTAACGGGGCAAACTTCCTTTTTTTGTGTGGTCCAAAAGGATATTAAATTTTCCTTAAAATAATCCATACATGTTCCCAAAAATGTTTAAATGGCAGAACTTATCACACTAGCTTCAATTTGAACGCTGTGTATCTGAAGAAAGATGTGCTCCATTATTTCATGAAAACTTGATAGGGTATCTCTCCTTGTGGGCTGAAGTTTATAAACCTCAAAACGACAAGACCTATTCTCCGTCTCTATTTTACCTTATTTTATCTTCATATATTTATTCTAGGAGGTTTTAACAGTTAAGAGTCATATCAATCCCGAAATTTTATGGCATCTAACAAAACTACCTAAGTTGTTCACATGCCTTGGTAAGCGCTTGAAGATTGAAATAACTAAATGCAAGAACTCGTCATTCCTCAGGCACTTTACCTCCTTTCCCCTTGAATTAAAATTCAGTCAACAGCTTACCTTGGCACGAGTTAGGCACTAAGTGCCTCACCGATATAGTGCTTAAAACAAAATTTCTTACTAATTTGCCATAAAAATGTACATTTAACACATAATGTAATCATGTATGTTGTACCATCATTTTCTAACGAATTACCAAAGACGTCGATTTATCTTCAACAACATCTGAAAATGTATTCCTGATATTACAATTAGCTGCATGAGATAAAAGTGTTTCTTGCTCACATGTGTATATAGGTCTGATCTGATGCTGAACCATGTATAACCTCAACATGTCCAAGACTGCGTGAAAATGACTAGCTTGCAAAGACTGCCAGGCAGGGTTCTGAAGCCGATAGACATCTCTGACGCCAATAAAGTAGAAAAAAGATACCGATGTGACAAACAATTGAGAGCGGTCAGCAATTAGACATGTCATATGACCGACCAGAACCCCAAGCAACACAAGTTAGGAGTTACATGTGCCATTTTCCAATCAGATTTAACAGTGGATGTACACTGAGTGACGATTAATGTATCAGTGAGCTATGTTACAGTATTCTCTAACCCTTGATTACATGTAAAACCTATTGAATTTTACATTGACCATAAATTTTTAACATATGTAGTAAGTGTGTCAATTATAGATAGCATCGATTTGAATGCTGACGTATAGTCGGATGACCACCACAAAAATAATTTCTTGAATGACATTTCTTCCTTTACTTGAGAAAGTACGTCAAAGTACCTCATATTCTATGGTATTAAACTATAGTACACATTTATGATACATTTTAGTGTGGTTAGCCTTATCCTTTCTCAGCATATGTAGTGTTCATAACTAAATTTCTTAATGCCCTTGAGAAATAGGTGAAGTCACCCAATATGTTACAATATTTGACCACTGGCCTAAGCTATATTGGGTGTTCATATTTATAGTTGCATCTCAATTTATTATGACAATAATAAATTTTGTTTTTGATTCCAACATTAGTTCCAATTAATTTTACTTGTCGCGCCAACATGACTGCACACACCATTCCCTTTTGTCAGTTACATGTTCCTATGATAGCATATAGATATATGCAGGGAAGTTCAGATGTAGTCGCCATAACAAACAAATAGCAATCAATCAGTTTCGTGACCGTTAAACAGTAAGTAGCCCAAGGTCATCCCTACTATGCAACATTAAACATCCACACATGATACACTACACCGAGGCGCCATATCACCAGCCAACGGCCAAGAACTTTAAACCCTAATAAGGCCTGGAAGGTATATAGTGTTAACTGGAAAACTGTGAACAGTATGGCGTTCACGAGCAAATGTTAAAAAACGCATGCAAGGACGGACGGACGCAAGTGACGCGAAAACCTCTGCGAGCTTTTGCCAACCGAGCTGAAAAGGAGAGCATTTCGTTTGTTTACGGTCAGTGATGCATCATCTAACTTACAAGCCTGTGTTCATCTGCCCGTACCTGCATACCTTTGATGCTGATGGACTTACATATGTACAGTCCCAGATCCGGGACAACTCCGAATACAGTACCCTGTATGCATGGGATTAAATACAATGAATTAGACCGTGTCTATTGGATACGGAAAAACAATACGACGACGATGGATGATAGTATAGGCCTCACACATTTTTTGGTTGTCCACAACACTAATACAACAAGGACGCCCGTAGAAGTTACATGACAGGTTACTGACGGGCACCTTCATCGGAACATACTGGACATACCGGACATATCATAACTGCAATAGAAGTTTATAAACTTACAAGCAGTTCGAGTTTATACTTCGACTGTTTCCATTTATGACAATTACTTTGCGTATAAAATATATATCTTACGCTTATAACTTTATGACAATTATTTCGCGTATAAAGTACAAATTTTACGCTTATAAATTTATTTCTGCGTTATACCACATGAGTAATACAACATTAATTTTACTTCATGCTCAAGAAGGATACAATTAACATATATACGCGTATAACACTTTGTATTGTTCCCTTAACATTACTTTAGTGGTTTCCTATGCCTTACAGCGTGAAACACATCAAGCCCCAGCTACGTCTGTTTTAAGCTTGAAAGACGCTAAGCAAGAGTTTCATAAGAAACCTGAATTTATAATATTTCAATTGTTTTAGTGCGAATATGAACTGCTTGTAGCAAGCGCTTGAACGGCAAAATGTACATGTATATATATATATATATATATATATATATATATATATATATATATATATATATATATATATATATATATATATATATATATATATATATATATATATATATATATAATGCTTACACGAAGTTTATGGGCCTACGTTTTATGACATCCTAGTTTCCTTTATCCAACGACACCTCGATTCAAAGCTTTTGGCAAATTGGTCAAACTAACCACTTTCGAGGTCCCTTATGGCGTTTCATGACCGGGCTCTATGCTTAACTCTGCTCCAATGATACCTGTCGGTACGAAGTCAAAGCCCCAGTACACGCACGAGGAACACTGGAGTATATGTAGGGAACGAGTCCCCGACTCGCACGTATATGGAAGTTGTACTGTTCAATAATTCACAAAACCCTGAGTTTTGTGCACCAAACCCACGGTTTTGTAATACAAAACCCTGGGTTTTGTACCAAAACCTTGGGTTTTGTACCAAAACCTTGGGTTTTGTACCAAAACCTTGGGTTTTGTACCAAAACCTTGGGTTTTGTAAGCAAAACCCAGAGTTTTGGTACAAAACCCAGGGTTTGTACGTAAAACCGTGAGTTTTGTAAGAATACCCTGAGTTTTGCTTGCAAATCCCAGGGTTTTGTCACAAAACCCTGGCTTTTGTACACTACCCAGGATAACAGAGCAAATATCAGAATTTTAAAATTTTGTTCAATAATAGACACAAAATCCTGGGTTTTGTCACAAAAACCAGGGTTTTGTAGACCAAACCGTGTGTTTTGCTTGGAAAACCCAAGGTTTTGCCACAAAACCCAGGGATTTGCACACAAAACTCTGGGTTTTGTAACAAAACCCAGGGTTTTGCTATGTTATCCAATCTTTTCACAAAACTCACGGTTTTGTTTCAAAACCGTGACTTTTGTCCAGATAACCCTGGGTTTTGCAGTTGTTTTGTTCAATTATTTGCAAAACCCAGGGTTTTCTGACGTCAGAAATCCCACGGTTTTGAATAATTCGCAAAACCCTGGGATTCGTGACGTCACAAAACGCATGGTTTTGTGTTTTACCGCCAAATTGGTCATATGGATATGCCTACCACTCACAACACGGCTTGCTCTCTGAACTTGCTATAAACCAATGTCATGCTAAGATGGCGGATCTCGGAAAATTTCCATCGATTCGCGACTTAAAATCTCGTGTATTTTATCACTGTGTGCACTTCATGAGCTCATATTTTAGGTACTTCAAGAGAAAACATGTTAGATGTATAACGTGTATGTGATTTTAAGAAATTTAATAGATTAAGACAGATTTTCAGTTTCTGGGACCGTGCGACCGGCCCGGGCGAACGGGCTGAAGTTTTCGCAGCATAAGGCCTCTGATCTGCCACGTCGTTAAAATCCACCGTACGTTGTGCCGTTGCCTGCAGTAATTATGCGACTGTTGATTACAAAACGACTGCCACATCACATCGTGGTGATAATTATCTCAACACGACTAATTCTTAAATTGTTACATGGTATTCTTTAACTCCACCTTCATTCCCACCATTCAGAATTTTGCATCTATTTCTGTGTCAGCTCTGGTGAAAGATTCTAAGCTCTTCCCCGGGAGCTCTGCAACTGGAAGGGTGAAAAATCCGCCTGTAACGGCATGTCCCTGTGCCAGCCACCACCCCCATACAAACTACCTATTCCCACTACTGAGTTGTGTGCAAGTTTTTTGTTGACAGGCACTGGAAATAACGCCAAGACAGCCTGGCACCTTTTCAAAAACTGTCGAATGGTTCAGTGTACACAAGCACGTCCACCAATTGATAAATAAACAAACACAACAAACGAAAAGGCAGTTAGAGATTTTCTGGCGTCAAAGTATTGTTCTTTTACCAGAGCCAACAACTTCAACATTGAGAAATATCAAAGTCCAAAATTTCTGCTCGATTAAATTAATTAATTAAAAAATTTAAAATGATGAGATAGGTATCTATCTAGCCACGCCTTGACTGGCAGTCAAACACGCTAAGCATGCGGCCACGTTAGCTATTACAGATACAGGAAGTAAGGTTTTCATATTTGATGGTGGTCGGACCACGCGGCTTTGTTTACTCTCTCACATCTAGGTCACGCCAGTCGAAGCCAAGATGACCGCAACCAATAACTGTTGAACATTTCAGACAATAACGGTTGAAGAATGGGACCGAAAACGCTATTTCGACAAAAATTTCCAGGGCTCTATCATATATCGTGCGATAAGTTAATTATTTGCAACGGATCGAATGTTTTACGCAAATTCAAGAGCTCGAGGCTGTGCATTCAATCGTCCATGCGGCTCTTCGCGCCGGCGTGTGGATTATTTTGAACGATGGATGCACAACCTCTCGTCCTGTAACTAATACATAACTTATATTCTCATCGAGTCGCAAAGAGGTAGACTTTGCGCGTGGTAACCAATAATGATGTTATTGATCACAAAAACTGAGCCACTTGTAGTTTGACGCTATTTTTAAGTTGAGTAGCCTAGCAAGGCCTACCAAGTAACAGCTGTCATGATTGGTTGGTTACAAAACCCTGGGTATTGCACCTTTTCAAAACCCTGGGATTCGTGATGTCACATAACCCAGAGTTTTGTTCTGTTATTTCAAAGTGTTACAAAACCCATGGTTTTCTGGCTAAACCGAGGGGTTTAGGAACAAAACTGTGGATTTTGTTCAAAAAATAACAAAACCGAGGGTTTTGTGATCAAAACTCGGAGTTTTGCTCTTAAACTGTGGATTTTGTGCTAAAAACCCAAAGTTTTGCTACAAAACCCACGGTTTCGTACCAAAACCCTGGGTTTTGTTCATGAAACCCAGGGTTTTGTACACAAAACACAGAGTTTTGTAGCAAAACCCAGGGTTTTGTCCAAAATGATATCAAAATTCAATAACTGAGCAAAACCCAAGGTTTTGCAACAAAACCCTGGGTTTCGCTAACGAAACCCAGGGTTTTGTGATAAAACCTATGGTTTTGCTTGCAAAACTCAGGGTTTTGCTTCAAAACCCAGGGTTTTGAAAAGGAAAACCCACGGTTTTGTGAACAAAACTCAGGGTTTTGTGAATTATTGAACAGTGCAACTTCCATACACGTACGCCCAACCAGCAGTGACCAATAGCGCTTGAGGAAACCGCAAAAGCATTGAATCAATTCCCGCGCAAAAGTTTTAACTTGTGGTTTCACCACCAGGGATGCACGGAATAGCCCCACATTACGCAACATTTGTATACTGATCGCTATAAATTCGAAGATTTGCTTCTGCAATGATAAATTCTTACATGGGAAATGACAGTGTTGATTATGGCATTCACGCATAGCGGCCTCCATTGAACCACTCTTTTTAGAAATGGGGATTTGATGCAGTTGGTATGTGCGTTTCCCATTTTCGACTAGGTAATTGGTCCCAAAGATTGCTGGTTCGAAACCCGTCCGTTCCGTGGTCACAAAACATGCGAACATAAGCACATATACTTAAACGTCCATACGTCCAACCGCCCATTGAACCATCTATTCACACATGCATCAAACACACATGAAAGTGCATTCAGTCAGTACTAACATATTGGAATTGTGTTCCTTTACATTTAGTCATGCATTAGCAGAGCTGAAAAGGAGAGCATTTTCTTCTTTTACAGTCAGTAGTGCGTTTACTTGTCTTTTAATTGTGCAGCATCTAACATTAAATGTCTATGCTCCGATACAACCACCTTCCAGTGCATATATCCGTATCCGTATACATACATGAATACGCACATACGAATTTATGCATATGCATATAAACATCCATCCATTCATCCATACATCATATAGACACTTAGGTACCCTAAGTTCAGGAAAAATCATGTTACTATAGTGCTCATTTTCATTTAGTGATGAGTTTTACTTTTAACAGTTTGACATGCAACATTAAATGTAAACTCAACCAAACACCATATTTCCAGGCATCCGTCCACCTAATTGTATGCAACTATTCATGTATGTATCCATATATACATGAATGTACAAGGATATATATATATATATATATATATATATATATATATATATATATATATATATATATATATATATATGTGTGTGTGTGTGTGTGTGTGTGTGTGTAAATATATCAAATACACATCAATCAGCTCAATAACAATATGTTAAAGGTCATCTTGATTGAATAGTTAATGCAAATTATAAACTTTATGTTTAGGGTGGTTCGAAATGATATCTGAAGACCAAAGTGTTAAATTTCATTTTCGAGTAGTGTTTTTTAGCTCCGATGGTTCCCCTAACGAAAACGTTTTTTTTTTTAAATACTAAGATAAGAGATGAATAGAGTGCCTACGAAGAAGGGAGTCCACTAAAATGTGCGGTGAAATTGGGAGAGAGTTCTGTTTATTATGACGTCGCTCACTAAGCAGATATGAAGGACTTGTAACATATTACTATGACGCGAGCTTTGCCCGGAGCTGAACAATTGTTACCAGCCAATTAAAGCTTTGTAAACTGTCCTGTCAACACCAGATAAAGTGACACCGTGAGTAAGTGCACACAGTGACAGTCCACCATAAGTGAATTTTAACACCCTGTTCTCTCAGTGCCTGGTGTGAACCCTTGCTTTGGGTATTATAAATACAGCCCAAAAATTCCACTTCAAAATCACCAGGGTCTCGCGTTGTTCATACATAGGCTGTATCAGAAAGGGTCGGAAAGCAGAAGTGGGGGAGGATCACATCATCGGCCCATACGAAGGAATAAATTAAGTCATTTACGATTCTCAAATCCTTCTGAGATGTGGTCAAAAGCTCGCCAATGAATGTATTAAAGAATGTTGGTGACAAACAGCTTAGAGATGCCAACTGTCCCTTATCACCAGGAGCTGTCCCTAAAATTAGAAGAATTTGACCAATTTACGGTGTTTGTCTCGCATTGAAACTTGTAGTATTTTCTGATATAACCTTTGTTAAATATGCTTTGTCCCTGCTGGTCTCACTCAAATGACCCTGAAATGGCATTTGAATGTCTGCTGTCGGTATCTCGCCAGGTGAGACTATGGTTACTAAGACAACCAGGTATGTAGTTGTGGCGGGAAATTAATATGCATGCCTCGTATCATCAGCTACATTTGGCTTTAGTGATTGCTTCTTCAAAATAGGTATGATTATTCCCCTCGCGAACACTTAAGGAATAATATTGTGTTTCAGTATGGTTGAGTAAAATGTGGCCAGATGATGACACAATATCTGATTTTCCAAAAACCAGGTGTTCTGATGTCATAGCGTGGGCCCAGGAGGGAACAGTTTCTCTTTAGTGACTCAGGAAGAGTGTCCATTTGTAATTTATCACACGACATATAGCTATGCCCGTCGCTCTCCGTTCATTTCCAACATCAACAAGGCGCGAAAGGATTGTATAGTCACAAACGCAACCCCGCTGGTTGACAGGGAAGACTCCGACCATGCTAGCGACTCATGGCTGTCAAGTGTCACTTGGTTTAAACATATTTTATCCACCCTTTAACAACAGGATTTAAAATGCATTTAGAAATATTTATTTTCGTCCCTGTTCCCGCCCAGGATGGATCAGTGTGTTGCTTTTATTTGTAGCAATACAAGTTCTGCAGCTTGTTTACATTCCCCAAAGACTTGAAATTACGGAGAGCGTGGAGCATGCAGTCAAGATTTACAGGGACAAGTGGCAAGGCCCTGGGAACTGATCTAACCTACGCAGCGGACACTTTGTGAAAAATTACTTTGACTTGTCAACAATGACGTTGTTTAGGATAGGTTTGGCATGAAAAAGCTACTGTTGTTGCCAAATGCGGTCCCATCGCTGGACAATGGAAGGATTTATGGAACTGGCCGAATTAGGCATTACTCATAAAACCAGGAACAGTGATTCATTTTTTTTCAGAATTAATTAATCTTTAGTATGATTCTGATTTCAAAGCTGATCTGGGGTTGAACAGTCTGTAACTGGTTGAGTTAGCTGCCCACTGTAATGTCTATGTCCAATTATGTCTGTGTGCCAACACAAACATACTGTTTTTTCTAGGAATTCTTTCTTTCTTTCTTTCTTTCTTTCTTTCTTTCTTTCTTTCTTTCTTACTTTCTTTCTTTCTTTCTTTCTTTCTTTCTTTCTTTCTTCCTTCCTTTCTTTCTTTCTTTCTGTCTTTCTTTCTTTATTTTCTTTCTTTCTTTCTTCTTTCTTTCTTTCTTTCTTTCTTTCTTTCTTTACAGGCAAATTTGTCCGACATTTCATTTGAAAAGTATTATAAATAGAAACTCCAAAACTTGGCATGATTATACTTCCATACATGAAGCCTGGACTTTTTGTAAAGAGGTTCAACGGTTTTGAAAATTATGCAAATTAGGGCCATTTGAAAATTTAAATCTTGAATATCTCCAAAAATATTATAGGTACAGGTAATTATTCCAACTTCGATTAATATGTTGGTAACACTGCACATTTTTGTATTTTACATGTGACCTCTAAAGGTCAAAGGTCAATGTCATTTTCACATTTGAAATTTTCATCTAGCCATAACTCGGTCAATTTACATCCAATTATAACATGTTGGACCCAACCTGTGGGTATTGCAACGCTGCATATTTTTGTAATTTACATGCAATGCCTAAAGATCAAAGGTCAAGCTCATTCAGGCCCTTTTTAAATCTAGCCATAAGCGTAATGAACTGTGAAGTACCAAAGGCTTTGAAGATTGTATCAGTCAAGATTCTGGGGCCGGCTTTGGTAATTGATACTTTTAGCCCAGGTAAGAAAGCCTGGGTTTCATATCAGGCTACGGGCAGCATGCTTGTCTGTATGTGTGCCCCTGAGTAGCACACAGAATGCCGTGTGTGACTGCTTTTGCCATGTTTACACAAGACATACAAGACGTAACTTAGAAAATTGGAAGAACGCATAATTAATTAATAGGGTAAGACATAACAGATTCAACTGAAAGCCACAGGAAGCTGTAGTTTTCCTTGCAGTGAGGTTGCAAGGTTAGGAACCGTACAAGCTACAGGCAGCCAGGTCAGTGTTCAATGTAAACAAAGCATGCATAAATATGAATAGACTGACGTCTACAAGTTGTATCATGCTTAGAAGACTACTTGGTTCATGAGAATGAAATGGAAGAGAATGATGACATAGTTTGTGGTAGTTTATTTATATATCATTACATACTATCAAAAATATTGTCTTTCTTTCTTTCTTTCCTTTTTTTCTCTTTTTATATCTTGTTATATTGTTTTTCTAGGAATTCTTTCTTTCTTTCTTTCTTTCTTAATGTCTGTGTCTCAACACAGACATATTGTTTTCTAGGAATTCTTGCTTTCTCTTTCTTTCTTTCTTTCTTTCTTTCTTTCTTTCTTTCTTTCTTTCTTTCTTTCTTTCTTTCTTTCTCTCTCTCTTTCTTTCTTTCTTTCTTTTCAGACAAATTTGTCCGACATTTTATGTTAAAAGTATTTCACGTAGAAACTCCAAACGTGGCAAAATTATACTTCTATAGATGAAGTCTGGCCTTTTTGTAATGAGAAGTCATGCTTTTCAAAATTATGCAAATGAGGGCTAATTAAAGTTTTAAATCTTCAATATCTTATATACTATAGTAGATCTGGTTCCGAGTGTATAGGAGTTTGATCATAGCAAGGTAAAGGCCATCTCAAATGTCAAGGTCATGTCAAGGTCAAAGGTCAGTTTTAGGCCAAGATGTCATCTTTGAGGTTAAGGTTCACTTTAGGTAGAGGTCCTCTCAAGGTCAAAGGCCACTTTCGATGGTGGCTTTCTTCTAGCCATAACTTGGTCAATTTTTATCCAATTTTGATCATATTAAGCTCAAATTGTAGCTATTGTAACACTGCACATTTTGAAAATTACATGTGACCCCTAAAGGTCCAAGGTCAATGTCATCTGGACCTTTGAAAGTTTCACCAAGCCATAACTCGCCAATTTCCATCCAATTCTAATCATGTTCGACTTAAATTGTGGGTATTGTAACACTGTACATTTCTGCAATTTACATGTGACCCGTAAAGGTTAAAGGTTAAAGGTCAAGGTTATTTAGACTTGGAAATATCATCCAGCCATAAGCTTAATGGAATGTGAAGTACCTAAGCACAAAAGTTGTACCATTTAATATTTACAGCTTTTGAAGGCACACAGACAGATTTACTTTAAAGCAAAGCTTCCTTTCTAGGTACTACTGTATTGCGAGGTGTCACATTCACGGCTCATCCACGCAGCTGCCAAGGGCAGTGGGCAGCTGGTCTTTCATCTTTTACAGTCATGTGCCACTGTTTGTGACAGTCCACGGCAAGCTCCCAATTATCGGGCGTACACAATTCGATCTCAGTGTACCTTTGTCGTTAATATGGAACCAGAAAGTAAGTCAGTCACAGGAAAATATTCACCATTGTTCAATCATGGATACGATCTGAAATAAAAGATGTCATAAACACGTGTACTGATGACAATGTATACGGAAACGTACATTTCTGCCCTCCAAGGGTCGTGAGGTTACTACAGGGTAGGATTCCTGATATTGAAAGCTATATGCAAACCTATATCTAATCATCCATAGACCACACATATGGGAAGGGAAAATTAAATGTTTGTTTAGACTTTTATAGACGTAGGCGTAGGCCGTAGCTGTTTTAGTGAATGCTAGAATTTGAAACACTACAAGACCTGGCCCATCCTGACGCAAATTCCAATTTATTGCATTCATGCTTGTTCTTGTTAAATGAAAACTAGTAATTTTTTTATTGGAAATATTGTTGGGATCGTCTGCCTGTACCACGGCTACAGTCCCTTCTGTACTGGTAACGGTAGAGTTCTGGGCGTCCCCTCATGTGTGTAAGGCTGAATGATCTTTTCCTCTGCTGCTTCAGCTGCTTTATTATTATTATTATTATTATTATTATTATTATTATTATTATTATTATTATTATTATTATTATTATTATTATTATTATTATTATTATTATTGTTGTTGTTGTTGTTGTTGTTGTTGTTATTATTATTATTATTATTATTATTATTATTATTATTATTCATCGTCATCAGACCACGTAAATAAAAAGCTCAATTCATACTCTCCGGAATCAGTTTATTCTGTTTTATCTGCCATAACTCTTGGCAAACTGAAGGCACCCTGGCTTTTAACACATTCAGCCTGGCCAGCGGGTTGCGTTTGTGACGTCACTACCTCTTTCACACATCTGGCCATGATCGGAGTACATGTAAATTCGCGGGCTTTCCTGTCGCAAATGTGGCGCATTTTTAGAGCTAAAAAACACTATTCAAAAATGAAATTCAACATTTTGGTTTTCAGATATCATTTCTAACCACCCTAAACATCAGCTTTCTAACTTGTGGTACCTGATCAATCAAGAGGACCTTTAACATTGCTGTCCCCTCAAGAAATGTGTTGCAAATATTTACAAGGAATACGAAAAGGCAAAAACTTTAGCAAAAACAAAATCAACAAAGCTCAGCGAGGATAGAAAGAGCACATGACTCTTACTATTTACAACAACTTGGTCATGTGGGCCACTAATACAGTCCACATTCCATTGGTCGTGAAATAAAATGCGCCTTTAACAGGAGTTAGTGGGTGTTTTAAAGCCATATGTAAGACATGTGGCTTTAAATTGTTTTGTACAGGCTGCACAGACAACTTCCTTCGCGGGAAGATCCAACCACGGCTTTTGAGACCAGGTCGAACATGTGGAATCATATAGGGATGATGACAGATGGACGGACGAAAGACCATAAGGTAAACTCAGCTGTGTGACTCACAAGTCAGTTGTATGAAATATTAAATTAAGTCTTGCAGGTCTCTCAAGTTTAGACCACCCAGTATTAGTACCTCTATCAAACGTGATTTGTACGGTGTACAACTACTAAGTACCATAATGATGTTTTACATTGTCTACATTGCTAGGAATACCATAAATTGCATTAAGTTGCTGTTGCAACTCTGACACGTGCGCATGAATAACTTTCTATAACACCTATTTATTCACGCGACACAGCTGCCCAGCAAATGAGCACAATTATTTGCAGAGCAATTAATACGCCAAAATGAAAGAGAAATAAAGCGAAAAAAGACGTTTTATTAGCCGGTTCTCAGGTGCGAGTGCCATTTTGTGCAAGAGAACACATTTCAACACTCATACAGAAACGAAAAGAATATGGGGGTTTTTTTTGCCTTTTTTATTGATTTTTGTAAAATTTACCCCGGCTGACTTGTTAGACAGCTGACGATATGGGATGCTGCTCCCCGCGTCGTCGTCTGGCGTCTGTCAGTCAACAATTCCATAACTTCGACTTCTCCAAACCTGAAGCAAGACCATGCCTGTGTAAAGACAAAGGTCTTTACACAGGCATGGTCCTACTCAACCTCCAGAAAGCTTTCGACACGGTGAACTAAAGTTTACTGTATCGAAAGCTTAAATGTATCGGCCTGGACTCTGGATCGGTCGCTAGGTTTTAATCCTCTGATGGCTCCCAGGTCGTGCATTACAACGGTGCTTCTTTCAAAGGAAATAGAGTAATTTGTGGCGTGCCACAAGGTTCCTTACTAGGGCCACTGTTATTCTTTATATATGTGAATGGCATACCCATGACTGTCAACTTCAAACTTCTTCTTTACGCAGACGACTCAGTTTTCTGCCAAAACCATTGATGAGATAGAACCTCATTCTTTCGTCATGATCTTCACTCTCTAAATCAATGGTTGGTTGATAATAAGTTATGCCTTCATTTGGGCAAGAAAGAATCAATTTTGTTTGGCACAAAACCTACATTAAGAAAGTTCGGTCAGTCAAAATCACGTGCAATAGTCAAGGACTAAAATCATCATCCAAGGTTAAATATCTAGGAATGTTACTGCACCAGAATGTTTCTGCAGACCTTCATGCAGAGTTAGCTTTGAATAAAATCACATCTAAACTCAAATTTTTGTATAGGCAAGGACCAAGGCTGAGCACTAGAACGAGGTGACTTCTTAAACAAATCTCCAAAATCGTCGGACCAATACGCCGTATGCATATCAATTTCCCGCCCCAACGCACGAGTTTGACGTGAGGCCATCACGGGGGACGTGCAGGTCACATCGCTGTCACAGACAGGGCCATATGTTCATTTCTCACAAAATTAGCGTGTTTTTTGTTTTATTTTTTTGGAGAAATTTAAGTTCACAAATGCCAAACTGGTAATCATCTAATATTTCCCGAACCATACAAACGAAAAAATTCCATCTGTCTTTTATAAATATTCTTTGTTTCCAAAATATTAGTAATATCCCGCTTGTACACCCCAGGTACCGACCCGTATCTTGCCATATCCCGCCAAGCAAGACTAGGCAATCAGGTATGCAGTTGTGGGGGGGGGGGGATTTATATGCATATCTCCTATTGCTGGAAAATTGCATATGGACAATCCAGCCCTCTTGTCAGACAGACGTATGAATCTGGTGGTTGATTTGAACACGGACGCACATAAGTTGAAACAGCGTGACTGGACTCGGCGGCAGAAAGGTACAATATACAGAAGTGCACCCCAAATCTCTGTATAGCTGGTACCCTGCAGGTGCCTAAGTAAATATCTTATCGCAAATTTGAAAATTAATGTTCTTCATCGGTCATCATGAATATATATTGATGTAAACTACCCTTCAGTGAATACGATTCTGGGATCACATACATTCATGTTTGATGCCTCTTTGATCAAGATGATGATGATGATAAAGTTTATTGGTTACAAGTGGTAAGTTATGCAATACATTGTTTGTAAAAAATAAAGCAAAAAAAAAACCAACAAAAAAACAGGCAGGGATAGTCCCTGCATTACCTCTTGGCTTAAGCTGTTCCATGTGTGAGCTCCTGTCTATATAAACATTCTTTGACCTGATTTACGACATGTGCTATGGACCACAAGGTCTTTACTAGTGTGCCTTATTGTGAAGTAACAATGTACTTCTGACACTGGGGTGAAAATGTTACTCAAGGAACTTGGAGCGTTTTCATTTATAACTTGTACATAAATATAGCTCGATGGTAATTGTGCCGAGTCCTAACATCAGTCCAGCAAAATTCTTTCAGCATGTCACTGACGCATGTTCTACGAATTACTGTCGATGCCCGATTTTCAAGCTTTGAATTTACTCTAGGTTTTTTGCAGAACAACTTAACCATACTACATCGCAGTTGTAAAACATTTGTAATATTACAGAATTGTAATGAAGTAGAACCAAACTCTTAGACACATATGGAGATACAAGTCTGATTATGCCAGGGTTTTGCGAGATTTTGGAGCATATGGTTTCAACATGTTTGTTCCAGGACAGATAATTGTCAAGCCATAAACCTAAGTATTTAAAGTTTTCAACCTGTTCAGTTTAGTTGCCGTCAACTGTAATATTCATCTTGTTACTATTTCGTAGAGTCACATTCGTTCTTTATAACATACATTTGTTTGTCTTTGTTTTTTTTTTTTTTTTTAATGTTTACTGCTAGGTGGTTGTGTATCAGCGATCTAGTTTCATCGAGCGTTTCACTATTTAAAATCCTTTCAATATCATACACAGACTTACCAGCAAAGAATATAGCTGTGTTATCTGCGTATAGGACAACCTCATTATGTGTAAGAACAGTGGCAGTTTGAAAATTTATACTTTATCTTATCAAGAAACTCATCTTTTGCACAAATGAAGAGTTCAGGATACACTACAGAATGAAAAAAGAATCTGCACATGCACAGCTTTAGCTTGCTGTTCATCAGTTGGATTATGGTCACAACAGAAACGAACAGATACTACCACCCGTGTAGCTCGTGATGGTGCTGAGGTTTTATGCAAGAGGCAGTTGTAGGCTCACATCAGACTACTGTTGGCTGAATAGTGTACAGCATATCTCCAGCACCAGCAGCCCTACATCCACAATTTATCAACTTCCCCGAGGCTCACAAGAGACAAACAGTATCTGAAGATTTCCTGGGGTCATAGATGAGATAATTTCTCTTATAAACGTATCAAGTCACCGCCTTGACAGAATACAAGAATTGTTTCGTTATAGAAAGTATTATCATTCACTAAATGTTCATTTTGATGCGAAAATGGCATTTACAAACATGGCTTGCAGATGGGCAGCGTCGATACAAAACCGATGGATATTTGACATCATCATTTGTGCAAGACTTGAAAATGAAGATACTGATAGCTGTCTACTTGTATCACGGTAGCCCCAGTGTAGTAGTTTTGGCTTCACGGCTTTACCCTGATACATGAACTGAGCTTATACAATGGCACTTTTCTTTCAGAAAATCGCACACGCAAATACAGCTATCAAAATGCAAGGACGGTGAGGCCAGATCCAACATAATCACGCATTCACTCTCGACCATTTCTTGGTAATATACTTCAATGCAATCAGAACCTAAAACCAAGGTTAAAGACACTGTTAAGTATCAAAACCAATTAAATCTTTTCAGCCTTTGGCGAAACAGCATTTGTTGGAACTCATCGTGCTTATTGATTGTGCCGTATATTTTTAATCTGGGTTAACTTTGACGTGTTGGTTAAAACCTAGACATGCTGATGCGTTTATTTAAGTTTTTGATGTAAGGAATTTCAAGTTATTGAAAACATATTCAAATAATCATGACTTCTTCGTATATAAACGGAAAAAAGGTGAAAAGGTACATACTTACATTGGTAATAGTACGTTCAAGGACGCATGATTGACATGATACTTGCATATAATTTTTCATCATCATTTCCCTTCTCTTTATTTACTGCATCCAGTTGGACTTAGAGGAGTTTCGCTTTTGCTACATGCTTTCCTCGCGTAATTTGAATCATTTCCTCTTTTCCCCTTATAACAAATGATGCTAGAGCTTTTTCTTTCCTCACAGCTAGACTTTCTTTTGAGCTATCTTTGCCACTTGGTTTAGAACCTACGTTAATCCATAGAATTGAGCAATCTCATTATCTGACTGGAAATATTTGCTGAGCCAGAGGTACGAGCCATGTGGACAACAGATTGTGACAATGCACCTATTGGTGCACTCCATGTTATGAACACCTCATTATCTATGACACAGACAATGATCCATATGTTAAAATATATGCATTTTTATGCGCTTTCAGATTTTTCTGAACTTGCAGATCTTAAAATCAGTACGTGCAACTCTTTACTGATTATTATTCTATTTAACTTTTATTTGTCCCGGCAGTATTGCTTTCCATGTATTTTCATCCACAATCATTATGATACTCCCTGACTGGCAAACTTGGGCTCAAACTGGTATATTTGCTTTATTTTGACTACAGGAGCGACATAATACAGTTAAAACATGAGATGGAGATTGTATACAGTGTTTAAACAGTAAGGGTATGATACATCTGACCCTTTGTTACTGTTTTATTACACACTTATACGAGGATTTTCTCTTAAAATAAAAAGTTAAGTTGAAGCTGCAGCAAGGCTTCGTCCTTTTGTTAATTCCAAGAATGTAATTGAAAAAACAAACGAGCATTTGGTCAAATGGAAGGATGTGATAAAATTAATTTTGTTTCTGAAAGGTATATGATTAAGATCAATGGGAAATGCCATGTGAAATAATATATGCAAGATATGCATATCACCATAAAACTGTTTTCAGCTCAGCTGGCTTGTTGGTCAGCTAAGCTATAGGGTGGATCATTGATGGTCATTAACGTGCAGCATCCATAATTCACATTTTTCGCTCTTCACCTCTTCAAAACTGACCGCCAGATCCTTTTCAAACACTGTGGGGATCTTCCCTGCGTGCTTTCCTACCGAGGTACTTCAAATGGTTATATTCTAGTGGGGTTTTTTTAATTGTTCAATTTTGCCAATATATATATATATAGCAACTTTATCCATATTGTCACAACATGGAAATGTTATTTTAAAAAGATGCAAATTTTGTATGTTTTCGCTATTTTTGATACATCTCAGACCCCAAGCTTAATTCTCTTCAAACCTTTGCGGAATGTACCTTGACTAGATCACTGTTACATTTATCAGCTACATGGTGCTGCTCCCATTTCCTGAATTTAAATAAATTTCAAAATTTCAAAATTTCAAATCATGAGTTAGGTTACACGTGATTGTTACCACTGTTGCTAATTATAAATACTTAGTTCTTTTCTTGTCTAAGGGTATCATGAGTTAGAGATTTCATTACAAATATAGGTAACCTTGAACATTACTTTCGTCGCTGTAATCATCACCTACAGTTTCCAGATACTACATCTGTTCTGGCACCATGCTAGCTATACATAGTGTCTTAGAATCTGTATCATTCCTCGACTGTCTACCCACAGTACCAATATGCTCATATCTCTCCGTTGCCATGAATATTTTTTCTTTCTTTCTTTCTGTCTTTCTTTCTTTCTTTCTTTCTTTCTTTCTTTCTTTCTTTCTTTCTTTCTTTCTTTCTCTCTCTCTCTCTCTTTCGTTCTTTCTTTTTTTTTCTTTGGCTTTTCCCTTCATTTCTTTCCAAAATTTGTTTAGCTGGCCCACTGTTTTTGTATTGTGTTCTTCTTGCCTGGGCAAAAAACTAGCTGCTCCTTCGGCTTTTCCTTCTTACTTATTGCCATAGCATTATTCTTTGACTTGTAAACATCTTTCATGTCAAGGGGAATTTCCTTTTGCAAAATTGTAAAATGTGAGTACTTTTTTAGCTCAGCTGACTAACACTAGTAGATTTTAACAGCAGCGTTTTGACACTTTGGCGGCGGTGGGCGATGGACAGCGGCGACCAGCGGTGGATGGCGGCGACCAGCGGCGGCCTGCGGTGACCAGCGGCAGTCTGCGGCGACAAGCAGCGGTCGGCGGCAATTGCCGCTGGTGGCCGCAGACCGCCTCTTACATTCTCACCTGCTGTGGAGTCTTAACAGGAATGGGCAGCTGTGGGCGGCGATACTGCCTATTGCCGCCGACCGCCGCCCTGGGCCGCAGAACGCCACTCATCGCCGCCTTCTGCCGCAGACAAACTCAAATCAGTCCAGGGAGCATCTGTTTCTTTCAGTTTTAAGCTAAGAGAACAAATATATGCACCTTTTTAACCCAGGCTGGGTGACAATAAAAGCCAATATGCATATACACACACACACAATGTAGGACTATCTACTATGTGCATGCACACACACACACACACACACACACACACTGTGTATGGGTATATATAGATATATATATATATATATATATATATGTATGTATGTATGTATGTATAGATAATTCATAAATTATTAATCAAGACATCATTATCAGAATAAATATCTTTAATTATGACAGCACCATGCTGACTGCAAACAAAAGCTTACTGTCAGCCAAAAACATACAATACAGTATTACACATGCCAAACTACAATTGCAGAATTTGAATCTTAAACATACATATATTGACTTGTGACTGGCATGATTATCTTGTGTGTTTGAATACACACACAAAACAGTTGTGACACCTTAGGGACTAAACAGGGCCACTGTTTTTAAAAAATGAGGTGTTCCCAAATGACAGTAAAATATGCATGCCACGTAACACAACGACTGGAAAAAAGTTTCCTCTATATTGTGTATGTTGTACACTTGGACAAGTTTTAAGCTCATAGTATACATATGAATGTACATGTACTAGTAAATACACATCATGTATGCATGCATTCATACATTCAATCATACATTACATGCACCCTGAAAACAAAAAACTAGTCACATGCACACAAACAAATGCATGCTGTAAACAGGTACAGTGTGTGAGTAGGCATATGACACATGATTAAACAAACGCACTCACATGCATATCCCTACATCCATGCATGTAATTATACTTTGTTTTAATAATTCATCATTCTCATCTTCAGTAATCACCAACAATCATATATAAAGTTCTCTTAGCTTACAACTGAAAGCAAACAGATGCTCCCTGGACTGATTTGAGTTTGTCTGTGGCAGAAGGCGGCGATGAGTGGCGTTCTGCGGCCCAGGGCGGCAGTTGGCGGTGATAGGCAGTATCGCCGCCCATTCCTGTTGAGACTCCACAGAATGTGTGCGGCGGTCTGCGGCCACTAGCGGCGATCGCCGCCGACCGCCGCTTGTCGCCGCTGTCCACCGCCCACCGCCGCCAAAGTGTCCAAACGCCGTTGTTAAAATCTACTAGTGTAATCAGGATGAGCTTTTAGGAGGCTAGAACGTCCGTCGTATGTCCATTCACAAGTACATTTTCAACTTCTCCTCGAAAACCGTCAGCCAGGTTCACTTCAAACTAGGTGGAAATGTACCTTGGGTAGGTTTCTACCAAGTTTCTTTAAATGGTAACGCTCCAGTGATTTTTGGATATTTTATGAATTGTTTTGTTCTTTTCGGGGCAAATGTTAAAAAATAGTATTCTCCAAAACCGCTGACTCAAATGCTTTCATATCACACAGGGGCACTCCTAGTTCTTAATTTGTTCTCCAGGTGACTGTGCAATTTTTTATGATGATTTTTGTGTGTTTTCATTGTTTTCGACTTCTTCTCCACAGCTTTTACTCAGATAAAGCTGAAACGTTGTGAATATGTTCCTTGTGAAAGGGTCAAACAAACTGGTTCACGTGGTGGCACTGCTGTGGAGACTGATTTTTTCATGATTTTTTTCAATTCGGGCTCTTATTGGTAAATGCACATTTCCTATTGATTACTTTGTAAGTCAATGGCCATTCTAATGCTTATTAACATTTTCAACCTCTTCTTCAAAACCATCGTCCAGATTTTCTTCAAACGTGGTAAATTTGTACCTTGGGTGGGTCTCTACTAAGTTGGTCAAATGGTCAACATCATTGATTTTTTTTGCGGGGGGGGGGTATGAATTTTTTTTTCTTTTTGGGGCATATATTTCAAATCTTCTCTGAAAATACTCGCCCAATTGCTTTGATACCAGACACTCCTAACACTCCTAAGGTCTCCTAGTTGTTAAATTTGTTCTCCAGGTGGTTCTGCAATTTTTTAGTTCAGCTGACTTGCTAGTCCTGCTGGGCTTTAAGGAGACTCAGTAGTCTGTCTAAGAGATACTTCAAAATGTCATATGCACTCAGCTAAAGCTCAACCCAGGTCTACTGACTTGCAACCTTGATTTTGTGGGACAAGCTTAGGTCAGCTGAGCATGGGCTGTTTACGCAGCCCTATAGTTCTTAGTAGCCATGTTTTTTTCTAATGTGACTGGTTTCCCAGAATACAACATTGTTTTAGCGTGTCCCTGACCCTTTGATGTAATACCTATTACTTCATGATAGATGGATGCCTGGTGGAACATGACCACTGTGCAGCAGGCAGCACCATGGTATGTGTGTGTGTGTGGGGGGTGTCATGGCGTCACGAATAGCAGAATTAATCTGGGTAAATGGGACTCTGACAGGCTAGCACCATATGGACGAGATCCTACCAACTGTAGCCAAACGGTTCAAGCAACACCCTGAGCTACTGTTCCAGCAACAGCATGCCAGACCACATATTGCACGGGTCGGCAAGCTGTATCTTCAGCAGCACAACATCCAAATGTTGCCATGGCCAGCCCAATCTCGTGACATGTTCCCCAATGAACATGTCATGTGGTCCAAACAAGCCTGTCGAGTCAAGGATGAGTATGGCAAACATCTGATTAATGTGGATCAACTGGCACAGTGGCTCACAGACCAGTGGAATCAAATTCCCAAGGTCAAGATAAGCCAATTCACCAGCATGTTAAGGAGGTTCCGGGCTCGCTTGAAGAAGCATGGTAGTTTCAGCCACTACTGCTGTGTTCAGCTTCTTCAGGACCACCAAAATCCTCCCGAAAGAGGTAATCAAAGTACTGGTGCAATAAATTTTTAAAAAGCTAGATATACCTCCCAGGCAAAGTGTTAAATGAAGGGGCCCGCCATTTGTCCGAATTAGGTCATGGTGACACCAAAATATGATTAGTTCATCTTGCCAGGTAAGATGAGTGTATCGCCGAATTTGAGCAAATTACATGGAGGCATTCTGTAGATATTATGGTGACGAGAATGTGTACAGCCAGACGGACGAATGGACATCTGGATGGACACCCGGATAGATGGACAACCTTAATACATAAAGGGTCCTACATGGAGCGGACCCTAATTTATTCCTGTCAAACCTTAGTTACAGAGCAATACATGGAAGTATACTTGAGATTAGTAAGGAGCCCTAACGAACATCTAAGCTGCCATTTGCTGGAATTAGGTCAAAATCTAATCAGTTAATAATGTCACGCAAGATAATTAAACTGCAAAATGTGAACAAAATACATGGAAGCATTCTAATCAGATTATCCTGGCATACAAGATATACATACTATAAAATTTTAGCAAGATACATGTAAGTATTATGGAGATATCGCAGTAACGAGCTCTAACCAACATATAATTAGGGTGCCATTTGTTCAAATTAGGTCATGGTGACACCAAAATCTAATCAGATCGTTTTGGCATACTAGATAAACATACTGAAAAATTTGAGCAAAATACATTGGAGTGTTTTGGAGATATTGTAGTAACGAGCCCTAACAAGCCAAAATCTAATCAGTTCATGCTGCCAGGTAAGTTAAGCATAGTGCCAAATTTGAGCAAAATCCAAGGAGGACATCCGGGCGGAAGGACGGACTACCCGAATACAAAAAGGGTCCCCCTTTGGGGCGGACCCTTAACAACACCCCACACACATCCTTACACACAATGTTGACGGGGGGGGGCTGGTTTTTAGTCAATAGTGTTTATACATGTCTTATGATATTATTAGTTTATTGTGATTTTCCATGACGCCGCTTACAATACTCAATTTTTGTTTCAAATGTAATTTATTGGTGTTCCTAATGTGACCTTTAACATGTGTGTCTAACCCTTGCAGCAGCCTTTGTTTATACGCCCTTTTATATATACATAGCATACTGCATGTTTTTTATTTTTCTCTGTAACTGTACTTGCATGTCACTGGACTACACCCATGGTTTTCATATATGGCAGGTTTTGGCTTGTACTGAAAACAGTATTATTATGCCTCATGATTCAATGAAGTATCAGACTGGGGAGATCTCGTTTACATGGAGTTTTTCCTTTGCTACGTCAACCAAGCCTTCTGTCAGCTATGATTCAAGATCCATTGATCGGGAGAAGGTGCCAAAACTGAAGAGTTTGCTAAAGTTGTGGCCATTATGGAGGAACAAACAAAGCATCGAAGGGTTGTGATAACGTGACCAGAAGACTTTTGTTCCAGACAGAGAGCGCCCTCTTTAGAACGTGGTCTGAATGTTCCGCAATCTCATTGCCCTTGCACATTTCGCCCTCAATAGATTGAAGACAGCATTTCCAAAGGAAAAATTTCCTAAAAACGAGTCGAGGTCTCCCCAATATAATGAAATGTGGGTATTTAGACTTAATATCATTTTTAAATGGCTAAGGTGATGTTATTTATGCAGCATATCGGGACTTCTGCATTATGTGCGATCAGAGACTTTAGTATTTATCATTTATTATTTGTGACGAATTTTGGACTTTTATAGAATTTGGGCGTCTTTGTCTAATTGTGGCTACGTGTTAATTCAGGCTTTATTTAATACAGTCAAATTGAATATTTATTTAAATATCTAATAGGAGGAGGCGGATATCGGTGGATCACGTGCTTTCCACAATTGTTTAGGGAAAACATCACAAAATTGAATATCCTATGGCTGCTACCCCCCCCCCCCCATTACTGCCATTAGCAGGTAATGTGCGTGTGAATCCTAGTCCTAGACCAAACTCACAATGATATGTTGTCGTGTCATTCAGATATTCTATTTCCCAAGATCAATACTTTCTGACCTTACACCCGAGCCTGACATTATATCTATCTGAATCTTTCCTTTATCCTAATGCTACTGATGATAGTTTTCATGAGCTGTGTTTCATATTTCTGGTTATTATGACATCATTTGTCGTGCTTGTTCAGACGCTGCTGGTGGTGCGTAGCTCTCTATGTTGCTAACTGCCTGTAAATACATCAAGACGTAGTGAATTAAAAAATTATGACCTCGAACTTTTGTGATGTGAAATAAGTTTTCAAAAACAAATAATGCTCAGCGTGTTAAACAGACCACCTGATTCACCAGTGTCTGGGATAAATTATAAAATAGTTTTGATCAGACAAAAAGCATTCAAATTCAACATATATTTTGACCGTAGGTTTTAATTCATATTTTAATGCACACTGTGGGGTAAGTAATTCTATCAGTTTACTCGATAGATTTTTAACCATATGAAAAAGCCCACCCATATTGTTGACAGCTGTCCATGTACATTGAGTGTTTATAAAATAGAAAAACACATAATTACAAACATCATGTCAACTTAACAAAAACGAAGATATTGGACCACATTGCTGATTAAAAAGATTTTGCTGTGACTGATTGTACCGTACTTGCCTTTTAACTTTAACTTTTTGTTTTGAATAAAGAAAGAAGTTGTTTAACTGTATATTCATTTTGTGACATGCTCTAAGATGAATGTAATATTTCCCTTTTACAATACAATTGTTCAAATCATACATGCTCTTTGATTTATGTTAACCAAAAATACTATCAGAAGGAGAGTTTACAATAGTTTCTCCAGTGTAAATATTATTCTATAAGTCTCGGAAACTTGTCTAAAATATTTGAATCTGGTTACAATCCACCAATCTATGTATAAAAGAATCCAAGGATGGACAATTAGAACATATTTCAGACTATGTTAGCCCCATTTTTTCTAGCCTGGCATTATGGACAACAAAGCGATGGAGTAAACAAACCTGAAGTGCTTGTTACCTTCTTTCGAAGGTGCAGGAATAAGGAAGCTTGTAAATGTTCACCCAATCAAGAACAGAATTTCAAATGTATCTCACCGCCTAATTTGACATCTTTAAATTTAGAATCAGTAAGGTACCAAAATATTTGAGTGCAAGAGATATGTGATACACGGTGAGATATATCATTGATATAATATATTGCAGCAATATATTTCACATATGAAAGTACAAAATGTATTTTTCAGCAGGTGTTTTTCGACATTCAATCTGTCTCATCTTCCTTTGTTTTACCGAGATTTAATCAAAACATGGAAAGATATTCAGCTGATGTATATCCCCAAATCTGGGACCGATATTGTGAATGAAATATTATGCCATAATTATTTCATTACAATTGAGAGAACACCTATACTTTTTGAACGCTGGTATGGGAAAAGATTTAAATTTGTAAGGGATATTGTTGAAAATGGTGGCACATTCTTGTCAATTGAAGACTTGAGAAACAAATTACGTATCAACACACACGTATTATAATATTACTCTTACTGTCTGCAATACCAGCACACTGGAAATAGGTCAAAATTACTAAGGAGTTCCCAGTAGTATATTATAGTACTGGGAACTGCTGAAGCTTCACACCACCATTAGATATGCCCTTATGCATAAATACAGGTTTTACTTTTGGTGTACGTACCACCGCTCCACATAAAGTTTCCAGTGCAAGTTTGTATTTCCTTAATTACAGTTTCTTCAGTATGGATGAGGAAGCACAAAAAAGTAGCTTTTAGATAGCCAGTGATTCCAATACTATGTTTCTTCCAATTAACAATAAGTTTCTGGCCCTCCAAAATTTCAAAACGTCTTCAAATAAAGTTAGTTTACCATCGAAATTCAGCTTAATCATGTGCTTTTCATGCACATGAAAGGTTATGCCTAGTACAGCGAAGTGATATTTGCACCAGAGAACACGTGAGTGACCAACTGAGGACAATTTACTTGCCCCTATCCATCTTGCGATAGGTTTGTCTTTGTTACACTTTAAACCATAGAGATTTTCAAAATTTTGAAGAACATTGAACAACTGCTTTGCCAATTCAATGTCTGATAGGAAACATGTAGTGTCATGTGCCAGCTGAGATATTTTCATTTCGTCTCCTCCTAGAGTGAACCCTTTAATATTGGAATTGCTTCTAAGGGCGATTGCTAGGAGTTTGACAGCTAAAATGAACAAGAAGGGTGAAACAGGATACCCCCCCCCCCGCTTTCCTCCTATAGATAAGCTAAACACTTCAAAGACATAGCCGTTGTTAATAACACGACAAGATGGATCATTAGACAAGGCAGAAATCCACCTTCAGAAGACGTCTCTAAAGTTAAAGGCATCTAGCACTTTATTGCTAAAAGGCCTGTTATTGGTGTCCAATGGCTTTTCAAATGCAACTAATAAATTAAATCCAGGAATGTTCTGTATTCCAGTTAATCTTAAGACATAATCAATCACTCTTATATTCTCACCAGTAAATGTATTTTTATGTAACCTGTTTGGCCGATGTGTACTTAAGTGAGAAACTCTACATTCTTTTTGCTCCAGCTTTGGACAGAAGTTTATATCGAGTATTCAAGAGGGAGATAGGCCACCAGTTTTTCAACAAAGTACATTGTTTATCCTTTTTAGGGATTAAAGATATGAATCCTCTGCGTTGGTCAATATAAAGGTTGCCCGTATTGAAAGCATAATTTAAGGCATCAACAACCAACTCTATAATTTCTGTCTTGAGAAACGTATAAGATTCTAGAGTTAGACCATCAGTGCCTGGGCTCTTTCAATTGTTCATGGAATCTAAAGCAAGTTTACACTCTTTTTCTGTTAACATACCTTCACATGTTAATTTTCTGTCCATCTCACTTTGGTATATCTGAAGTGCTTATATTAAAGCTGGGGTACAGTTTTGCATGAAAAGATTTTTGTTAATTTTAGATTTGATTTGGCTCCATTATCTCTTTATATTTGCAGCTTGGAGTCTTTTGCTATGTTTGGTCTTGTAATTCATTTTTTCCAGGCCACAAAGATATTTGGTGTTATTTCTCTAAGTTCAACCCATCGAGCTCTTGGTAGGATCATAACCCCCTCAGTCTGTTTATTCTTTACATCATTTAAAAAAGGTTTAATATCTTCTAATCTTTTATTTTCATCATTAGTGCAATTGTTTATATTTTGTCTTCCTGCCTTTCTTTTTTCCGTTTAAGTTTAGAATATTTAACAGAAAAGCCCCAACACTTTGTTGTGTGCCAGGGTAATCCTTTATATTCTACTTCACTATCTTTATTTTTGCACAATTGAATTGCTCTTTAAACTTAGCTGTATAGGACACATCCTGTAAGAGGCTGGAATTCAGTTTCCAGAACCATGGACCATGCTTCTCAAACAAGTTGCCTTCTAGATAAAGTGAAATCAAGCTGTGATCACTCTTGATTGACGATTTTATTTTGTCATCTCTCACCCACTGAGATAAAAAAAAAAAAGAAAGAAAGAAAGAAAGAAACCAATAGTCGAGACGACACTAGATAGGTTCGGTTTTTGACTGCAATATGAACATAAAGGTGTCAGGATTGCATAGACGCAAACAATCAAGTAGGTCAAGCTCGCCCAGTAATAATCAAAAAAAGCTTTGGGTATATTTTGGAAGGGGGGTTGGTGGTCAAGACCACTCTAAAACTTCTTTACACCAAACAATTTCAAACACACCAAGTTTTTGTTTTGATGCTCGTTTTGTTCCTCCATTTTCAAACTATAACAATTATGTTGCCGGTGTACATTTACAGTTCCAAAGTCTAACTGAACCAGTTTACAAGAGTTATATTTGGGAATGTGATTACGCTTATTTCAAAGTACTTCCAGTCTTCTATTCCATCTCTTATATGCCAGAAAAAAAATATCCGAGATTACACTCAAGCTGAATTTTTTAATTAATTTTCCTTCAGTAATGTCACGTAAACTCTTATTCAGCTACTTTGTTGGACATTATCAATCCGTGAACTCCTGGACTGTTATGATGACTGACAAGTCAATAGAACCAAAAGGGGACATGCATACCTTGTCTCTTTTTATTTTCGGCACCAGTGACAATATTTAGGTTTTAAGTGGTGAAACGTGTATGTTTTGGAAAAATTAAATTCTTTAGATAATGAAGTATATTTCAGAGGAAGAGAGACCGGTATAAAAACACCAGTTGCTCTTTATGAATGACTGCCTGTGTCAAGTCAGAAGTGCAATTTGTTTTTTCACATTGGTATTGGACAATGAACGTGGGTGTTTTGATAACTCTTGAATCTCTGCTGTCATTGTTGGCTTTAAATTTATGATTATTTGTGAACTACTTGATAAATACTTCAGTGGCTACTTTGTGCTGTGGGCTGTGTTCTCTGACCCATTGTTGTAATGGAGGTGGAATGTGTTTTTATATTCTAGATTCGTAAATAGCACAAACACGATGTAGGCCTACTTTGTCTTTGGCTGCAAATTTAGTTGACTGACAAGTCCGGAGAACCAGAAAGGGGCCGACCTACCGTGTCTCTTTTCATCTGCTAGGCAGGTAGTAAATTTTAGATTTTGTGATCAGTCGCACATGTTTGTACGAAACTGAAGTCTGCTGTTGATGAAGAATATTCCAGAGGTTGAGAGGACAAGTTTAAAGCCACCGTTTGGCTTTTATGGGTTACTGTCCGTCCCAAGTCAGGAGTGTAATTCAGTTCTTTACATTGACATTGGAAGATGAATGTTAATGTTTTGTTAATCTTTGAATCTATGTCTGTTGCTGTGTTTAACTTTGCTCTCGTTTTGGGAATAAAATTTGTGAATATGGGCTCTGTGTTTTGAACTATTTGGTAAATACAGCATTGATCATTTCCAGAGACGAGTTGGCCTTTAAATTAACACTAGTAAGAGTGGTAGAATTATTAAAGAAGTGTAACCAGCATGTTCATAAATATCAGGGAAACGAGGTAACCTTAGTTTCTTGTGCTGTCAACTAAGCTGACTGACAAGACAGGTTAAGCAGAATGGCACAGGCCTGCGAGGTCCGTTTTTATCCTGGTCGCAAGTGATAAATTGTAGGTTGTAAGTGGTTTGGCATTTATATTTCGAAAGAAAAATAAAAAAATATGAAGTTCCAAGTTAATGACGAATATTTCAAAAGTTAAGGGGACCAGTATTACCAGATTTTGAAAAAAAGGAAGAAACCTGCGCAAGCTACTATGCATGTGACTGTCCATTGCAGAAAACAGGCAGCGTACAAGCAATAGACAGTCAGTAAACAATGGGAAAAAAAATTATCATTTTGAATAACCATCATAATATGCACTGTCATAAGCTATGTGACATAAGGATCAGGTAGAGACCGATCTTCATTGGACACACATCGGTAAGCATGTTATCAGCCTCTTCATTTTGCTACTTGATAACTATGTCTGTGTGCCAACATAAGCAATCTGTTTTTCCAGATTATTTTTATTTCTTTCTTTTTTCCTTTTTAACGGGCCTATTTGTCAGCCATTTAGCATGATTATACATGCATACATATGGTCTTAAGTGTTTGTAATCAGGCTTTATGATTAGCGCCATTTGAAAATTTAGATATTGAATATCTTTAAAACTATTATAGGTACAAGTGTCAATCCAAGTCAAATGCATAAGTTTGTAATGCCCCGCATTTTTTTAATTTCATGTGACGTCTCAAGGCCAATGTCATTTCGACTTTAATGTATTCATCTAGCCATAAGCTTAATGGAATATGGTATACCAAAGGCTTTGAAGATTGTACTCCATGACTGGGTTGCATTACATTCCTACTTCGAATGGGGGGGGGGGGGCAACGGCAGAGGGTAAATCAAATTTAAAAAATTGAATTAACTGCCATGTGTGGAGAAATCCATATGTCACACATCAGGTTGAATGGTTAATTTGTCATGATGGCAACTTACCGGTCTGACTAAGTCTATAAACAGTTAATTATGCCAAGGGTAATGTGCATGAGGTAAACATATTTGCTCGAAATTGTACTGAACAATATAAAGGTATTGCACTTTTGTTTGCTAAGTCACGTCATGTACGCCTGATATCATGTTTCATCATCATTGTTGTTCAGAAGTGTCAATCAGGCCATGGTCCCAAACAAAATGTCACTGTGATAGCTTACATTTCTTTGTTCAGATATCTTTCTGTACCTCAAGTAAAACCACAAATGGTAAAACAGGAACCACCGGTCTTCATTACCAAACCAATAAAATGTTACTTCTCTGATCTTTATGCTCAAAAGAGGCAGGTCTTTCCAATTTGATCATTATGACTGTATACTGCATCAGCTGATTCGGTTTCTTTTTGCATAATTACAAGAATGCATCATATAGCCCAATTCAGAAAAATTGGCTATAACTGTCACTGGGCTAACTGTGTGTTCATGAGTGTACATTACCACTGAAGACTGCTTCATTTGAAAAGCAGACTTAGAGAGAAGTGAAAATATTTTGACAAATCAATGAACATAGAGAGCACTTGGAGAGAACTGAATTCAATCATATTGACAAACTTATAAAGCTCCAGAGCACTTGGAGAGAACTGAATACAATCATATTGACAAACCTATAAAGCTCGAGAGCACTTGGAGAGAACTGAAGTGTGCTGAGAGGTACAGACCCGATCATTATTATCAAGAAACCAAAGCAAAGAGACAGTGTGCCCAGACAGGTGCAGCAAAATATATACGTGACAATCAATTCTGCGTGGAAAAAAAGGATAAATGTGCAAAGGCTGAAGCACAGAAGTACGATTATAATCCTCAGTACCAGCATGAAAAGAAGAACTCTGCAAAGAGAGGAAGAAAAGGTGCTATTCTGACATTGATTACGAAAATGACAAAAATAGAGAACTGTGGAGAGAGAGAGAGAGAGAGAGAGAGAGAGAGAGAGAGAGAGAGAGAGAGAGGCAGAAAAGATACCAAAATATGAAAAGGCAAAAATCAGTTGTAGAGAAGTTGTTAAAAACTATAGATGCCAGACTCAATACAGCAAAAAGCAGACTAGAGTGTGCAAAATTAGGGATAAATGTAGGTACAAAACTAGCACAAGCTAACATGAGCAAAGGAAAACACAACCAAGATAAGCAAGGCATAGAAGAAACAAAGTGTTATCAGAATTGACAAATATGGTTATTAATTTCCAGTCAATGCCCAAGGAAGAACCAACATATGAATGTACAGTGTGGTATGGCCTTTGATTTCTAAGTCAATTGACTGAATGCAACACAGATAATAAGGTTGTCAATGGGTGCCTTACAGGTACATTTTATCATAGTTGGGCCAATGTCTGTGCAGAACAGTGCAGCATCGTGGATATATAGAAAAGCTCAAAGAGTGGATTTGTCAGACTTGTCATGATGGTTTTGAAAAAAAAGAAAAAAATGCCTACAGAACCATACATATATATATATATATATATATATATATATATATATATATATATATATATATATATATATATATACACATACAAACGCCAACTGTCTGTTGTTCTGACTGAATTGCAAAACATAAATACCCTTCAGTTACAGTTGATTGCAAAATATATACCACTCACAAAAATACTAATCCTTCCCAAAGGTGGCCAGCATGGGTTTCATGGTCCTGTTAAATGTGTTTTTTCAAACCCACTTATTGTAAAGATAAGGATAATGATACTTCGGAAGTGTTACCACTTGGTTCCTGTTCACAACCAGTGGTCATTGTGCAGGAAGTACGTAATTACGACGATACAATCTTTTGTGCTGCACCAGCAAATGGAAGCATTCTTAAAATGAAAAAAACTAGAGGCCATGGAGTTGGCATTTTTTCTCTATTCCCTGATGCACAGAACATAGTTAATGAAACTGGTTGTCCCAAAATTATACCACTTGGTTGGTATTTCAATGCAAGACTGTTCAATGCTGACACAACATTTGCTGAAGATTCACAATATATATTGTACAATATGTCACTGAGTTACACCGGGCGCTGTCAAGCATTTCCAGTGCAATGAGACAAAGCAAGCCTTTCACCAAAGATGGCCGAAAGATTACATCAGGTATGCTGAAATACACAGAACAGGCAAAAAACCCTTTACAAACTTACAGCTGCAGATATCTAGCACTGCTGAGAGGTAGTTGTAGTTTCTGGCACAAAAGCATGAGGAATTTATTTACAATGATCAGGCAGCTTGGCATACCCACTTTCGCTTTTATATTTTCTTCAGATGTAAAGGGGAAGTGACATTGATAGCTCAACAGCAAGGCAAAGTGGTGTACTTTGATGCTCTTGACTGAACTGACAAGTGTGAAATTCTGCAAATTATCCTGTAACAGCAATGAGGCTATTTGACTACAAAGTGCAGGCATTTCTTACAAATGCCATTTTTTCACCAGCAACCTTACAGGTGACTGATTTCTAGCTCCGTGCCTCACCTCAGATACACTGTCTGTTCTGGGTGAAAGTTTCACCACAGCTGGATAGAAAAACTGGAAAAGATGTCTGCACTTTTATACATAAATATATCACATGTGAATTACCAGACAAACATGAATACCATGGGGGGGGGGGCGGTTCGATATTGTTAGACAGCAAGGAAAACACATTAAAAAACATGCAGATAGAATAATAAATGTAGATTTCATTTTCCAAGACAACCTTCTAAGGAAATTAGCATTTTGAGACCGTGTGGTGAAGATCCAGACAAAAGTGAATCTGAAAAGTAAGCAAAAGAGCCAAGAGGCTTAAGATTAGCTGCAGAAAGTGTGGGATATACTAAATGACAAGAATAATTAGATATACGACACTGAGGAACTCCTAAAAAAAAGCAAACCTTAGCTGTGAGGAATAAATGACAGCTACACAAGTCACAAAGAAGCAAACGATTGTGCCCAAACCCCACCCAAAGGACTGCTGGGTAAATAATTATAATGAGCACCCCATTCAGGCACCGACTGCAAACACTGCCATTCAATGTATCTTGGATGCATATAGTTGTGTCATGTATATAATGTCTTATATTAGTACAGCTGAGCATGAGATGGATGAAATACTGAAAGATGAACACAAAGATGCTCAACAGGCAAGTCAAACAACACAGGAAGCGATGAAAAAGGATTGTCAATATACATAGAAAATATAGAAGTTTCTTTCCAAGAAACTGTTGCACGTTTCTGCTCTCTGAAGTGGAAAAATGCATCAAGAGAAGTTCATTTCATTCCAGTCGATGAAAACAGTACACGCATGAGCCTGCCTCTTAATACCACCCAAAGCAAGAGAGAGAACTCTAAAGATGTGTGGACGACAATAAAGTTTAGCAGATCTTTATAAATGAAGATCAGCTACAACTGAATTTGAAAATATGTGTATAGCAACATTTGCATTAGATTACCGTATTATCTATAGACACCCAAGAACATCAGACCTAGTAGATGAGCTTCAAACATGTCAAAATGGGCTTAGTTTTATATGGGCCCAGAAGTAATCCAACTATGATTTGATATGAACCCTTTTCTGTAACAAAGCAGCCTGAGGAATAGTGTACAAAGCTAAAATTATATCAACCCTATCAGTCAGACTCGTGGTAAAAACCTGTTGGCTTTTACACTTTTATAGACTTTTTGAAGACAGGATACATCAGAATAGGAGATGCTACAACTGTCACCAAAGTGCCTGACATTGCACAACAGAACTGTGGCAAGTTTGAAAAAAAATAGGGATATTTGAGATGATGTTATTGATTGGTATGAGACTATGGCATCGATTTAATATGCTTGACCTCAGATAGCATCAAAATTGGAAGTTCAAAGGCAAGAGAGGGAATTTAAAAGAGAACCTTTAAATGTGGAATTGAATAAGGAAGAATGTGCTATGCTAGATCTCACACTGGGTGGGCCTCTTTATCCACCAGGTGTAATAATTGAACAAGCTACACAAACATAAACCACTCCAATGAGACGAAAGTTTCAATCCGTGACTGTTAAACAGTTTACAACCTTCTTCTTCTTCATTAGAAAATTGTGCTTACTGGCAATAAAAACTACAAGCAAGGTAGATTGTTTCTACTTAGACTTCTGTTCTAGAGCTGGCACTGGAACGTCTTTCTTGATCACCTGTATATATACACAGGAAAAAAATCTTGCAGACACTAGTTAACAATCTAACATTACCATCTGTACTATATGCAGCACCTACTGGCAATGCAGCATACAAAGTTAAGGGCAAAACTCTGCAAAGTGTACTGAACATACCAATATGTATAAAGCTGCCATACCAGCTACTACATGAAAACAAGTTTAGCTTCAAACTTTGCATGCTAAGTTCGGATAATTACAGATACTCATCATTGAGATGAAATATCTATGGTAGACAAGAAGCTGCCTGCATATATCAATGACAGGCTGAAACAAATAAAAGGCACAAGACAAAAAGTTCTCAGATGTGTGTCAGTCCTTGAAGTGGGAGTTTTTATCAATTGCCTCCTGTCAGAAAGCAAAACCCTCTGTGTGTTTAAAGAACATGTATTTACCTGTGGGGAGACAATTTCTCAGAAAATTGAACCGATTAAAATAATGAGGCAAAAGGATCACAGTGACTTTGCCTTACTTTTGACAGACAGCGAGTGAAAACAAAAAGAACAAAGCTAAGTGACAATGATCTGGATGTCCTCAAAAGTGTAGAAACGGACAGCAATGAACAGAGTGATAATACAATACATGAGTTTGGAACCAATCCTTTGGTCAAAATCCACCATGGTTTAAATGCCCAGATATTATATCAATAGAAGCAGAAGATTACTCTAAAGATGCAAGATCAGTATGCATGAGTAAGAATCTCATCCACTGACAGGGGAGTCAAATGATGACTTGACGGGCATTCTTGGTGTTGGTATTGTTGACCAGGAACATTGACGTTGTTGATTGGCCTTTTGAATGAACTTTTGGTACTGCGTCAGCTATAACGACTAATCAACAAAGCAGCAGACATGCATCACCTATCTGTGCGAAATTTGACTATCCAAAAAGAGGCAGCCAGAGAAAAGGCCAAAACAATGCTCTGGTGATATCTGTGTCACTTGAGAGATCCGAGGAACCTGTGCGATACAAAATTGCAATATGTAGACAGTTTCCCTTAAAATTTGCATTTGCATGCACCATACACGGAGCACAAGGGTTAACTACTACACCCCCTACTGTGTCTCTCAAGAAGATGTTTGAACCAGACATGGCATATGTTGCTTTATGTAGAACAACATCCATCAAATAGTACAGAAAAAAAGGATTTCACATATTAGATTTTGACCAGAAAAAAATCTACTACAATGAAGACGTTTCACATGCTATGGAATGTATGCCAGCATTAGATGTCACACATGTGGTCCTTCGCTCTATGATGGCAAATGTGACAAAAGGTTATGCATTGTTCATCATAATATTGAAGGATCAACTAGACACATTGGGGTGACATGAGTCCACAGCTATTAAAGTAGGCCACACACTGTAGTAGAACACTCTCATAATATTTATAGATGCTCTTTATTTCTGATGTCCTCATACAGTTACTACAGGTAAACAGGCCCTTCTTGTGAGATTCCACCGCAGGGACTATGTTGATGCACTGGTCGAAGTCCGTAAAAAACTGAAGGGAACTGGATTTGTTATCTTTGAGGACGCCACATACCGCAACCGACAGCTAATCAACCGGCTGAAAAACCACAGTGCCATAGACAGTACCTGGTTAATACGGGGTAAAGTGTGGGCCAAGACAAAACAAGGCAAAAAGCTTCAAGTGAACGCCTTTGACGACATTGACAGTCTTGTTACCAGCTGAATCCATACTGACTTTTCTCGCCACTGATTTAAACATGTGACTTCTTATTACATGTCTCACTAAGTCCTACCTTTCTACCCTTAACATTTTTTTTTCTTTTGGTTTCGCCATATTTGGATATTCGTGCTAACAAACATATACGAAGTAAAAATACAAAGCAGCGACACCACATCCGTCCAAACATGATAGTGGTTTATTATTATGTCACAAGCATTGTCTTGCCTTGTTTACATTTTTGTTGTTGTGACAGAGGTCAACATTGATCTTAACAATAATATATGACCCAAAAGGTAATATTTAATGCAGCTTGCCAAACTGTTCAAAAGGTAATATTTGAGGCAGCTTGCCAAATTCTTATCTTTCTCTTTTCTTCGCAAATGACTAATTTGAATCACAAATTGACGCATTATCAATCTACTCATCAAATTACTTTCATGTCTTGCAGTACTGGCATGGAAAACTATATCCCTCCGTAGCATCATCTTGGGAGGTTATCACAGGTAAAAGTATATTGTTATCTGTAGTTATTTTACATATTTTCATGCTACACATTTACATTGATAACCGTTTGGTGAAATTTGTATTATCTTATAATTGGTCATCTGCAACATTATTTTACGCAAGCAACTGTTTTGATCTGTCCAGAATCATCCCTTAATGTTGAAACACTAGAACCTCCTCGAGCGACGGTATGTTACCGATGCTTTGTATATATACATTTCAATCATGCTGACTATCATGTTGCTTACGTCACACACGGTTTTTTTTTCTCTTGTCTTGTTGCTTTCGCTGATGTACTTACTTGTTTCATACTTCAGCCTAACTTGTTCACTCCTAACATGTGATTATTATGAGGATGTATCCTTTGACCTGAATTGTTGATGATCCAAGTTTAACAATTCTGTGCTCTGTTACCATCAATATGTGGACTATTTCATGTTAAGCCAGACAATAATTATTCGTTGTTAAATGAGTTTATGTCAACGCACACCTTCGGGTAGCCACGGCTCAGTATTTCCTTGAGAAATGCTGAATTGCCTTGATCTTTTGTCATACGTGTTTGGAAGTTCATACGCTTCTAGGTTATGTTCTAATTTAAGATCTGTTTTTGTGTGTTATGTGTCATCTTTATGTGTTGGGGTATTCTCTTCACAAGCCTGGGTTTTACTGCTTTTGTACTTTGGGTGGATCTGCTTGGTTTTTGACCAAACAATGGAATATAAATGTTATGCTGTTTATCTGCTAATCACACACACTTTTGCACAATCCGCTTGGACACAAATACTTGTGCTTGAGTTGGACGCCTTCTTCAATTCGAAGTTTATGATAATATTAGAGGACTACACACTGCTTACAACTGCATATGATGTTTGTGGTCCAATGTACACGCATATTTCCTATCCATATGCTATACGTATGTCTAAAATTTGTGTATGGGATAACACAAATATGTCAAACTTTGTCTACTCTCATTTTGACGTGGTACGCCGGCCAGTGTGTCTAGCTACGAGGAAAATGTTGTCCACCGCCGCATCTACTGCAAAACAATTCATGTCAAGCAGTTACTTGTATTTTTCATGTTTAAGCACTGGAGCGGTGTTTGTGTATATTCCTGTAATTACATATACGTTTTGTCTAGTTCATTGGTTCTACGTTGAAAAATGTGTCATCATTTATGTTTCCTCTACTGTATTCACCGTGTTTATATATTGCAGATTAATGCTCATAGTAAATATTGTGCTTTTATATCTCTTATGTTTCGAGCTGACATGGGTTATCAGTTTAAATGTCATATTGGAACTAGCTCGTTATACGTCCAAGGTGTTGTGCAAATATCTATATCATACTATGTGGGACCCTTTATTTTTTTCTTACATTTTTGCAACTTGTGACACTGAACTTGTGCTACAAACGCGATTTGTTCCAATTGTGAATCTCAGCTTCCACGTGTTTTCTTACTTATTTTTTGCAGCAATTATCTTGAATTTGAATTCTTCAGGTAGGAAGAAGAAAATACTTCTGTTTTATCTTCTTTACATTATTTTTTACCGGCGCCAACTTAGAATTATTAATATTATAGCCTTAAGTCCCTTATTAATACTTCTAGCTGGCGATGTTCACCTGAACCCTGGCCCTGGACAGCATTTATGTGACATTTCTTTCTGTCATTCCAATATTCGTAGTTTGTCTGTAGACAAGTTGAGGTGCATTCGTACAGATCTTGCACCAGAATTTGACATAATCACCCTTTCAGAAACTTTCCTTACTCCCAATTCTCCTGCTGACAATCTTACTTTACCTGGCTACCATGAGATTATTCGACGAGACCGCCCGAATGCTGTTGGTGGCGGCGTTGCTCTCTATGTTTCCAAATCTCTACATGTATCTCGACGAAATGATCTGGAGCTACCTGATATAGAACTCCTGTGGAGCGAAATTAGACTTCATAATAACAAATTCTTACTTGGCGTAGTTTACAGACCACCAAATTCTATGGTTTCCTTTTGGAATAAACTTCAGGAAAGTCTTGATTTAGCGAATAGTACAGGTATCAAAAATATTATATTGACTGGCGATTTAAACGCTGATTTTCTGACACAGTCTGGGTTAAAACTTGATCAATTTTCCCGAACAAATTTCTTGACTCTGCATGTACATGGACCTACCCGTATAACCGAACGCTCAGCATCCTGTTTGGATCAGATAATTTCAAATATTCCTAATTATCTACATGAAATTCGCGTGCTTCCTTCGATATCAAATTGTGACCATTGCGTTGTGGCAGCTAATCTATTATTCCGTAAAAAGAAAGATCCATGTTTCAAACGTCGTATATGGAACTATAGCATAGCAGACTTTAATCATTTTAATACCTATCTTACAGAGGTCGACTGGACTTCTTGTTTCGTGTTTAATAATATCGATGTATGTTGTGATGCCTGGTCTAAATTATTCATGGAAGCTGCTACACGTTGTATTCCCAATAAAGATATTGAAGTTAGACCATCCGACTTACCATGGTACAATTCCCGTCTCCGGGCACTCAAGCGTCGTGTCAAAAGACAGTATGACAAGGCAAAGAGTCAAAATTTCGAACCTGCTTTATGGAATGCTTTTTGCCAATTACGTAATCATTATCAAGACCAACTGAAACTTGCTGAGGAAAATTATAATAATAAATTGCGCGCAGATTTAAATAGTTCCAGTCGATCGAGTAAATGTTGGTGGCGCACAGTGAAACAATTCATGAATAGAAACCAGTCACAATCCATACCTTCTCTTCTTCACAATAGTGAAAATATTCCAGACAGTTTGTCAAAAGCCGAAATATTTAATGCTTTCTTTCTTGAACAATCTAAAGTTGATTTCTCCTCTGCATCTTTACCTGAAATCACTGATCATCCAGAGTCTACCCTTGAGTCCATAACCATAACGGAAACAGAAGTTCTTGAAACACTCTTAAGTCTTGACACGAGCAAAGCTTCTGGTCCCGATGGAATAAGTGCAAAACTTCTTAAGGAAGCGGCACCTGCTATTTCTCCATCACTCACAAAATTGTTTAATCTTTCGCTGTTGACAAAGAAATTCCCTACAGCTTGGAAACAAGCAAACGTCTCTCCTCTTTATAAAAAAGGCCCTGATAATTTATGCAACAATTATAGGCCGGTGTCATTACTTAGTTGTACCGGAAAAGTATTTGAGAAAATAGTTTTTAAGTATGTTTTCAATTTCTTTCGAGACAATATTGTTATATCTGCCCATCAATCTGGCTTTATGCCGGGAGATTGCACCATTAATCAGTTACTACTACTGTACCACGAATTATGTCTAGCTGTGGATCAGCAAAAAGAGGTTCGTGTTATCTTTCTGGACATCAGTAAGGCATTCGATAAAGTTTGGCATGCTGGTCTGCTCCATAAGCTAAGGAAAGCTGGTATTATGGGAGCTCTTTTTGAATGGTTTTCAGACTATTTGCATAACCGTCACCAACGGGTAGTCATCCAAGCCCAGTCGTCTAGTTGGGGTAAAGTCTGTGCAGGCGTTCCGCAAGGCTCAGTTTTAGGACCTTTGATGTTTCTTATTTACATCAATGACATTGTGGACGTTGTTCGATCTAACATTAAAATGTTTGCTGATGATACCTCACTCTATCTAACTATTGATAATCCTGTCACTGCGGCTCAAACTATGAATATGGACCTATCTAAAATTGACCAGTGGTCCAAAGATTGGCTAGTCACATTCAATGCCTTGAAAACTGATTCTATGCTTATTTCCAGAAAAAGTAATCCACCTTCTCACCCCCCAATTCTTTTCCAGGGTCATATTTTGCAAGATGTGGCTCATCATAAACATCTTGGAGTGACAATACGTTCCGATTTAAGATGGTCTGACCATATTACTGATATATCAAACAAATCCTCCAAATTAATCAATATCATGAAGAGTTTGAAATTCACTCTAGATAGGAAAACACTGGAAACCATTTATACTTCTTTCATAAGGCCTATTCTGGAATATGGTAGTCAAGTATGGAGTGGCTGTACGGTCCAAGATGAAGAAAAACTAGAATGTATACAATTAAATGCTGCTCGTATTGTCACTGGAGCAATGCATGGGACCAGCACCGCTAAAATATATGAAGAAACTGGATGGTTAACTTTATCCAAACGCAGGGAAATTTCAAAATTGATTCTTATGTACAAATTGGTCCATAACCTTGTACCGGACGCACTATGCTCTATCCTTTCTACCGCTTCTCCTGATACAGGTAATTATACCACACGCCAGCAATTTGATCTTCCTCATTTCCGAGCTCGGACCGACCTTTTTGACAAATCCTTCTTTCCTTCAACTGTTCGGTTATGGAATCAACTACCTCTAGAAATACGGAATTCTGACTCTATTCAAAAGTTTAAATCAAGTATAACTCAACCGGTGATCCGACCTATAAAGTTTGATGAATTGTATAACTTTGGTAATAGATTCCTAGCTGTTCAGCATACACGCCTCCGTTTGGATGCCAGTCAGTTAAATTCACATCTCTTCAAGATTGGTGTTAAGAACACTGCGAAATGTTCATGTGGCTCACCTAACGAAGATACGTGGCATTATTTTTTTCATTGTTCTAAATACACAATTCCTCGGTCTAACCTACATACTGCTATATCACAGTATGCTCCCTTTACATTACAAACAGTTCTTTACGGGTCCCCTAACTGTTCTTTTATTGAAAATATTGAAATATTTTCATCCGTTCATGACTTCGTCTCCGCCACTCAACGTTTCAGCCCCTCTGGTGTTGGCTAATACATTTTTCTATTTTCGTTTTGTTTTTGCTATACGGTACAATCAATTTATCCCCGGTCCAAATTGCAGATAAAATGACATCCTAATACTACCAGTACAATACAACCTTATGCCCCACTGTATGTCTCGTCCGTGCTTGTCCTCTTCTCTCTGTTCCCGTGCGTCTTGTACGTCCTGTAGTGTCCTGTGATCGTCGTCTTCTGCGAGAGGGATTTATATAGGGCCACGCCCTCTTTCCCAATTGCATATAATTTTCATATGTATTATATTGTGTACTTTGTCAAAATAAAATACGTTTAAATCAGTTACTACAGGTGCATTACACTCAGAAGTTATTACTGCCATGAGCCTTATTTTTATGCTGTTAAACACGAATGTTAAATATTAGAGTAAATGTTTTACCCTGCATACAATCTTTTGTCCATTGTAACATTATACATCCGCCACAACGCCACAATATTCTCTCAGAAACCTGTTTCTTTCACCAATTACTGTTGCAGAATAATTGAAAATGGCATGTGTACACCCGATTATAACAGTTCACATTTTTCCCTGTTTCCAGAAAATGATGAAGGCAAGTAACAACTGTAAGTGTATCTATCTTAAACTTACCTATTTAGCCATAGAAATATTTTTTATTTCTCGTCAAAATATATGTGACTGATCATGAGGTAATGTAAAAATGATAATAAACGAGGAGCTGAAAACTACATGGGAAGTAATCATAAATGTAAATATGTATAATTATGGCCCAATGTATGATACCCAATAATCATTAACGTTACTGGATCGGTTGAAATACATGTATTGATCATCAAATAATAGTTGCATTTGTTAGTACAGGAAGATGTATTTGCCTTGTCATTTTATAGCCATTGAAAATGGGCACAAACACACACACACACACACACACACACACACACATACATAATCAGTATTTAACGACTTATAATAGACAAGTAAACAATTCACCACTCAACATGTACATTATGGTGTATAGCTACTTATGGTGACAGAATGTTTGCATATTTTCTGAAATAATAGAAAAATATATATATGCTACAGTTTGCCGGAAAGTATTGTGCAAATTGAAGTATGAAGAGGCCCCGACCATTTTGTTTTTCACACATATACGCTGCCAGCTCAAATAGCCTTAAACTGCAGCTAGTCTGTATAGAGAAAACAGTCTTAAAATAATACCATCATGGATTCAAGTTAGAAAACCAGGCAGGTCAGGACAAAAGCACTTTTAATGGGACTGGTTAACTTCGTTCTGCAATATATTAGGCATGTATTTGGGTCCAATAAACAGCACATACAAAAGTAAGTTTCACAGTTCAAAACATATCAAAGTTCTCACTTGTAGGACACAGTAAGTAACAATGAAAACTAGTTTTGTTATGATTTTCTTAGTTTTGACACTTCAAAACAAAACTGAAAGCAAAGAAAAAGTCTGCATGTCACATGAAAGGCAGTGTTTATCATGAAGTCTCTATAAATGAATGGCTACTTCCTACAAAAGAAAGTAACGTGTTATTTCTTCAGAGAAAGCTGCACTCATACATAAACGAACAAATTTGAACTGATCTCTGATGATTCTTTATTCCCTGTGAAGAAAAGCAATCATTACATTCTTAGAGTGTGCAGTTGTTTTGAAAGTTCTAAGTTACAAGTAGATCTGTCATTTTCAAACTGACTTTAAGGTGTAATTGGGTCTATGATAAATCAACATACATGAATATGTACATGTTCTCCAATGGCTAAATAAATATCCCACCCGGTAGATCCCCCCCCCCCGTATAATCCCGTAATCCGAAGGGAAGATACAACTCGAGGGATAACTGTACAGGGTGGGAGACTGATTCGGCTATGGGATGATCTTTGCATCATAAATGTATCTACCATAATTAGACGACAAAAGCAAATGCAGCTTTTCCTGGGATTATGTAAGATGCTACATACCAAATCTGTAGCCAAAATATGCAATTTCTAGTTCATAATTTTGCGTGAGAAAAACTCACGTACCTTTGAGGAAGCAATAGGCCTATACTACTCCCTGTCAAATCATGCATAGAGTGCGAAATGCAAACTTGGGACGCGAGTGACGTCATGGAGCAAAACGTCATTCGAGTCGCTGTTTCCGCTAATATGTAACGTGAGGGATATGCTGAGTTTCAATCTTATTTTAAAGGGGCGATTGTCTTTCCCTTTGATAGATACTGTCTGTTGCTAGTGTAACATTATCCATGTATTCTAATTGGACAGGTTTAGCATCTTCCATTATTTTGGTGTCGGTATGTCCCTTGAAAGACATTGTATGCTACAGGACTAAAATGCATTGCAGTATGAGGGCAGTTTTAGTACTAAATTTAGGTTACAGTATGGGGCATCAACGTCTACAGAGGTTTTGGTTGCTGACCATGTAGCACAAGAGTCAACCTTGATTTTGGGAGACCATCTGCCGTGTGTGACCACTTTCGGATGTCCCCTGGGGTGGTCTGTCAAAACCTGTTTGACTGTATTTAGTCAGAAATCACAAGCCAAGTTTTATTTTCTGAAATTAGCTTTCTACAGTCATGTGCATATTACTCGAGATATACAACTGATGAATCATAATAAAATCAATATGATGATTCTGTGTTTTATTGAGGTTCTCTAAGCATCATAATGTATGGATGAACCAATGTGGATATATATTGAGGAATCAGTTGCAGTGTTTATGAATATGAACATAAATGTAAATAAAGTGACCTGTTTAGTGTTTTAATAATGTGGTAAATAACATATTAGTCAAAATGATAAGAAGGAATAAATGTGTTCACTCAATAAATCTTTCAGGAAAAAATACATATATAAAGTAATCTATGTTACAGTGCTGAAAATGGTAAATAGGGGAAAAAATCTGGTCAGCTGGTTCATGTACTCGCGTCATAGATCAAATTTCTGCCCACATGCAATTGGTCTTGTTTTTGTCCTTAGTATATTATTTGCCACTAAAGAAAAAAGGCTCCATGTTGATCCTATCCAAAAGCCTGTGACTGAGCTTCATAAGGCATTTCTGAAGCATCTTGAGCCATTTGCTGACAAAGATCAGCAAAAGGAGCTGCATCACTCTACCATTGTATATTCTTTCTACCTGCAATATATAGAGGTGAGTGTAAACTTCATTTTATGCTACATTAAATCATGAATCCTTATCTTTTTATAGGTAACACATCTTTAAAGATTGGGAGTCTTTGTTGCAGTCTTGTTTATATTACGGGAAAATGTGTGCAGCTTTTAGAAAAAAAGCCAGTAACATTGAAAAGAAACATTTTAAATTTTCTCAAGCTGTTATAGAAAAAAAACATGTAATTTGACTTGGTCTCATGAAGCACATTCTTTTTACCATTTCAACATGTTCAATCAGACCATGATTATTTTTTAAACATCAACAACTTTTTCATTATTTTCTGTAAAATTTATTCATTATGATGATATATGAATTACAAACTAAGTACTAACAGAGATGCAGACGAAAAACAATTGGTCTCTCACAGCAGTTGTCTTAAACTGCAGGCACTATCCCACCGACCTTTAAAGTACAGTTGTCTCATAAGTGCTCATTATTTGTTTCAGGCAAGATGATCACTGCCCAACAGCTGAAAGATATCAAGAATAAAAGTAGCGAAACAGCTTTAAAGGGCCTGAGATGTATTATAGCAAGTGTATCACCACCGATAAACTACACAAATTCCTCAGAGAAGGAGAAGGACAAGTCTATGACAATATCAGGACTGGCAGACCACACAAAGTGCAGGAAGGCCATTTCCCATTCAACAGATTACAACAGCACCTGCGAAGAGGGGAAGTATGTTCTGTTGACAAATTTATTCCAAGGATTGAAGAAATAATCCTTACCTCCAAGAGCAAGGCCATAAGAACTGGAAAAAATTTCCATCGAGCATGACACTTTGACAGAAGCAAGGAGTCAATACAGTACTCCAAATACTGCATTGATGACCATTGGCGCAGCAAAACAAGGGCCTCTTGGCACATCAGTGACAGTCACTGCTAATGTTTTCAAGGTAAGTTTTTTTTAAAGTCTTATTACTTACTGTGAAAAAGTGACTTGGTCTGTGTATTAACAGCAAGGTCACCTTCAATTTGAGAGAATATTGGTAACTGTATCCAGATAAACCTAATTTTAAGTAACTGATCTGCTTATAGCTTCTTAAGTGGACAATTATAGCCATGAAATATAAACAATCACAAGGTGTGTGAATTTTACAAAACAACATTAAAGTCAGAAATGATTATATTTAGGTTCATAATTCGTCCATGCCCACATGTCCTAACCTGCAAAACACACTCACGGGGGGAAGGCACAGGACAGCTTTCCATCCTGAGTCTGCCATCCATTTGTCCCTGTTAGGGGGTCTTGAAAATCTAATGATCCAAACGTTTCGACTTGCAAAATTAAGAAAATCTTTCATAAAATTGCAAGAAATACTAAAATATTTTAAACCCAATATACAAGAAAAATAAAATGATCCACATTTTGAAGCACAAATGATCCAATAATACATTGAAAAAGGGCCGAAAATCCAATTAAACCCTGCAACCCTAATAGGGCTCCATCCATGACAATCCCACCATGTGTCACCTGCTGAGTGGCACACGACTCTCTGTGCTGAATTGACCACCGACTGTATGCAGGCAAGTGATAGTGTAATAGCAGAGTCTATGATAATCCATTTTGTAACAGGGCAATTAAAGTACATACATGGCAAGAGTATGGAATGACAACCGTGGTGCCGTAAATTAAGTAATCGAAATAAACAAAGTGACTGTAAATTTGTGGTGTGTTGGGAAATTAAGTCTTTTATAACCTTTCTACCACTAAGTATTATGGCAGTTCGTAATACAAATGTGGAGCATAAACTGTAAGCATTGCCTGCTAGCCTTCCTCTTCCTTTTCTTTCTCCTTTTGTGTGTGTGTGGGGGGGGAGGGTTCTTGTTGTTGTTGTGTGTCCCACCATCCCTCCCCGCGCTCTCCCAATATACATTCAGTACGAAATCGTGGAAATAAACAAACGAAGTACATCCCATGTTGGCCTCGTCCAAAGTTAATGTAGAGTTGGATTTATATTACCATTATATTTAGATGTCCATGTGCCTGTTATCTAAAGTGACAGAGCAAAAGCTATGTCCAGTTTGGCATACATGACGGCATTGATTTGAAAGAGAAATCAGAAAAACATGTTGATGTGTGTCAGATCGTATAAATGGATCCCTTTTGTGCTTCATGATCGGCTCCTTCATGCCCATTTGGTGTCTAGCTCGTATCTGGGTTATTTTAACTGGAATAAAAATGGACTGACAGGCACCTCCCACACACTGCTTCTTCTTTATAAGCCTGATATGAAATAGTGTCACTGACATCGTTTTATCAGATTTCTGGTATAAATAGTTTTTCTAGCTTAATTTTGGACCCAAAAGGCATGCCACTCTTTGTCATATTGCCACCCTTATGTGGAGAATTTCCTGTGGCTCCTGTACAAAATGGTTCTTTCCATTTCGTGTTTGTGAAGTGCCAGGAACATTTGTGAAGTAGGTAGTGTACACTCGCCTGCCTGTCCAATACTGGCATCCCTACTCTGGGTTGTGTTGACAAGCATTTTTAGGGGCACAAATTTGAGAATAATTCTATCTTCGGACGTGGAAAAGAGGTGACTTTTAATTTTGAAGCAGTCTGCCTGCAGTTACTATTGCTCATTGATTTGGGTTTGATTTTTTTCACATGTAGATCAGTATATTATCAAGAATTCAATGTTTAATCTATCATGTTAAGGGTTGAAATAACTAGCCAAGATGTTTGTCATGTATGACAATATGAAGCAGGGATATTAAAAAAAACATGTAATCATGATAAATTTGTATACTTGTTTAAAATAGAAAATGAGAATACATGTTGGCAAATAATCAATTTTGCAAATAATATTTTTGAATCAAGGAGACAGTATATTGGATTTTGACTGAATTTTAATTATGTGTAAGGGCTTTCGTTTTCAGTCTAATCATATAAGGATGCACCTGAGTCTTTCCTTTGTTTGTTTATGTGTACGTGTAGCTAATGCTGTTTGTCTTTTTGTTGTGTAAATGTAAAATCAATGTCAATGTAGGACGATATCTTTGTAAAAAGATTTATATCGAGATTCTATAAAGTTTCATATGAAAACATATGTAACCTGCACTTTGCTATTCTTTCAGGAAAAGGAGACGCCAGCACAAAGCAAAGCACTGGATATCCTTGGTATTCAGCCAACTGAAGGATCTGTCAGCCTGACCCTTATGGATGAGGAGGACACACTATTAGAAGCGCAGTTTTCATCGGAGCTCATTAGACAAGCTGTCAGCAGGATGGGGGAGCCCCTTCCCGATGTCACCGATGTAGAGAATGCTTGTAAAACCATCTTGCAACTGCTACCATTTCATGCTCAGGTCACCTGTGTAGGACAGATGGGAAAACGTATCGAACGTCCTGAATATTAATGCCCATATCAACTACATATGATTTACCAAATTTTTCTAGGATTTGGGGAACACGGATTCTCTAGGAGTTTTTATTAAAAATGCCCAGAAAAGTTAAAAGTATATTTTTCTTTAGATTACTGTTAAAATGAGGTAAATTAAGTTGTTGGGAATTATGCACTTCAGTAGTAATTGACAATAATTTACTCCTCCAACAATGCTCAATAATACAAATTTGCAGTTTCCGAAGCAGTTTAGTTGACTGGAGCCTATAAAGGCTCTCATTACCTTGAAATACTTAAATCTAAAGTGGTTTTAAAACTCACGGCCTGTGTTCATGCTACTTGTAATTCAAAATATAAGCTAGCAGAATTTCCTTTCAGAAGAGAAGTGGTCATCAACACTGAGTAATATACTAAATTGGGGTCTTGAAAGGCATCAATGTTTCAACACTGAACCAGTTAACAGGTGTAACAACATATTATGAGTATTAATGCAATGTTATTTTGATCATTGTAATGTGTTCGTGTAGGACTGCGCATTAGAGCTCCAACAACTGGCATTTTATGACACATATTCATAACGTGTATAGACTATTTTTATGCCCGTAGAATATAAGGCATTTGGTACAATTTGGATGGTTTTGTGGTGTGATTTTAAGACCAGTACCATTTCTAAGTTTGGAAATTCAATGTTCTGATTTGTAAGAGCTCAATAAAAGTTTTTTTGGACTCTGGTTGATTGGTTGGACTAACTTCAAGGCAGCCAGGTCTGCTACACCAAGACTTTTCTTTGGTACATTCAGCTCAATGGATTTGGTGGCATGGCTTGGATGTTTTACAGTTAACTTCACTGGTAAAATATAATCACAGATATCATGCAAGCATAACCAACACACTTCAAATTATAGGAGAACATGGATAATATTTAGCTATTTTGAACCAAACTAGGTGATGTACTCGAACTTGTGTTTTACTAGACCTGCCCTTATTCAAGACTCTATTGAAGTGTGTTGCATGTGTTGGAAAAACTGTTCTCATGCACAATTAGTATAGTAAAACCTGCTGTATGTGATCACCCCTTCCGGATGTATGGAAAATGTAGCATACAGCAAGTGACCTGTGCACAATTTCAAAGAAGCTTACTCCTGTGTCACAGAAATTTAACCACAAGAACCAGCATGGCTGCTGACGGCAGTTGTTGCATACAGCAGGTATCGATGTATAACTAAATTGGCACGCATGCTTACTTCAATAGTTCCAAACTAAATCGCTTTCCACAAAGTTCAATCAAAGTTCAGATCCTAGTTTAATCTCGGATCATAAACCAGTTTATAATCATCCCCAAACCCTTGACTTTGACCAATTCGTTTCACCAATGTATTTCATACAGGTTTCATCCATTTAAGACTTACATGTAGGTATAAGAAATGTGACACAGTTCTAATGAGCACATATTTTGGTGGTATGATACCTATCCACCTACATATGTGTTAAAGCATCGTAGGCTGTTTAGTACAATAGGAGAGGGCACAATTAACAACAAGTATGTGCATCTAGCTGCAGAATACACAACCCACAATGTTCAAAATTCTTGTAGGCTTGGTATATATATTCCATTTGGTTGCATGTTAATTCTAAAGGCAATGTTCCTTGGTATGTGTAGCTCAATCACCAAAAATTATAGTTCGCCTGTACCCGAAAGAGTCCAAAACGTACGTGCAAAGGTCCATAGGGTCCAAAAAAAGCCATGTCTAGTTTTAACATGACAAGTATGTAAACAGTTTTGTTTAAAATTATAGGCCTATTTCGGTAAATTGGCTTCAACAGGTCCATCATTCATGTGCATATAGAACCGTGAAATTCATGGAAAGGGACCAAAATCTGCAGGACAGCAGAGAATTTGCAAGCACAGATTCCACATTTGTTAAAAATATCAATAAAATTCAGCATTTAAAAAGTACTAGCCACCATCTCAACTATGATCATGATCCATACAAGTCCACAAAGTGACAATAACACCAACATCAATCCATCAAAAAAGCCCTCTATGCCTAAAATGACTATCAACAAGAATACAAAAAAGATGATTATACAATTCTATGTGTTTTAGACACATAGCTAAAGGCATAGTGTTGTTTTAAAGGAGCTAAGCTAAGAGTATTTCAAAAAGAAAAGTTTTTGAATGTGCAAATATAGTGGTGAAAATTCAACACCCAAAATGTCAGAATTTTCAAGTACACTGGTTCAAATGTCAAACATTAGCCAGAAACGAGTAACATCAGGCCTCAAAACGCAAAATAGCTGCCAAAAATTGCAAGAACAGTAGTCAAATTGCATTACAATAGCCAAAAATTATAAGCATAGCAGTCACATTTCAGCTATGGTTTCCAGACGTATTTTCGAAAGAAGATTTAAATGTTCAAGAAAGCATAGAATCCCCCAAGTCATCTATTAAGTCATTTATTAAGGTAACATTTAGAATTTTTAAAAAATGTAGTATGCCATTGTACGTCATCTGCAATTCAGCTAAGCATAATGTACATCTTACTCATTTTTTTATAAAGTTCAAAATCTAAAACAGTTCTAATTATTGTAAAATTCTAAAATTCATCAGTATGGAGCGGCTGTACTGCTCAAGATGAAGATAAACTTAAAAGCATACATCTCAATGCCACTCGCATTTTCACTGATGCAATGCAGGGAAACAGCAATGCTAAATTATATGATGAAACTGGGTGGTTAACTTTAACCAAACGGAGGGAAATCTCAAATCTTACCCTAACCTTATACATGTACAAATTGGTTGATAAACATGCTCCAGACCCATTAATAATAATAATAATAATAATAATAATAATAATAATAATAATAATAATAATAATAATAATAATAATAATTTATTAAAACCCCAGCGGACGAGGAAATAATCACAATACATTAAGATCAATACAATAAAGGCAAAATAAAAAGCAGACAGTCATGAATAACTAAAATCTCTCAAATTAAAAACCAAGGTTAAAAAGCTCTTAATAGAAGTGTGGCCAGCACGTGCTCCTCAGAATATGGCTTAATAAAATTCTCCTGCATGACCAGGTAGGCAATGCTGTCTACTACTCAGTCCTGTGGCAGCCTCTGACTGTTATTGTGAGGTTTATTGAAAATTAGGTCCACAGGCGACCCGCCTGCTTTTATCACCCTGTCCAGGAGTCTCCCCGAAACCACAACACCGTGGGCAATGTAAAGCGCATGCAGACTTGCGCACAAAGTCCTGGCGGGGCTCGCCACCCGGAATGTTCGCCACCACAAAGACTTTGTGTTGGATTTTATTCTATCCCCCACCCGATCTATCTCCACAGCCCGCAGTAATTTTGAGTGGTGGCTCCGAATCGGTAATCCTAGCACTCTCTTCATAGTCATAGCCTGGACTGTCTCTAACTTGTCTAACTGAGTCTGCTTAACATTGATCGACTCACACATAAATAAAAGAGTAGGCAGACCCACCGACTGCCAGAGATGGCACTTAACTTGGGTCGAAAGACCTGGGTAAGAACACCCCACCTCCTACAAACTGTACATAGCCCGGCGACAGGCCTGGACTCGCTTGTCTACATGGGATACACCAGACATAGTCGAAGTAAAAATAGTGCCTAAAATTTCGATTTGATTCACAAAATCAATTTTCTCATTGTTAAGGTACCACGACGGCGTATTACGTAGTAAATTATTACCCCCTAGGATCATACATCTAGATTTTGCAATACCAAACGAGAAGCGCCATTTGCGAGAATAATTTAGGCATCTGTCTATTAAACACTGAAGACCAGGAGCTGAGAGACTGAAAAGATTAATGTCGTCAGCATATGCAAAAGAATTAAAAACATCATTATTAATTCTGACACCGGCGTAACAGCAAGAAAGTTCGATGAGTAAATCATTAATGAATATGTTAAAAAGTGCCGTCGACATGGTACTACCCTGTTTGGTTCCACGCGTTACTTTAAATGAAGAGCTGAGTTCGCCATTCCACTTTACGCATGACTCCAACTCGGAATACCACTGCTGCAAAAATAACCAGTGTGACAAATGAAGTACATCAAAAAGCTTATAGAACAACCCATCGTGCCAAAGGGTGTCAAAACATTTCTCTGCATCAAAACTGCAGAGGTAGACTGGAGAGCCTTGATGCTTACAATATAGAGTTATATCATTTAACAAATTTTGTAGCCAATGCTGTACCCCTCTCCTTCCGGAACCCGAACTGGTTTTCATGGGACTTATCACATGGCAAGAGAAGCGTCTCTATCAGCTTGCTGTGACATGAACTCAAGGTTATAGATCTATAGTTACCAGGCTCATTAGGGTTCAAGGTAGGTTTCTTCAAAATCGGTATAATGATACCCACAGACAATACAGTAGGAATGATAGTAAATTTAAATATTACATCGTATAACGCAGCTAAGTGAGTGGGCAGCTCGTCACAGTTGCCGTAAATAAAATGCTCAGCAGTTAACCCATCCGGACCCGGAGACATTCTTTCTCAGAGATAAAACAGCAGGATTAATCGCTTCATCACTGAAACTACAGTGTGTGGCTTTACCCTTATGCTGCCTAACCTTGCTAGTGACAAACTCGTGTATGGCACGCTGTCCTTCATCGAGGTTTGTATCAACATCACCCATAATCATACTGTACATATTGGCAAAAGACTGAGCATGGAGTGAGGAGGCAACTTTGCGCCTACGCCGTTTAGTAATTTTATTCCAGAACACACACATATTCCTCTCCTTATACAGCCTATTCAATTACGAAAATCCACAATTCAACCCATGCCGGACCCTCTGTCTTGAAATCTTCCGAAACATTTTTTTTACCCCCTTGTATGTGTTGTACACTACTCCCTGTCTGGGACGGCCATTGCTTACCCACAATGACCACCAGAAACGCTTACTGTCCCTAAGTCGACTAAGTTCTGGGCACCAATAAGCCTTTGGCTTATAATGTTTACCACTGACACAGCCCGCCGACTTCGCTGATGAATGCATCGCTTTATTCATACCGTCAATATATCGATCAACCTCACCCTTTTCTTTTTGTTCCATCCTTTCCACAGCTTCTCTGACTGGAACTCACACTTGCACCATGCGCCAGCAATTCGATCTCCCTCACTTCCGAGCTCGCATTGACGTTTTCGAAAAATCTTTCTTTCCCTTAATTATCAGATTATGGAGTCAGCTGCCTCTCGAAATACGGAATTTTGAGTTTATCAATAATTTCTAATCAAACATAGCTCAACCAGTAATCAGGGCCATAAAGTTTGATGAATTATACAACTTTGGCAATAGGTTTTCAGCCTTTCGGCACACCTGCCTCCGTTTGGATGCCAGCCAATTGAAACCCCACTCTTTTCAAGATAGGTATCAAGAATACCCCCCCCCCCCCCACACACACACAATATTCCTGTGGCTCACCTTATGAAGATTATTGGCATTTCTTTCATTGCTCTAAGTATGCTATTCTTCCATCAAACCTGCACACTGCCATTTCACAGTATGCTCGCTCCTTTCACATTAGACAGTTCTCTACAGATCCTCTTATTGCTTTCTTACTGAAAACATCGAGATTTTTTACCTGTGAATAATTACATTTCTGTAACGAAACAATTCAGATAAGGTTTTGTTTGACCGTTGACTGTCTGTACAGTTATCTATATTGTTTCAGTGTTATTATGCGGTACCAGTAACTTACCAAATTCAGTGGCTTTGTAATATATATAGTTATATATATATATATATATATATATATATATATATATATGTGTGTGTGTGTGTGTGTGTGTGTGTGTGTGTGTGTGTGTGTGTGTGTGTGTGTGTGGTAATATTGCTACAGTGAACACTATCTAACCCCAATCAGTCTTGTTGGCAGTCATGTCCTTTTCTATTTGGTCTTGTTCGTCTTGTGCTGTTCTGCGATTCCTGTCTTCTGCGAGAGGAATTTATAAAGGGCTTTGCCCTCTTTCCCAATTGCGTGTACATATTGTATTGATATAATATCTGTAATGTTTGTAAATAAAAAAATGTTTAAACCGACCCCTGCTACACTTGCCGACACTGACAGTTAAGGGCACTGTTGCTCCTAGTGTCGCTGACATGGTGACTGAAGGCATTCAAAAAGGTGTGAGTTTAGCACTGGAAGCCATAGCAGCCCATAAAAGCTCTTTCACAGGAAACAATTAGGCATATGTGTTGATTTGGCTTTGCTGCTGAATAAAGATTAGCATCTCTTGAAATTGATGGACAGTCGACAATGGGGAGGGGCTTCCTCAGTCAGATTGGCAGCAGACAAAGCAAGGTTCACTGTCACATGATGAATGCACAAGTGCTTTTCAGATTTTGATGTCCATAGTGTTGGAGAAACAGCCAACAGAAGCTTCCAATTGCTAAAGTATAATAACTTGGTAACAGGTATTGTCACTGAAGGGTGAGACTGGCATTTCTATGACGAAGCATTTCGTTGCAGGAAGGAGTCCCAGAATCTGGGCTGGGGTGAGGTCGACATGGTCACCATGGAGTATGCCACATCCCAGGGTATGGTCCACAGAAGGTATGCTCAATGACAAAAAAACCCCAGAGAAATCAGCCCTTTTGTGCAAGGGGATGGAAAAGGAGAAACAGGATATCCTTAGGATACTGTTACAAGTACCACAACGGCACAGAACGGTGGGTGCAAATACAAGGTCTCTTGTTTCAAATGCCCAGCTTCTCGTCCTATTTTCAAATACCCTAAGAAAGAAAAAGACCAGTCCCCCCTCCTCAAAAGGCAATCCCTCAAGCCATAAACAGTTATTGTGGGCTCCTGTTCATGCACAAACCCTTGAAACTTTCTTGTGTGGGTACCCTGCTGACAAAAACGAATTTGTAGTGCATGGTTTTACCCATGGTTTCCCTACAAATTATGAAAGTCCTAGACAGGGCCAATCACGTAACAACTTAAAATCCACAAACGATCATCCTGAGGTGATTTACAAAAGAATTACAAACCATTGGGTGTTAAATCCACAATTTTCAAAATGGTAGCCAAGTCCGTGGGGACTAGTCCCGATTAGACATTTTGAAAAGGTAGTATCCAAAATATACTTGTCATTAGTGTTAAGGGAAGGTTTCTTTGTCGAGTGAATATAATGCACAATGTAAAATGGAACTTTTCCAGTGTGATTATTGCTTAAAAGGGTAAATACAACACCGTGAAGTTATCAGTTGCGGGTGGCGGTGGGCCCAAGGATAGGATAATTGTATCAGACACTGAAGTAGCCCAAAAGTGGCAGCACTGGGCCGAGGGATCTAGATGACCTGCTGGGTCAAAGATGGAGCTTGGTGGAGAAGGTTGCCCTGAGAATGGATACAGATCGTAAATTACCTTTTGGTTTTGATATGATTGGTAAACAATGGAGAGGCACGTATTTTCAGAAATATAGCTGGAAAGTTTAGACCATGTTACAAAAAAGGGTTATAACCGCGGGTCGCTCAGGACGATATTTTACGTTTTTGTATTTCTGATATTTTGGGCAGACATTGACTTTGTGCAAAAGGAAAAGATTACAAAAATCAGCAACAATATAAACATAAGCAACCCATCTCGCCCTAACTACAACACATTTTTCCTTCCTCACACATCTATATTACGATGGCTTTCCTATGTAGCTTCATTTTATAATATCTTTACAGTTGATCTATGAAGCAAGTTTGGATACAACCGTCTTGCTGAGATGGCTTTGAATTTGTCCCTGAAAGCCAGATTTGTTCCTGGCGACTAGGTGAAAGCGACAATTATATACACAACAGGCCCACGTGATAACATAAGCGACTATCATCCGATCTCAATTTCATCAGTGGCAATCAAAGCGTTGGGGATAAAGCAGTATCTAATAATCTTTATATTTGTACAACGGGAGACAGCTGTTTGGTGAACCCTCATCGTCTCCCCTTTTTCTGATACTCATCAAATTTTAAAAATTGACCTATGTTGTCACACATTCGCGAATCAGCATACACAGTCGCATCAAACAAATATACTGACATCCACAACTTGACATTTACCATAGACATGGCACACATATTCCGCATGCTTTTATTACACAAGTTCAACCTAAGCATACACAATATTGCATGTTGTTTGACACTAACCATAACCCGAAAGAGATAAACATGGCTCAGTTTTGTATTCAGTTTTATACCAAATTTATGATAGATGTAAATATAAGAAACCACCTGGTGTAAAAACTAACTCGAAACTTTAGATTAGTCAATCATTTGAAAACATTTCTTTCCATTCAAAACGTCAGTATGTTATTACTTGCCACACTGTCACACAGTATTTGGATTATTGTGATATTGCGGGTGTGGGTGTAGGGGTGCATAAAAGGCATGTTCAAAGGATAGTCAGCATGCAAACACAGGCTGCCAATAACGCAGCTGACGCAAATTATTGTGCACCATCTGGTTCCCTTCTGAGGTGGTTGCGTTAGAACCCCTCAGATCTGACATAAAGTTCTTAAGCATCAAAAATATTAAAACCAATCAGAGCGACAGTGCATGCTATATCCGTTCAAAATGGTTTAAGCTTAAGAAGTTGCCATTCGAAGTACCCAGTCTACTTGTAAGCACGTGTCTCATACGAATATCCGAACCCAACATTTCGATTGACAGCAGTATTTTATCGTATTTTGGCAAATATCCCCAGAACTTTGACCAAAATTAGAACGCCTGGCCCCGTCATCAACATCCTTTAAGTCAGGCCACTGAAAATTCACATCCGCATTGCTGTAAGTTCCATATGTTCTGTATTGATTGCAATTTTGCCAACATGCTCCTAAGCCATTGACTACGACCATATTTCATCCATTTTTTCATCATCGCTACCATTTTAGCATAACTACATTGCTCCTATTTGCACATCACGTAGATAGGATCATTGCGTTCACACATGCAAAAACATAATAATATAACATTTCCTAATTTCGTGAACCTGCGTAAATAAATAATTTTTTCTAACTATTGAAGAAGGATGAACATAAGACTATTAGAACGGAGGACAGCACAGGAAAACCACTACACCTACATGCGAGCATACATACAAACAGTCATACACACATACATACATACATACATACATACATACATACATACATACACACATAAATGCATATAAAAAAAACATCAAAGGCATACAGGGTATTAGATAAGCCAAAGAAATGCACATCAAAGGCACACAAACTATAAGATAAGTTTCAAACAAAAGTAAATTTTAGAATACTAAGATGGAAGGGGAGGGTGGTTGCCCTTATCGGGCCTGGCATTACGGTGGCTATACCTCGGTGCAGGTATAGAACAAAGCATATGTCTTATCTGCAGAGGCGGAGGGCCAAAAGAAATAGGTTTGCGAGGGGGAAGGGATAGAATGCAAATCGGACACGTTGATCTGGGAAACAACCGGGCAAAGAGCCCATCACTGTTGTGAGAGAGTATTTGTTGGATCTTATGTGCCTGGGATCTGGCCCTGGGATACATGCTAGAGTAAGCACGCGGAAGGTATGTATGTTCCTACTTCTAAGATAAATCGGCATCTAGGTCTGTATTTACGTTTTCTTTCTTTAGTTTTAAAAGCCCTCTCGGTATATTTACTCGACCTTTGTCGGTCTTGTGACTGTACAGGGATTCAGCCGAAGGTACAGGCATTGATACAGCTCCAACCATATTAGCACCCATCACGATCACCCTGAACATCACCGCCTTCATCACTAAAATGACGGGGATTTGTAAAGATGAACATGGTAAGCACTGCAAATGAATACGTAAAATATGTTGCTGTAACAGTGAACATGGCCCTTTTGGGATATGTAGCGAGGCATCTACTGCAGAGATGTTAAGGTTATGTATAGAGAATGGCAGTGGATTCAAAGCCTCTCTTCAAAGCCATGCATAAGTGCTGTGCCCTCAAATGAACATAATCAGTCTTTATGTAGCCTAGTGCGCATGCTTAAGAGTTTTGGCAATTTATTTCTATACCAGAATACTCTTCTGAAGTTGAACTGTTGTTCCAACTTACCGGAAGGGGAAACATTTCATTATCTTCATATTTGAAGCCTTGTTTCACATGCAAGAATCGGATCTACAAAAATCACAGAAAATAGTTTAGCCTCAAGACATTGATAATTAAAGCAGTATTTTTAAACAAAAAATTTACAGTACCAAAATAGTCTGTCAAGTTGAATTTGTTGTGGCTGTTCAAGCCCAGCCACGACGCGTGTAATGCTGATGCGGTCCGTGGATCACAGTTTCCTATTTCTTCTTCTATTTGTCTTAAGATTGGGAAGGCCTGATTTGAATATTACATGTATTATGTGACATCTTTTACCAATATTTACAAGAATGACAAAACTGTTTACTTTGGTTTTTTCCTTGTGCTGGCATAGTGTCCCTGAGAATGATATTATTCCGTGTACACATTTTAATGTTGCTCAACATCCGTTCTTATCCATGTGACAGTCAGTAAACAGTAATGTTGCACATAAAAAGCTACGTGCCCAGAATCTTGGACACGGTGTACCATGCCGTGTTTGTTAACTGAAGAGGACTGCGGTTTCTATTATGTTAAATTCAATTTCGCAGAATGTTTGTATATATTAGGGAACCACAACAGCTTGCGTTATTACAGGATTTGATCGACATAAATCCCGCAAAAATATCAAGACAAATGCACATGCATTTATTAGCAGTTTACAAATAATCCTGATCAGAACAGACAAAATTACTCTTAACGCAATTAAAGAGGAAATGCAAGCATGCTATTCATGCAAAATGTATCCATAATGAAAATTCTGCGCTCAATAAGGTACTATGACGGTCCCTATTTGCGAATTAGAATTAAGTAGTTCAACTATAGAGTCTTAAATACATATACTAATAATACAGACGATGCCATCGTTTTCAGATTTACGGTTTAAAAAAAAAAAAAAAAGTACAGACACCTTTGTTTTACATGGATTGTGAAAGAAGTCAAGCATTGACTTATCGAGGCACTCGACATGGCAAAGATATTGGCGTATACTTCCTACCTTGCCTAGTGGAGGAAACCGAAGAACTCGGAGAAAACCACCGTGCACGGTTATAGTGGTAGGAACTTTTTCCACATGCTGCCCAGGACGAGAATCGAACCCGGGTCGCAGAGGTGAAAGGCGAGCGTCTTACCGCGCAGCCAACCTTGCACTCGTTCCATCCTGAGCAACCTTAAATTGCTATGTAGTGTATAAAGGTATCTAGGTTCATTCCAAAAGTATCGGCAATGGCTCAATTTTTAATTTTTGATATGGTACAAGTGTTTAATTTATTTATTCCAATCATTCAATGCACTATCGATTGACAAGTATCAAGCGCAGTTTTGATTCACCAGATTATCAAGTACTTTTGTCCGCCCAGCTGTGTTTCTCGCAGACCTTGCTTGCACGATAAAGCCTGAGGTTCCACGAAGAGATTACATTCCAACTTTTTTTTTTTTGATAATTCCAAAAGTGGTAGATGATCGCTTGAGCATGATGGCCGAAGCACTAAAGTTACTTGAATTTATTTGGAAAACACGGAACAGTCATATCCTGTAATGTCAAGTTGAAAGAAGACCATATATCTCAAAATCGATCTGATCATGGTCCTTGTTGGATGTATATTAAGGTGGGCTCCCGTTGAAAGGTCTTGTATTCTGCCCCCCCCCCCCCAACAAAAACAAGTCCTCTGCTCAGCTTACCTTATATACAAAGATTGAAGCCGTCAAGTAAACTTCAGAATGAGATCAAACACCATCGCTGTTGATAACATGTATATCTCTTTTCTGGTTTTTCCTAATTTTGATTATCTGAAAAAAAAAATCAGGAAATGACAACACCACCATGTATTGAACACATTTGATGGAGGTCAAGTCTGTACATTCCCAATACGTTTGGAGAGGAACAAATCGGCGTTTTGGAAGAAAAAGTCAAGAAAAAGGAAAACGCACAAAGATTCTTCAGAAAAGCGAAACATTCCCAGCACGACCTGTTGAACACATTTGGATCTAGAGGCTAAAATAGTGTCCATATGCAATTGCAAAACAATTGGTTGAGAGGTTTCAGAGAAGATTGTAAAAATTGAAGACCCTTAAATTTATTTAGGCTAATACAGCCTATGTCAAAATTTTACACTGGAACGTGTGCAATAACGGGTAAAAGGCTCCGAAACATGTTGAGTAGTTACCCGCTGAAGACCCTTTAATTCATTTGGGCTAATACAGCCTATGTCAAAATTTTACACTGGAACGTGTGCAATATGGACAAAAGTACTTCCGTATGTATACAGGTTAGACAGGGACAGGTTAGCTTATGGAGAGTAAAGAGTTCGGACTGCGGAATAGGGTAATGACCACTAGGAAGTGGTTCTGGGCAAAAAAACACAAATACAATTTTACTGAAAAAAATTAACAACAAAATGCTTTAAAAATCTTAATATCATTGGGGCGTGATCATTTGAACAGAATTGGTAAGAGAGCCAACAAAGTAAAACCCTGGCACAGTTTAAAATGAATGTGGTTGGCGGTATTGGGAAACAAGTAGAAACGTGAATTTCTGTTGTAATCGCCATTGACTAACATGGCCTTCAAGAAGAATGCAAGCATTAACCGACAGGTAACCAAATTTTACAAATTCGTTTAAACCAGGGATCTAAAGTATCAGCACATGCTATATAAGTTTGTCTAACCATCCCACAACGCAACCTACATTTCCACGAGTTTTAAAACAATGGGCTTCATACACAAAATTCGTACAAACTTCAGAAACATCCCTGCAGCCCCTACCTGTTGAACAAATAAAGCTCTGATGCCCACAGAAATGCCTCTGTGCAATTTCAAAGCAATTGGCTCGGCGGCTTTAGAGAAGAAGATATTTTCTCTTATATTTTGCCAAAGAATGAAAAAAAAAACAATAAACCAGTCCTTATGTATCCTGAAGGAGAGAGATTAGAATTTCGGATTTTTGGCTTTGTCCGATCTGAGAAGAGGGGACATCTTTGTCAATGAATGACTTACTCCAGCTTACATTACTTTTAGCAATATTTCTCATATCCATTCAAGTCCATATGATGACGTTTGAATTATTCATAGTAATGCTGATGAACAAAATTTGAAACACACACACACACACACACACAAATATTGTTTCGCTTGCCTATCACGAAAATGTTGTTTGATTTAAGTATGATAAATTTGTTTAATGGTTGCATGCGCATCATGTTAAAGTTGAAAGGGGATCGTGCAGGACAGAAGAACTTATCCATTCTGATGCAAATATACACTTGAAAGCGAGAACCAGTGTTAAATGCAATGGACATCAGAATAACATAATTGAGTGAACACGTGCTCACAGGACATAAACGAAAAATGTTCAATGTATATTGATTAGAATTTGGGCAGGGACGGAGCGTGGTGCATGGGAGGGACCTTCCCACAGTAAGAGCCGTTTACAAAATAAAAGGGGAAATGGCGCTCAGTAGTGCATTCTAATGGTTAAATGTATTTTAAAATGTAAGATTTAAAACTCTTTTTAAGGTGAATAAACATATATTTTCAACTATGAATATTATATATATGTATATATATATATGTATATATATATACGCATACATATATGGGGGGCGGCATTTGCTGGAGCCCCCCCCCCCCCCACACACACACACCACCACCACCACTAGCCCCGATCCGTCATAGGTACACTACATTCAAATTCATCTTATAAGTTGACTGCCGCATGGGGTTACAGAGTTAAAGAATGCAACTTAAACTTTACGGCTTGCAAAAACAGATTCATACGAGAAATGCCTGATCTGTTATATGCTTTTGTAGGTAGTGTTGCCAGAAGTTCCATTTGTGTGTTTTCTCCCATGATGTGTGTCAATATAACATCACCTGGCATAAGTGCAAAATACATATGCAGCCGCTAATGATAAGGTTGTAGTCACTACAAATAGTTTGTATACGGGTGGGGCAGGGGCAGCGCCGCCTATAGGTGACCCCGATGGGCGAGTTCATATGCGGCTGCAGCCGCGTGGTGCACTTATGAAGTAGCCAGTTTTAACACAGCGATGGCAGTATCACACACGGCACCACTTGAAGTGATTGGCTGGCCAGGACCCATGTTCTATGTCATACACATCTGCGCTCTGGTTAGCCTCGCCATCAGCATTATGGTCAGTGTGTCCGTTCTGTTTTATCTTCTCTTCATACAGCCATCTCAACGAATACAGTTTTGGAAATGGAATATTGGTGAGAGACTTGTTGTGTACCTGGCCATATGCGACCTGATGTATAGCATCAGTCACATGTGTGACCATGCCTATATGCTGATCATCAAGAACCACCCTCCCGACACCCCCTGCATCATCTTTGCCTGGTTTATGCAAGAGTTCACCCTTGCTCAATTCTTCCTGGTTGCGTACATTGCAGTCAATGCATTTGCTACAGTGGTGAAAGGAAAGAAGATTGAACTTGGTTGCTATGATTGGCGGCTTTATATCTTCATGTTTTCAATACCTACTGTCTTTGGAATGACTGGTGTTATTGTTCCTTACCTTGGACCAAGTGGGGCATGGTAAGTTCTTGCAGAAATCAAGACCCATAAAATTTCAGTAATTTGTCATCAACAGTTCAAATTTCATGAGCTTTCATTGCGACATGTCTGAAAAAAAAACACACCTATTGTTTGGGAGCAATATTTCAAATTTCAATTTTTTAAGGAGTTTTGAAGCAACATGATTGAAATTGTCAGTGATGTTATAACATTCTATGTACTATCAGCATCAATAAAGAATATATCTGTATATACAATGTCAAAAAAAGACAATGCGATGTAAAAATCGAAAAATCTTTCCGAACCCTTTTGCAAGTGTGAATATCTCCAAAATATACGTCTGGAGAACAATACTTTTTTGCATGCTTAGTCATGGTTAAATATATATATATATATATATATTATAATAGGGCTACTAACATTTTTAACTTTGGAGAAATTTGAAGCCCAGGAAGTCGTGAAGGTATAAGATGCATGACTTTGAAGACCTCAATTTCCATGTGGAGAAGTTATAACTTCAAAATTATACATTACAAAGATCTATATCTCAAAAGCATTTGCTCAAATTGTAGAGATGGTGTTTTGTCTCCTTGTGCTGACAAAGTATCTTCATTGTTTAATTGTATTTGTTTGTATATTTGTCTATTGCTTGGACACAAATAAGGTGTGTCTACCTACCCCATCTGCAGTGCAAACGTTACCTCACTTCAATTCTGTTGACCTAGAATATATTAATACATAATTTGTGACTGGTATGTCAAAATAGGCTAGATATGGTAGCTGTAACAGTATTTGTGATAAATAAGGGTTTTTGTTGTGCTCGTTTGTATCATTTCCTATGATATTACATGCATATAAACGTAGTATAGCAAATGAATATTTTCTATATTGCCAGTCAAACTGCCATAGAATGGACCGTTCTTCCAATTCCTTGATGCCGCCAAGTCATACTTGATAGTGGCGTCAAGTAGTATTTATTTATACAAGAGGCTCTTTTGATAGTGGCGTCAAGTAGTATTTATTTATACAGGAGGCTCTCACAGTAATGGTACTGGTTTTCCAAGAGGTCCTGACACATATACACACATGAATATACAATAAACGAGACGAAAAATTAAATAGATTTATTGAAGATTACTAAAGCTAGGCATACATTATACAAACATCACTGGGTAAGTAAAAGCGGTCATGATGATGCACCATACATAGTTTCCATACTTTTCTCTAAAAATCAGTTTTAAAATAACTCGTTTAAAAGCACTGGCTGTTTGTGAACCCCAAACGTCTGTTGGTGTTTTGTTTCATGCAATGCTACCCCTACATGTATATCCAAAAGATACTGACCACATATAAGTCTATATTTGGGTATTTTAAGGTCGTTGTTTGATTCCTGTTTGGTAAGGTATGGTTGGTTCAGATGGTTAAATCTTTCAAACAGGTACACCAGTGTCGTGTCAAGCCATTTAAACATTATGGCACTTTCATTGATATCAATATGTCCCTTTACTGAGAGCCAATTGAATGCGGATATCCCGCCGACTGGGTTGGGGTGTCATATGGAGCCTGAGTTATGCAAACTTTGCAGTTGTGTAAACAGCTATCCAGGTATGTTTTCTTCATTGCAAGTTCTGAAGTCAGAGAAGTACAAGGCCAAAGGAATCAATTACACACAAATATAAAGACAAATTCTTATTTGAACTGTTTTGATGATAATCTAGTACAATGCATATATACAGCTACTGACATTTTGATGGCAGATCTGTTTTGTCCCATGTGGGAAATATATGAAGAAAGCTATGAATGAGAGTGAAAAAGTGGCACATATAATGTATAGTTTAAGTTGCAAAAGAAAAAAAATACAAATTTTATCAAATGTTGGGGTGATATTGATCTCTGTGCCGTTCAAGTTTGATGGTCGCGCGACCTTTACCACATAGAACGGAAGGCCACTGAAGTGTGCATCATTGTGCCAAATACCACGTTTTACATCAAATTTCTCAAGGGCTTGAAATGTTAAAACCTTCAAACCTGACACATTAACTCAACATTTTGACTACACTTGGCATATAAAAAATTTGAAGTTCTAGGGACATTTGTTGCAGAGACATTACATTTCAAATTCCTTTTGGAAATTCAATTACATCGAATTTCTCAAAATTTGTATCTGATCATTTACTATAATATTCCCAATAATGGTTGTTTGTTTCTTTATTCTAATCCAACTGAACCGTTACAGTAAATCTTTAAGAATGGTAACTGAATTACATTTTGAAATGTCAATATTTTAAGTAGATCAGAAACAATAGGCGTTTTTTTGTGAACGACCCTCTCCGCCTTGTTGTTGTGTGTACCTGCATAAATGTAGTATTGTAATTAAGATACTAAGATCAAGGACGAGATCTTGGTGACACAGCCTGTTAGTTTCAAGTTTTGGACCATTCGTGAACCCAGTTTCTGTCACTGCAAATACTTATATGCCCAGTGCATTGTGATTCCATAGTTCCATGCAACGCCATCCCTTTTTTACCCTGAGCAAATAGTTGTTCTGAGTTACTCGGTTTACCTCTGCAAGTAGCAACGCACTGATCTCGGTAACGTAGCCTACTTCAAGTTTTAAGTTTTCTACTTCTCACACAGTTTCTGTTGTACCAAATATTTACATGAACAGTACATTTTAATTTTATATTTGCCTACTACTAATAATTTTTATGCAGATTGGCATTTATCTGCTACGGTCCCGCCTGAGGCACGTGGCCTAGAAGACACTAAAAGATAACTTAAGTGATGAGATGAAGGAAACCATTGTAATTCTCAGGAAATCCCTAACAGCTTGTGCTGCCATGTTTTGTGGGACCAGAGCCGAGGCATAGAGTTCACCACAGCTATGAGAAGGCTACTTAACCACCCTTCTATTGACACTCAGCGTATTGTTGTACTGAAATTTTTCGTTCACCTCTGCAATCAGCAACACCCTGGCCTAGCCTTATGTTATAATTCCAATTGTGATTTTTCCTGACATGTGACGTACTAATATTTTGGATGTATCTCAGTTAAAGTAAGCATCAAGCTGATCAACATGAAACTATACCACGGTCCAGGTTAATCTGAATTATCATTATAATTCTGACCAGACCACATGTCCTCATTCCAATTTTCATTATTTATATTCACAGTTTTGATTCATGTACCTTTCTGTGTGTCACTCAGTCCAAACCACGTCCATGGAGCTGTGAGAGACTTGCACAATTTTTTGATCTGCAACGGCATCTAAAATCCTGTGTAAAAGGGTCAGATGTGATACAAGTGAATAAATTTATAGAAAACAAAGAGTCTACAAATATCTCTAACCAGGTGTGCTCAATAGGTCACAGACTACCGTGGTAACTTAATTCATTGAATAATTTTGCTCTAATTCCTGATCTACTGGCCTTAAACTGTGCACTTTAAAGGATCAATAATGTTAAAAAACCGAAACTATTCCATTGACTGCCAAGAATTGGTTGAATGTAATTATAGAATTGTAGTCAAAATATTAATTGATTAACTATTTGTCATAAAATACTGATTTTTCAGACTTTGAGGTTGCTTGCAACAAAGTTGATATTTTCCCTTAATCTTGAGGTTTGGTACACTTAATGCAAGTCTTTCGCAGAAAACAAGTTGTGGCTTCAGTTTAATATGTTTTAAAGTTTTTGATAAGTCTATTAGGTTACAAACTACAATTGTGATTGGGTGGTCACAGAGAGTGAGCACAGTTATGTGGGACCTTCAAATTTAATTCAATATTCATGAATTACCCGATGCAATATATGTATGTCGATTGAAAAGGGAGGAAAACAAAGTTACATTATACCGTGTCAAGATTGAGGCAAAAAGTAGCCCCTCAAAAAGATGTATCTTATGTTTGTAAGGTTATTTAAAAAAAAAAAACAGCCTATCCTATATAGAGATTCTGATTTCGTTGAAATATTCCCATAGAATTGCAATATGTGATATTCGCTCCTTATCTTCAAACTATGCTGAGCAACTGTGCTGTATAATTCAAAGGTTCCAAAATTCCTGAGTCATTCCATCGTAATTCAGCAAATTTTCCAGATTAGACAGTGTCATTACCATATTCAAACCGTAGTCCTTATAAAACATTTTCCACCAACGCATCTCACATTTTCTACGTTTTTTAATATGTTGTTAAACATGATCTTAAACCTAAAATTCAAAATTTTAAATTCATGGTGTCAATAGTATACATTTTATGGGCAACAAGGGGGAGGGGTCATTCAGAAAAGAACGTCTATTGTTTCTGAGCTACGTTTAAAATAACATTTCTAAATGTAATTTAGTTAGCAGTCTGAAAATTTCAGTATTACTGTGAAGGTTTAGTTGGATTAAAATAAAGAAAGAAACTATCATTACTTGCAATATTATAGAAAATAATTTATTGCAAACATTGAAAACTCCTATGTAATTTAATTTCCAAAAGAAATTTGAAGTGTGAATATCTCTGCAAAAAATATTCTTAAAACTTTGTTTTTGTTCTATGCCAAGTGTAGGCTAAATGTTGAACTAATTTAAAAGGTTTAAATGTTCTAATTTTTCCAGCCCTTGAGAAATGAAAAGTGAAGACTGGTGTTTGGCAAAACGATGCATGGCTTCACATGCCTGCAATTTTATGTGATAAAGGTAGCCCAACCTTCTTTCTTGTATAGCACATAAATCAACATCACAACATTTGGTAAAATTTTGGAGGATTTTTTTTATATAAATTATCATTATTATTATTATTATTATTATTATTATTATTATTATTATTATTATTATTATTATTATTATTATTATTATTATTATTATTATTATTATTGGTTTTGTTTTGTATTTTTTTATCTTTTTTATTTTTTGGGGTTTTTTTGGGGTTTTTTTTTTATTTTTTTTTTTACTTAAACTATACATTATTGTGCCACTTTTTCACTCTCGTTCATAGCTTTTCTCCACATGACCCAAAGACGATCTGACTTCAAAAAGGCAATAACTGTTTATGTATTGTACTTTATAATTTTCAAAACAATTCAATATAAATGTGTCTCTGTTTGTGTGTAATATATTCCTTTCGCCTTCTACTTCTCTGACTTTGGAACTTCCCAGAAAGAAATCATACCTGGATATTTGTATACAAAACTGCAACACTTTCAAAACTCTGTATGCAAAATTTAGCTTGCATGCTCCATATGACACCCCAACCTAGTTGGGGGATATGCACATTCAACTGGCTCTCAATAAAGGAATATGTTGATTTCAATGAAAGTGCCATGATGTTTAAATGGCTTGACGCAACGGTCTCTGTCTGAAGGATTCAACCATCTTAACCATTCATACTGTACTGAACAGGTATTACACAACGACCTTAAAATACCCAAATATACATAGACACCTACTCAAGATTGCAGGTGACCAGGCTACATTTTCCCGCAACAAGTACCTGGAGAAAAGTGCATGACTGAATCTCATAGGGTTAGAGAAAACTATCAGTTTGTAGTTAAAGGATTTCATCAAAGGCCAGACATGAGACACTGGGTCACGTAAAGGAGTATCAGGTATAAACACTGCAACATATGTGCACATTAGGAGCAAGTTACTTTAAGAATCTAAACAGATATTTCAATAATCTAAACAAAGAACTGAGAAATATTAAACTACACGAGTGAGTACCTACCCATTCATTATGAATAGCACGAGTGTACTGGTGGATCAGAAGGATAAACAAGGTTAAGTCCTCCGAATGCAGGCCACCTAGTGTATCTTTCTGCTCCAACGGTACGCAAGTTCCATGCAGAGTCAGCCAGGCATATTCTGGAGTGTTGTTTTATATGTATCCCATGTATGTGTAGTCCGCAGTAGCCATTATTTGAAATAAACACTTATATTCTACTCATACATGAAGTTTGCATCACTTTCTGACAAAATAGTTCGATGTGGTGTGGATGGAATGCTTCAACACAGTGTAGAATGGCTCGTCCCCGGCTATATTGGACTACACACACATGGCATAAACCTCAATGTCTGTTTAGAAAACACGTGTGGACACCTTGCCTTAAACCTTGCCCTACAGCATTCTCTGAAACAGACTCCCCAATGATTAAGTGGTCTTTGTTTGCTAACGTAAAACTGTAAAAAGGCCATAGTACAAAAAAAATCTCCATTTCTCAGCTTCATAAAAAAATATTTTTGTTATAGTAGAAGTTACTGATTTTGCAACACAGAAAGTTCGGTGCATCCCAGCGGAACATTTTTCCTCTGAAAGAGATAACTGATAATACCACGGCATGCAAATCAAATTCACGCACGTGACCCTCTGAGGTTCAAAACTACATATCAAAGATACACTCTCAACCTAGGATTCACCCAGATACATAATTCTAGCAACTGTCACCCAGTTTTGTTTAGTTCTTCAAGATTTGTCACACGGCAATCCATTTCACATATGTATCAATGACATAGAGAACATTGCATGGCTGAGAGTGAGTTACTATTTTTTCTCACTGTTATTGTGCAATAACGAGTGACCGAAGGGAGTAACTCGTGATTTTCCAGCCAACAGCGATTGCAAGTAGGGGAAAAATTGTAACTTACTCCCCAGCCATGCAAAAATTTTATCTATTTTATGTTCAACTGTTTAATAATCACCAAAAATACGCATTCGACCTACTTTCAACACCGACGTAGTATGCTAGCTATGTTTACGTTTGTCCTATAGTTATTCCACGTCACTTATGACGTATAATCAAACATCCCACAAGCACCTTTGATTTTGTCTTCATGTTAATGCACCAAATCAATGATGCAGGTGCTTCACATTTTAGCTGTACCAATGTTTAGGTCATGTGATCTACAGTGAGTTACCACTTTTGAATGTAACCCTACAAAATCAAATAAGCCCTCACACATAGAATACATTTAAGTGACCCCATTGCCTCGAATATTTGGTCAAGGTGACCCGTTTACCAATCTATTCTAGAAGTTGCCCAGTTACATAATCCTGCCAAGTTTCAAGTTCTCCCCAGTTTCACTGTGAGACATAATTAACATGGATTCCACCACAGGTTTTGTTAGTTTATTCTGTGCTTTCTGTCCCCTTCACCTTGTTGTTCATACTCCTTCGTATTTAGACGAATCGTCAACTAAGTACTAGGAGAGAGAAGCCGCATCTCTAGGCGTATTATTCTCAATAAGCATAATACTTGCCTGTTTGCACGGCTGGGGGCCCAAGAGCTCTGCCAAATTTTTTTAAAGCCCTGTAAAGTACTCTACAAATATTGCTGAGGGTGGGGATGGGCTTCTTTTGCATCGCAGCAAGGTGTACTGAACACCTGTGCTGCTATTGCATCAGTGATGGGTATACTATGATCTGTGTGCCAATGGGTGTAACGCTCACCAGTCAGGCTCTGGTTTGGCGTGAGTGAACGAGTAACTATCGGTAGTACCATTCCTAGGCCAGACTGGTTAGAAATATCAAATATCATTAAACAGAAGGATCAAGTTCCTTTTAGCTTATACCTGACATATAAATATTAATATCATTTAATTATACCTGTAAATATGCATTGTTCAACTTAGGGATTGTGAGTTAAAAAACATATCACATTTCATGCTGCTGAATGCTTTTGTTCCATTGTTACAGGGTAGTTTCCAATTGTGGAGCCCCCTGACTCAAATTGCTCAAAGTGAGATTATGAACATATACAATTTATAAGGGAAAAGATGTCAACATCTCGATTTTTGTTCAGCCACTTTTTATTCTGAAGACAGAAGCAAAGGGTTTCGAATTTATGTACATAAGCAATATCATCTATGCAAGGTAGAGCTACTAAATCATCAATGTAATCGATCATTGTAAAACAGACCATCTGAAGGTAAAACCCGATGGCTTACACTACATGCAGTCCATCCGTTAACACGTCAACCAATTTTGTATAGGCGGCACAACATATGGATAAATGAAAGTATATTAAGATTAAGGGTATGAATATCTGTCAATCATTCAATCAATCAAATAATCTTAGGGTTAGGGTTATATGCCCTTCAGCATATGCGAGATCACTTCCTTGCAAACATTTCGCTGACACTACACCGGGGCGGCAGGCTTGAAAAGGCTGCCAAACATGTTGTGTGCCACCTTTTTATTCATTTATCTGTACAGTCAGCGGGTCTGGAACTTGCAATCTCAACCGGCATAGTCCATAAGCATCTGTAACAATACTTAAAACAAATGACAATCTTCTTCATCTTTATCTGTGATATCCTATAGTCACAACACAAGCCCATTTTCACACACCATATTCCTTATACCACCTTGTAAATTTTACCAATGAAAATGTTGTAAGGCATGTCTGTATACGCAATTAAGTTCATTATATTGCCAGACGTAAAAACATCATATATATGGCACTTAAAACAAAACAGTAAGATGGCCACATGTGATATGTTCTCCACATGATTTGCCGGGATCAGAAGTTCACATTTGCAACTTCCAAAACTCACCAATGTCTAACTCGCCATTCTTTTGGATGACATATCAGTTTTCATTGCACATGAACAAATTAGATAAATTCGTCAATAATAATTCAATTGTTGTTGGAACAACATAGAGGTATTTGGAGGTTGAAGCTCAATGGTTGAGCATACAGCTTGCAGCTGCTTGCCGTAATGATACTGGGACTGTCAGCACGCCCACAGATACCATCTACGTGAATACCATATGACTCTAATAAAAGAAAAGGAAATCGCTGCTCAGTTGTGAGAATTGTTGATTGAATAAGGTCAGATATGCCATTGAAAAGCAGGATTAACACTCAGCAAAACAATATGTCGGCAATATTTACAAGAGTGTCGAAGCTACTTCGCATGTTGTTTCAGTGACATTTGGTTTGTCTAAACACGGGTAAGGCAAAATCGTTAAGCATAACATTAAGTATATTTCCTAGAGGCATTGCCAAAAGGCATGAATGGTATAGGATGAAATAAGAGTATTATATAAGTGTCCATACCTTATACCTTCTGTTTCTATAAATAATTATTGTAAAGAGCATCGATGCATTTCATGTACAAACTCTGCACCAAGGACAAACGCACCACCCATCTACAAATATGTGCAAGAATATTAGACATGTATATTCCATATTGATTTCTATATGTAAGTATCTTAGTATGTTGAAACTCAGTGTCAATGATACGTGCATAATGATGAAAATCTAGGTTGTCACTATCATTTGTGAGCATGAAGGATACTGATTCCAAACGTATGTCTCCCACCTATTTACATTTATGTGTCTTTGAGGACAAATACTTTTAATGAACTTATACACTTCACTAGCTATGTAAATGAAAAAAAAATGCCATTTTGATGCAAGGATCTGCCAATTTATACACAAACTCCATTCTTTAACGACGTGGGTGGTATAATAGCTAAGAAAAAAACTCAAATATCTTAAAATATCAATTTACAACACCCTTGTGGCTAATATTTCGTTAGACCCTAAAAGCTGGTGTTCACTGTACTCATATAAGCATATGTGGCTGGAAAGTAGATAAATTGGAACACACGTCATTTCACTACAAGCAGATAAACGTTTCCATGATATCAAACATTAGACTGGCGTATCACTAAAAGAACGAAAAGGCACAGGTGTCATTTCATTTATACATAACCTACACTTTTTCATGATTCACTGTTAATTGTGACTTTTATCTGATCATATTCTGTCATCATCGGATATGTTGCATTGATAGTACAATGATATTGTCTTTACACCTCCCATCTTGAATACATATATTGTAACGATCAAGGGTAGCGTGAGTTACAAGATTGGTTACATATAAATATAAAAAAAATCAGCAAAATTCAATTCACTTCACCTGCAGGTGAAATCACAGGTGAACTTAGTGTGGGAAAAGGCAACACAAGTGAAGTTTGTACCCCACTACCTACAGCCAACACAACAGGGCTTATGTCTGCAGATACTGAGATCTGTGGACTAAGCATGGGAGGCTGGTTATCCTCAGAATTCATTTTTATTTGCCTCCCAAATCTCAGTATCATTCCAACTATGTTAACTGATCAGTGGGATTCGTATCACAAGATGTCTTTACAAAAACATCCCACCACTGCCACCAAAATGTAATGATCAAGGGTAGCGTCAGTTAAAAGATTGGTTATATATAAATAAAAAAAATTTAAAAATCAGCAAAATTCAATTCACTTCAATTATTACTGAGATGCAAACATTTACCTCAAATTTTCTCACCCTGTGTGTAAAGTCTCACATATATCTTACCCTCTCATTTTGGTATATCACATAATTATCACACAGGAATTAATGTAAATGTTCAGGTCACATATAACATAAATGTACAGGTCAAGTTGTATATGGTAGCTGGAGATCAGTAACTTTCATGGATTTATGCCTTCTGCATGTAGAATTACAAAATCTACAGATATATTATAAATATTTGGCCATTAAACAAACTTCCACAAAAGGTCTCTCTCTCTCTCTCTCTCTCTCTCTCTCTCTCTCTCTCTCTCTCTCTCTCTCTCTCTCTCTCTCTCTCTCTCTTATTACATATAACAAGGACCAAAAGAAATATTCTCACTTAATATCTCTGGTCAAAATATACCAAAATTGTGTGGAAGTATGACTTTCACATAGATGGGTATTTCTCTCTCTCTCTCTCTCTCTCTCTCTCTCTCTCTCTCTCTCTCTCTCTCTCTCTCTCTCTCTCTCTCTCTCTCTCTCTCTCTCCCTCCTCTCTCTCTCTCTCTCTCTCTCTCTCTAATTATATATCACAGAGACCAGAACAAATATTTTCTCTTACTTGATATTTCTGGACTACATATACCCACAGTATGTGTAAGTGTGACTCTCACATGGAGCCAAATACAAACTGCAGATAGTAATTCTAAATCAGCAGCTCAGGTGGGTGGCATTAAGCACACATACCTGTTCTGCATATGTGATACCATCTCAGATGCTCTTGGCTGGTGGTGGGCATACATTCAGTATGCACACCTGAGTTGGTTAATAAACTGGCTGAGAATTCTCGGTAGGATCGGCTTCCCACACACACAGCCAGTATGTCTGCCAATAATGATAGCAGCCACTAATATTGGTGGGAGTGTGTCCTCCCACACATTAGGCCAGCTTCACCAGCTTGGAAATGGAACCTTACCTCAGCTCAATCAGGGAGACGCGACTGATTGAAGTTAGTTCCACAGCATGGAAATTGTCTCCTAAATGCAAAGCTCAGAATAGCAAATATATACATCAGAAAGAATAAATAATCCAGAGTCTACTTATTTGCATATGCACTATTTGTACATTTTTAAATATTAAAGATTGTAAATAAACGAACAACTTGATTAATGGGCTGAAAAACGGCTATATAAACAACACTTTTATCCATGAATAATTCTTATGTATGTCATATTTTACCAATACTTACAAATGTATAATCTTCAATGTACTGCATATTAACAATTTAGTTCCAACATTTACCACCAGGAACACTGTTCTCCCATACATGCATGTACATAGTGTTGTGCACATGTGATATTCAGCAATACTCAAAATATACACCACAAATACAAATTATACTTTACTATTACTTCAATAATGGCTCATATTTTCATATTATTGCACCAGAATGGATATCAGTCACAAAAATAAACATAATTTATCAATCTGCAGTCAAACCTCAATCTCTAATATACAACACATGGTGAATTTCAACCCAGGAGGTGCTGCCCTCTATATGCAAAAATAGACATTTCATATCACAGGATGTATGTAAGAAAAAGGTAGCAATAAATATAGTATTCTGTCAATAGAAAATAGCATGACTATCTTTGTACTTCACAATATTCCCCTGTCTCAGTTGCAAATGTCCCCATAAAACTGAAGCAAAATATCTTACTCGAAGTATCAAAATAAAAATCTAATATAAATCTACAAAAATATCTCTCTGTTCAAAAATATATCTCTCATTTGGCAAAAAAAGTGTCCAACATGATAATGCTTGGTGTCCTTACATTAATGTTTTAGCTTTAGAAGTACTTATAGCCAGCTGTTCCTTGGGCCCAATGGTTTCCTGTCATACTGTCCTTGAGAGATGTGTAACAGACAATTTTGGAGTGTTACAGGTTTTGCTTCTTGTTGTTGCTTGACTGTTTGCATCAGTTGCACCAGGGCCTGTCCATTCTGTTCCAATGTAGTCTGCAGTTTGCCCAACTTTTCATTGGACTGCTGAACAGCTTCAGTTAACCCATTAACTGCAGCAATGAGATCTTGTTGAGTCTCTGGCTCTCTGTGACTGCTGCTCCCAGTTTTGATGCCAATGAATTCAGGTACTCGGTGACATCAATGAAGTGTTGGGGCTGGAAGTCCTGAACCACTGAATATACCTCTTCAGGTTGGTTATTCTGCACCTCTCCATTTGTAGCTGTAGCCTATATGGGCAGATCCAAGTCCCTCCCTGGTGTTGGAGGTGGCATGAGCTTTTCAGGGCTGAAAAGTCCACTATCACCTAAATTTTTGTCCCACTCAGTTTGCTGACCTTTCAAATATGATTTAATCATGGTGATCATTGTTTTATTAAACCTTTCGGTTTTACCATTACATCGAGGATTTCCAGGAGATGTTCGAGTTTTGCGAATCTCCATGAAACGACAAAATTTTGCAAAAATTTGACTCATAATTCCATCCTTGATCAGAATGGAGATCATAAGGACAGCCAAACCTAGAGATCACTTCATTCAGTATGACCTCCACACAGGTTTTTGCAGAAAAAATGGGCACTGCAAACACTTCCACCCATTTTGTGAAATGATCACTAATAACCATGATGTATTTATTTCCTCTAGTGGATTCAGGTAAAGGTCCAAGTATGTCTGTAGACAACCTGTCGAGTGGTGCTCCAACAGGCATGCTACCTAAGGGTGCTTTAGCTTTTTTCCCAGACATCTTTACAGCACCACACTGATCACAATTGCTCACCTGGCTGTTTACATCTTCTCTGATACCAGACCAATAAAATCGTTGAAGTGTCTTTTCTCTAGTTTTCCTTTTACTCAAATGTCCAGATAGTAGGTTATCATGCATCTGGTACATCACTTCAGATTTCATCGACCTAGGAACAAGCAACTGCAGATGTGAGCCTGTTCCATCTTTCTCATTAAATTCACAATACAGTATCCCATTTACTATTTTGAACTTATGCCACAGATTCCAATAATGTCTGGTAATGGGACTAGACTGACACACTATTGTGCCAATTGGTCTTTTTTCAGATTCAACCCATTTCAAAATGGGCCGAATATCCGGGTCCTCTTACTGTTTTTCCTCAACATTTTATTGGAATAAGGAATTGTCCACCCTTCATTACTGGAGTAAGGTGGCCTTCTCAAGACTCTGATTCCCCAGCGTGATATAATATCATAAGGGAATTGTTGAACTGCCATTCCCCAGCATGACCTTATAGTGCTACAGAATGTCTGAATAGGCCATTTCATATTTATTATAGAGGGCCAGACAACTGAATTCCATAATTTTGGCCTGATCCTTCCATCATCTCTGATGTTCTGAGCATGTTCAGTACTGACATCAACACTTACTTTATTTCTGTGGACCTCGGCCTTGCATCCAATGACTTGACATAGGCCATTGGGGTTCACCATAAACACTATGGCTACCATTATCACTACAATTCTTAAGAATGTGTGCCAAATGTGTTTCAAAAATTGGTACTTAACTCCACTCCTATCAGTAAGACTTGGAGTCAAAATTCTGATGAATCAATTTTTACACTTGTTATCAACATACACACTCTCTTGGGTTAGGACAGCATGACATGGAATCTCCATTACCATGTTTCTTACCTGGTCTATATGGAATCTCAAAATCATAGGCTGAAAGATCTTCAATCCAGCGAGCTGTTCTACTTTTTGGATCTTTCAGACTAAAAAACCATTTCAGAGCCTGGTGATCACTTCTGACAGTGAACTTCTGACCGAGCAAATAGTGCTTGTAATGTTCAACAAAAAATCGTACGGCCAGCAATTCTCTATCAGTGACACAGTAGTTCCTTACAGCTTCACTTAAAGATTTACTGCCATATGCCACTACCCTTTCTCGGCCATCTTGTACTTGTGATGACACAGCTCCAATACTTAAGTCACAAGTATCTGTGTTTAGTATAAACTGTGCTCCAGAGTTAAGAGGGTAAGCCATGATCTCTAGACTCACTGAGGCATCTTTGATTTTCTCAAATGCAGACTGACACTTTTCAGTCCATACAAACATGTGATTCTTCCTGGTTAGGTCCATTAAAGGTTCTGATATCTGTGCAAAATCCTTTATAAACCTTCTATAATAATTCCCCAGTCCCAGGAAAGCTCTCACATCTGTCACATTTTCAGGTGTAGGTCATTTTGTTATCTTCTTAACATTGTCTGGGTTGGGCAGTATCCCATCTTTTGAGATCACATGACCCAGAAATGGCACTTCATGCTGGAATAAGTGACACTTTACACGATTCAGTTTGAATCCAGCTGATCTTGTGCGCTCAAACACCTCTTTTAACCTGCTGAGATGCTCGTCAAAATCTTTGCCAAAAATTATGACATCATCTAAATATATCAGACATGTTTGCCACTGTAAACCACTGAGTGCAATTTCCATGACCCTTTGAAAAGTGGCAGGTGCATTGGAAAGTCCGAATGGCATAGCTGTATACTCCAAAAAACCACATTGAGTTGCAAATGTAGTTTTTGGGATGTCTTCTTACTTTACTGGTATTTGGTTGTATGCTGACGTTATGTCTAATGTTGAGTACAACGTAGACCCTGCTAAAGTGTCCAAACAAACCCTTATGTTGGGTAAAGGATACGCATCTTTTTTTGTGACAGCATTTGCCCTGCAATAATCCACGCATCGTCTTACTGTGCCATCTTTTTTTCTAACCAGAACTATAGCACTACTCCAAGGAGATTGTGAAGCCTTTATTAAGCCCTGTTGCAACAGTTTTTCTACTGCCTTTGCATCCTCACCCTGTAATGCCTAGGGCACCCACCTCGGCGGCTGCTTAATTGATCTGGCTGTACCTGTATCAATTTCATACTGGGCAATTGTGGTTAATCCCAGGTCATTCTCATTTCTAGAGAATATGTCCTGATATTCATACAGCATATCTGCTATGGCTCTTTTCTCTTGACCATTCAATTCCTCGGTGCTTTTATGATACAACCCTGTTAAATGAGAGGGAATTGTTTCATCTAAAGACAGTGACTCACAGTTGGAGCTTTCATGTACTCCTCTTATCACGGTTCCTGCCTTAGCAAGGTTACTGTCTAGAGATATTCTTCTTAGACTGTCAAAGTTATCTCTTTCTCCTTCACTTTCCCTCTCACAGAGTAAATCCATATCAGGTTCTACTACTTCAGCAAAACCCAAAATGGTGTTTTGTATAATTTCCACCTCTTGATTAGATGGATTTAATACTCTGATTTTCACTGTGACATTGTTGGCAGCATCAACGAAACATGAGGCCAAAGTTAAAGAATGACTTTCCATGAAACTGGGAGCAGTTTCAATCAAAACATTCTCGGCCCCTTCTTTGGAACCCTCAACAAAAACATCTATAATTGCCTCAGCCATCCCAGGAATAAGATAGCTATCTGCAGCAGTGGCTCTTCTCAGCTGTGGTCTACTTCCCACAGTTATCAAGGATATACAGACTCCTTTGAAAATCATGGTGTTTTCACTTAACATGAGATCAGCTGTACCTGAATCAGCTTGCAGTAAAATGTCTGCTCCAAGAAGTACATCATCTTCTATTTCAGCCACAATTACCAGCTTTTCTATTTCTACTTTCCCAATACATAAGTGAACCCATGCCTGCCCTCTACACTCAATTGCCCTGCATTCTGCACCCAGCAATCCCTTTGAGACAACTGATGTCAATTGTGGCCGGTTATATAGTGGGATTGACTCAAAAATAGAGGTAAACAGAAAAGTGAAAACAGCACCTGTATCCACTGTGAACATTATATCCACATCCCCTACCTTCCCTTTTACATAGATTCCAGGCATTTCTGGAATTTTTCTCTTTATCACCACTAAATCTTTAGTTTCCTCAGAATGTTTCACCCCAGCCACTTCATAACTTTGATTTCCAGGTTGCGTTAATTTGGTTTCAACCACAGGTGCCATAGTAGCTATGTTCTGAGTGATTTTATCTTTAACTTGGTCACTTTTTCCTGCATCTATTGGGTCAGACTGGTGACCTGTCAATCCAACCCTTTCTAGTTTGACAGTGGTGTCTGAACATTATTTGATACAGGCCCACCTTCTACATTTGCACTGCTGCTACTTTCCTGCACATGTCTTGGCTGAAAGGCAGGTCTATTTATGCTGGGAAATGAGTTGGGTTGTAAAGACATAGGTTGACTGGATACTTGTAATTGTCCCATCACCACAGGATATGGGCAATCACGAATAAAGTGATCCCATTGTCCACACCTGAAACAACCCTGATTATTTCCACGAGGGCCATTATTAGGGTTAAATTGCCTCTGACCCTGGAATTCAGAGCCTGCTCCACCTTGTCTTCCACCTCTTTTGTTACTACCTGGACCTGTAGTTTTATTTTGATTTTCAGGTTTCCCAAGTCTATTTTGTATATTTGTATTGACCTTCATCAGTTCATCAAACTTCTCTTTTACTGTTTGAAGATCAGAAATGTCCTGGGATCTTTACTCTCAATACTAGGCTTACCAGTGCTCTTTTCTTCAGTAGAAGAGCTCTTTTCTGCAATCTTACTCTGACCTTTAGGGTGACCTGGGAGTCTTACTACATGCTCTTTAATTTTCCCTTCTTCCTCAGTATCAGTCTCACTTTCAACTCCTCTGATAGCCCTAGTTGATTTGCAGGACTTCTATTCTGTCCCATCACCTGATACTGAGCATTTGTGTGTTTCAATAAAATTAACCACTTCATACACAGTCTGATCTATGTCTGCAGGCTCTTCTACATACTCGACATGAAACCCAGCCTCATCATCCTTAACTCCATCAAAGAAATGACGAAGGTAATCTTCTCGCCTCGTCTCTGTGTCGCTTTCACCATGGGCCTTATCGTACAGCCGTTTCCATTCAACTGCATGTTCTTCAACATTTTCAGTGGATTTTTGGTCATAATTGCTTATGAAGACTTATAGTTCTTTCTAATCTTTGGTTGCAATTGACCATACACAAACTCTCTAGCCTGACCCTGAAGTCTAGGTAAGAGTTCATCAAGCCTTTTTGCATTGGTCCAGTCATGTCTGTCAGCAACATCACTGAACCTATTGAACCACACCTCCCAGGGTTCTTTACCTAGGAAAGGTGGCAATTTCCCCTTATTTGAAACCAGAGGCATAGCTCTTATTTCTCACTCTATCAGTTGTCTCACTCTAACCACCAGACTCACTATCAGAGCTGGAGTGAGAACTTGTATGACTCTGAACACCTGTTTTACCTCTATGGTGAGAGGCTTTTGACCTCCCAGTGCCTACATGAACACTGCTATTGCTCGAGTCCACTATACCTGGGTTAATACTGGGTGTAGGCAGCTGTGGTGTTACAGTATTGCCAATACCAGGTGCCATTGGATTCCCAATAAATCCTTGCAACAGGCTGTTCAAAAACAGTGCCACATCTGCCATATTAGGACTACTCATGGCACTTGCCCCACCTAAACTCTGTGTATGTAGACAAGATCCAACCCCAGTAGCAACTGTACTAGAAACCATTCCAGTACCTGAAACTGCACTACTTGACGCAGTTCCAAAACCTGGGGTATTGGTCACATTGGGGATAAATTGACTCACAGGTGTTCCTAATCCTGTCTGCTGTGGCATAAAAATCAAAGAACCACCTGTTGACCTATAACTTAACTGTGGACTACCTACAGATATTGTACCAGATGTGGAAGCTACAGGTAGTCCACTTTGACCAGCTGACACGGCAGGGTAAAATGTATTTAAATATAAACTTCTGTTCTGACTGGTGGTCACAGAAGTTGAGGAAATACTCCTAGACACCACTGCCGAGCCAACAGTTCCACCCCCTCTTTGAAAAGGTAATTTACTTACCAGTCCTAAGCTGCTAGTGGATATGTAGGCCTTCCATATCCCACATTTATTCCACCTGCAGGTGAAATCACAGGTGAACTTAGTGTGGGAAAAGGCAACACAAGTGAAGTTTGTACCCCACTACCTACAGCTAATGGTTGCTGCAACACAACAGGGCTTATGTCTGCAGATACTGAGATCTGTGGACTAAGCATGGGAGGCTGGTTATCCTCAGAATTCATTTTTATTTGCCTCCGAAATCTCAGTATTATTCCAACTATGCTCACTGATCAGTGGGATTCGTATCACAAGATGTCTTTACAAAAACATCCCACCACTGCCACCAAAATGTAATAATCAAGGGTAGCTTCAGTTAAAAGATTGGTTACATATAAATAAAAAAAAAAAATCAGCAAAATTCAATTCACTTCAATTATTACTGAGATACAAACATTTACCTCAAATTTTCTCACCCTGTGTGTAAAGTCTCACATATATCTTACCCTGTCATCATGGTATATCACATAATTATCACACAGGAAATAATGTAAATGTTCAGGTCATATATAACATAAATGTACAGGTCAAGTTGTATATGGTAGCTGGAGATCAGTAACTGTTTCATGGATTTATGCCTTCTGCATGTAGAATTACAAAATCTACAGATATATTATAAATATTTGGCCTTTAAACAAACTTCCACAAAAGGAATTTCTCTCTCTCTCTCTCTCTCTCTCTCTCTCTCTCTCTCTCTCTCTCTCTCTCTCTCTCTCTCTCTCTCTCAGAGAGACCAGAACAAATATTTTCTCTTACTTGATATTTCTGGTCTACATATACCCACAGTATGTGTAAGTGTGACTATCTCATGGAGCCAAATACAAACTGCAGATAGTAATTCTAAATCAGCAACTCAGGTTTGCTCTCATATAGGTGGGTGGCATTAAGCACACACACCTTTACTGCATATGTGATACCAACTCAGATGCTCTTGGCTGGTGGTGGGCATACATTCAGCATACACACCTGAGTTGGTTAATAAACTGGCTAAGAATTCTTGGTGGGAGTGTGCTGCCCACACACACAGCCAGTATGTCTGCCAATAATGATAGCCTGCCACTAATAATGGTGGGAGTGTGTCCTCCCACACATTAGGCCAGCTTTACCAGCTTGGAAATGGAACCTTACCTCAGCTCAATCAGGGCGACGCAACTGATTGAAGTTAGTTCCACAGCATGGAAATCGTCTCCGAAATGCAAAGTTCAGAATAGCAAATATATTTCAGAAAGAATAAGTAAACCAGAGTCTACTTATTTGCATATGCAATATTTGTACATGTTTTAAATATTTAAGATTGTAAATAAACAAACAACTTGATTTATGGGCTGAAAAACGGCTATATAGACAACACTTTTATCCATGAATAGTTCTTATGTATGCCATATTTTACCAATACGTACAAATATATAATCTTCAATGTACTGCATATTAACAATTTAGTTCCAACATTTACCACCAGGAACACTGTTCTCCCATATACATGTGCATAGTGTTGTGCACATGTGATATTCAGCAATACTCAAAATATACACCACAAATACATATTATACTTTACTATTACTTCAATAATGGCTTATATTTTCATATTATTGCACCAGAATGGATATCAGTCACAAAAATAAACATAATTTATCAATCTGCAGTCAAACCTCAATCTCTAATATACAACACATGGTGAATTTCAACCCAGGAGGTGCTGCCCTCTATAGGCAAAAATAGACATTTCATATCACAGGATGTATGTAAGAAAAAGGTAGCAATAAATATAGTATTCTGTCAATAGAAAATAACATAACTTTCTTTGTACTTCACAATATACACATAGAGAGAGAGAGAGAGAGGGAGAGAGAGAGAGAGAGAGAGAGAGAGAGAGAGAGGGAGAGAGAGAGAGAGAGTTATGTCTTCGGTGGTTTGGTGGTTTATATGCACAAATGTAATCCCCAGACTGTCTGGTGGGCAGTTATTTTATTTATGGGCAGTTTAAAAATGCCCATAAACCATGTTTGCTATAAATTCAATGTGCTACCTAGGGGATTAAGAAAGGTACAAATTAGCAAATCTGTCTAGATATTATGAGAAGCTATAAATGGCCAAAAACTGAGGTATTTGGTATATACTGCCCACGGTCTGGTTTGGGGATAATAATTAGCTCGCAGGCAATGCGCATGACGCAAAAGCCAGTTGTAGGACCCAATCCATTGTAGGCAGTGTATAATTGCCCATAAACCACCCAAGATTGCTTATATATATATATATATATATATATATATATATATATATATATATAGATAGATAGATAGATAGATAGATAGATAGATAGATAGATAGATAGATAGATAGATAGATAGATAGATAGATAGATAGATAGATAGATAGATAGATAGATAGATAGATAGATAGATAGATAGATAGATAGATAGATAGATAGATAGATAGATAATCTACTTGTCATAAATCCCAGACGCTTTGTACATTGAGGATTGAGCAAAGAGGAAATGGTTTGTGCTTTCTTGATGAAGCAAGTTGGCATGTGGCAATGTGGCAAGCTAATAATGTCTATATGGATGCAACTGAACCAAACTGTGCTGCTCTTATACAATACAGTACACACATTAAGTGTAGCAATGCAACTTACCTCGTTTTGCCACTCAAATAAACATGGAGTCAACACTTAGTATGGCCCTGTGACTTGAAGCATTGTATATTCATTCATCCAATATACATGTACAGTGACAATACATGCAGTGTGGCAACGATGCAAAAAAAATTTTGTCACAGTATTAGGTATAGCTTTCCAATAATTTGTTCGTGTTGAGCATCGACTTAAAAAACTTAAACCTATTAGTGTGGAAAAACAGAAGTCTGTAATTAATTTAATTTTTTTTAAAGCTTGAGTGGAGCGGTTTAAACACCAGTTGCCTTGCATTTATGGTAGCAAAACGTTAGTGTGTTTAACCATTTTGACTCAATTGATAGAAAAAATGGATGGAAAACATGGACAAACAAGGACCGATATTGTTCACAACCCATGCCTAGGGCTGAGCAGTCTATAAAAGATCCCAGTTAACTGGCCAGTGTAATTTCTATGTCCAATTACTACTGTACATTGGGAGGTGTCCCATAATCATATAAAACTTTCCCTGATTGGAACCACTTTCACATCTCATCAAGGCTGCCAAGACCAGTGGGCGGCTGGCCTTTGGTCTCTTTCAGTCATGTGCCACTATTTGTGACGGTCCACAGGCTGTTCACAATAATCTGGTCAGACAAAATCTCATCTCATTGTATATTTCTTGTTAATATAGACCCTGGAAATAGGTCAATCAGAGGAAAATGTTATATAAAAATACTTTATTGAACTTTTATATGGCCAAACGGCCCATGACATACAGTATAAAGTGTACAATATTAAGTGCATGATTCTATACACTATATACATGTAAGGGAATCATATAAATGCACCAGAGTCTGTTTAAGCTCATTAAAAACAGATTTATGAAGTAGCGCAGACTGTTTAATGAATTTGCAAACATACACTGTCACGTCGGGCCCAAGGAAAGCACTATAGACAGACAAAATGGCACTTTGGTGGAGCGAAAACGAGTATTGGGTGTGCTTCGAAATATATTATATATGTTATGTGGGCAATTGATCAATGAATGTTCTTCATATTCAATGGAATTGTGATTACAATGAACACATAATCTGTCCCCCAAACTTTCATTTGGTATCTGCCAATTTTGATGTCTTATCCATGATTGCTGAGTCGTAATTTTGATAATACTTGCAGAAACCAAATCATTTTACCGAAAGTATGTAATTTTACATACAGTATTCTTGCTTATAATTTCTGCAGGTATGTAGTTTCGAAAAAGTGACAGAGGATACATCTTGATACATGCTAGAGACAAAAATTTTGCTGATTTTAAATTAAGCGATAACTTTTGAATGATTTTGTTTTCTTTTTGCTTTTTTTTTTTTTTTAAATCCAATAAAAGTCTATTGTTAATCCATACTAACCCAAACCTTTATTTTCCAGTATTTCCTTTACCGCCGCAATCCAAACAACCTTCATTGTTCGCCTAAGTCCATTTTCTCTTGAAGGGAAACACGTGGTAAATGTTCTTCTGGCAGTGTCATAATCCTAAGCGTACATTTGATAATTTCCATTTTAATTTCAACAGTCAATGGATATCTCCCTTCTTCCGCAAAAGAGGCCAAAGTTCCATATTTACCTAAACACCAAGGAAAATTTGCAAAAATTCGTAATTTAACGATGTGGGTAAGGTTTGACACATTCTATGAGAATCTGTGAATATTTTGGGTTGGGTAGAATTTCAGTGAGTGTCAACTGACCAAATTTCAGAACCAGGTTGTCATGTTGTCTTTGTCAGCAATCAGATCACTTTTCAATAAATACCACGACCTCCTTGCTTTGTCGAATAATTTTTCTTCTGCAGAGTAAAAATACCACTAGACTTCAAAATAATTCCAAGATATTCCACAGAGCTGGTACTTACAAGAATTTCTCTTTTAATTTTAAAATATATCTCCTGCAACAGATTTGCCTCGGAGATGACAATAATTGCTTGAGATTCCTTTCCATTAAATCCAATCCCTATTTAGCACTGTGCTCTGATGACTTGTTTAATAAATTTTGTAAACCTTTTTCACTTTCTGACATGAGGATCATAACATCTACGAAAAGGAAACTGCTCACATTTTAGCCTGTAATATTTCCTTCAGTTTCACTAGAAGTAAATTCGATTTCAAGGTCGTTCATATAGATATTGAACAACGAGAGGCTAAGACGGAGTTAGTCAGGCGTCATGACAGATACAGCATGGCATAGTGCTTTTGGAGAGTGTGAATTGATTTTTCTATATACGTGGTCTCACGAGGAGGAAGAAAAATTGATAAGGCAAGCTGTAGCAGCAGAGGAAAGGATCATTCTGCCTTACAGACATCTGCTGGACGCCCAGAACCCTGCCTTTCACAAGTGCGACAGGGAGTGCAGCCAAATGATCCCAACTTGTCATCTGGGCAATGAAAATTCGTTGCATAAGAGATATTTCGTATAAAAAATTACTGAACTTCATTTAACAAGAGGAAGCATGCATGCAATAAATTAGAATTTGCGAAAGAATGGGCCTGGTTGTGTACTGTCTCAAATTCTGACATTCACAGATACAGCTACAGGCTAGGCCTGTGTACGGTATGTAAAAGTCTGTACAAACAATTAATTTCCCCTTCTCATCTGTATGGATTGTCGATATAAGTTTGCATTTATGAACAGATTTCAATATCAAAACTCCCACCCGCCAGTAGCCTCGCGACCCGTCGAGGGCAATTATTTATATTTCCCTTTACATCAGTACTTGTGCTTATGATCTTTCATTTCAGACCGTAATCATTATAAAAAACTGGTAATTATTCAACAAAAATTATATATATTAGTATGTACGATGTCAATGAACCAAAGTAAAATGTATTCGACGGTGATTTCAACAGTTTTAAAGCTGTAATGAAATCCTCCTCAGGGCTTGAGAAAAATGTGCATTTTACTCATGATGAAATACTGAGTGCTATTATTGATATTCATTCTGGGAAACAGACAGGCCCTGATTTGATTAAGGGTTAAATGATACAGACAGTTGAGCCATGTATATCCCATATTTTATGCTATCTATTTTACTTTGTTTTGAAAATATGTAATTTCCATTAATTTTGAAACAGTTTTCTTTCCCAGATTACTAAGAAAGAATGCAAAGAACTTTCAGACTACTACCGTGGTATTGCATTGCAGAACATACAGCTAGTAAATGATTTGCATCATCGGTGAAAACCAGAATCTATTCATATCTAGACCAAAGCAATTTTTTTTCTTATGCGGGACAGTCTTACTTTACTGATGAAAAGCAAATTGTTGACAATGTTTTCCTAATCAAAAATGTTATCAATAAATATTTTGTAAAGAAACGTACGATATATTCTGCTTTTATCGATTTTCGCCGTGGTTTTGACTCTATACCTACGAAAGGACTGTTGTATAAATTATATGAAGCAGTATTAGTCTTATTCAAGATATGTACCATTAAAACAAAAAAACTGTGAAGTTACATAACGACATTACTTCTTCGTTCAATAATTGTCCACAATTTTCTTTCAGATTTTGTTGAACCATAATACGGTTGATTTTTCAACCTTCATTTCTGGTTAAATGCCTGAAGCTGCCAAACAACAAATAGAGAAGCCCTTTCTTTTTTTTTTTTTTTTTTTTTTTTTGATGCTCTTCAAAATTGTGTTCTTGTTTGACCCTGTTCAGAAATGCATCATGTCACAATTGTTTTTCAAATAATTGGCAAATTTGTCTCAACATCCGCTTTGCATCTGCACCGGCAATAAAGTCGATATTTATGAGATTTCAAAGCTACACGAAAAGTATATTTAGTATCTTTGCATTTTTTCTGTCTTAATGTAAGTTTGAACACGCAATGAACGTGTTTTAATTGTGAAATAAAAATTCAATTTCTTAGCCTATGCAGATATTTAAATATACTGAATGGCTGAATCCTAATGTATATTTTTGGAAAATATGAATTTTATTTGATCTGAAATAAGACTTGTGTATAAAAGGACATGTTTTGAGCAAAATCGTGTTTTTTGCGTAAAGTGCGTTGAAGGTGTACCCCACCATTTAGACCACCCAAGCGACCGAAAATATATGGCCTTACTGTGGAAATGAGCTTAATCCGGTACATCTTTACATTAAAGTTTAAGCCAAAATGGGATTATACATCGATGTCGGTAAAGTGGAAATGGTATATTTACACCTTTGGTCTTAATTTGTGATTTTACCGTATGCAGTTTTGCCACAGAACTGAAATAACAGATTTGCTACCTGCATAGCTTGCTGCTAGACGCTCAAATGCTACTTTACTGTCTGCAAAACGAAAAATATTGACGTATAAAAATTTGAGCAATTTCGGCTGGGGTTTTTTTAACCGTATTATGTGAGAACCTGTGTGAAACATGCATATTTTTCATGCAGCCCATACCACCCAGGAAACAAGATGCATTTGCATTTACGGCATTCACTTGCACGATATATTCACTGAAAATAAAAAATGACACAAGCTTTATAATTCGATGCTCAACACGAACAAATTATTGGAAAGCAACGTATACTACTGAGACCAAACATCTGATGCATCGTTGTCAGACTGCATGTATTGTCATGATATGCGTATGTTGGACAAATGAATACGCAGAGCTTCAAGTCACATGACAATACCAGGTATATTATCCATGTTTCATTAGGGTAGCACAGCGAGGTAAAGTCGCGTGGCCTCACTTAATATGTGTACTTTTATATATAAGCGTAACACATTTTGTTGCGTCGCATCCATATAGACATTATCTGTTTGTCATTTTCCGACTTGTTTCATCCAAAAGCACAAAGTATTTCTTCTTCACACTATAAAAGAAGTTTTGCTTCAAAGCAAATCTGTCTGTGTACCTTCCAAAGTTGTAAATATTAATTGCTACAACTTTTGTCTTGTGGTACTTCACATCCCTTTAAGCTGATGGCTGGATGAAGACCGTGACCTCTGTCATTTAGAGGTCATATGTAAATTACAAAAATATACAGCGTTACAATACCTACATTTTAAGCCCAACATGAACCAAATCAGATAAAAGTTGACCAAGTTACGGCTTGACGAAACTTCCAAAGGTCCAAATGACATTGACCTTTGACCTTTAGAGGTTACATAAAACATGCAGTGTTGTAATACCTACAAGCTGAGTCCAACATGATTAAAATAGGATGAAAATGGACCAAGTTAAGGCTGGAAAAAAGTTTCAAAGGTCCAAATGACCTTGACCTTGTGAGGTCCCATGTAAATATAAAAAATGTACAGTGTTACAATAGCTACAATTTGAGCCCAACATGATCAAAATAGGACGAAAATTGACAGTTATTGCTATATGAAAATATCAAAGGTCCAAATGACCTTGACCTTTGACCTATAGGGGTAAAATGTAAATTCAAAAAAAAAAAATGCTGTGTTGCAATACCTACAATTTGGGTCCAACATGGTTAAAGTTATGGATGGATGAAAATTTCAAAGTACCAAATGACCTTGACTTCTGACCTTTCGAGGTCACATGCAAATGACAAAAATGTGCAGTGTTACAAACATATTAATTGAGGTTGAATTGGTTTCCTGTACCTATAATATTTTGGAGATATTCAAAATTTAAATTTTCCAATGTCCCTAATTTGCATAATTTCAAACCGTTCAACCCCTTTACAAAAAATCAAGACTTCATGTATGGAAGCATAATCATCCCAAGTTTGGAGTTTCTACGTAAAATAGTTTTCAAATGAAATGTCGGACAAATTTGCCCGTAAAGAAATACAGAAAAAAAGAAAGAATTCCTAGAAAAGCAATATATCTGTGTTGGCACACACACACATTAAGCATTATGTGGACCAGTGCCTTTTTTGCAGTAATAGGGGGACCACACAAGTACCTAGAATAATTCGTATAACCTTAACCAATAGACAGAAATCAAGACCTTGTTTTTGTCTCATCAAGTGAGTCTCAGATATACCTAAGCATATTTTTTCAGTATTAGGGTGACCATATATGAGTTCAAATGGAATGTCGGACAAATTTGCCTGTAAAGAAATATAAATATAAAGAAAGAATTCCTAGAAAAACAAGTATGTCTGTGTTGGCACACAGACACATTAAGCATTATGGACCCCCACCCCACCCCATTGCTGAAATATTATATAAATATATATGTATTGAAGGAGTGAGACATAAACACAATGCCGTGGCATTATCAATAGAACGGAACCAAAGAAGACATAATTTTATTCCAGCTTTCATGGTATAATGAAATATTAACTACAAACATGTCATAAATTGATAATTTAGGATATTTTAATATTCTTCCTACCTAAAACATTGCATTGCCCATGTTGTTAAACAAGAAGCGAGTTTATAAATGCAAAGGCAGATCTTTGCATGAGGAAAGCACAAGAAGTTTCATTTGCATACCTAGTGAAGTGGATAACAGCTAATTAAAATATTGGTCCTCTAAGACACTTTACTTTGAAATAGTGGGAGACATAAGTTTAATCAGCATTCTTTATGTTCACAAATGATAGTGGCGATTTTTATTCTCATCAGGATGCGCATATCATAAAAGCCGCCTTTCAAAATATTAAGATAAATAAATATATGTATATGTATATATATATGTACATATATAAATATATATATATATATATATATATATATATATATATATATATATATATATATATATATATATATATATATATGTATATATATATATATGGAAGCTGGATTTCTATCATCAACCTCTACACCAAAGAAAACGCATAGCCTATCCACGTGTTTGTAGATGAGCTATGCGTTTTCTTTGGTGTAGAGTTTGTTCGTACAACGCATCGATGCATCGATGCTCTTTACTGTAAACATTAGTAGAAACAGTAGGAATAAGCTATGCACACTTAGCTATTACTCTTTTTTATCCAATACCGATCATGCCTTTTGGCAATGCATGTAGGATGATATGAATGCCGCTAATGGTATGTCATGCCTCACGATTTTAGTCCTACCGATGCTTGGTCAAACCAAATGTCACTAATACAAAATAAAAAGTAGCTTCGAAACTCTGCTAAATAATGCTGACACGTTGTTTGGCTGATTGTTAATCCAGTTTATAACAACATATTTGAACTAATTTTATCAACAACTCGCACAATTAGAGGCCTACGTATACTTAAATATGGTATTAAAAAATAACTACATGGCACAAAGAAACAATCATAGACGTTTATGCTGTCTATAAGAACTGTCTTTAAAATATATAGACCATTACATACACACTGGTAGGTTATGGTCATTTGACCATGGTGTTAAAATGCTTAAATTGATCGTTGCATAATACATATAAAAAAATTCAGAAGCCTTTTCTGCTTGTTGGATGTTTAAATACATGACCATATACAAATAAATGTGAAAAAGGCGGAGCCTGTCTCCCCAAAAGAACTGAAATCAGATTAAAATGAAACAAGAAAAAAAGAAAAAAAAATGACAATAGAAAGGGCATTGCGTACAGTTCAACTGAAACAGTAAGTGGTAGAGTGAATGTCTAATTTTTTTCTGTGTTTTTGTTTTAGATTTAAGCATTGAATCAGTCACTTAACGGATATAGGACTCCAGGTGGTGACCATGGGAATTTGGTCAAGGTCATCCGTCTTCTAAGTTGACCAAACCCTTCTTGAGAATTATTACCATATACAATATTGAAGTCATAACTTAAATTCCGAGTTAAATGCAGAAACCAAGTATACTAAAGCGGCCTTGTTACCTTTGAATCTAGGTCAAGGTTATCCATCTTTGAACTTTATCCAGCCCTCGATAAGGACTATAATTTTGTGCATTTAATATACAAATCCTACCATGAAAGCTTTGCTATTTATTGTGCGGAAACCAAAACTTACAATAGTACCTCCATGGCCTTGGAAATGGGGGTCAATGTCAATCAACGTCATCTTTTGCTTAGCTCTTACATAGGAGTATATGCCTCGGCACTATCAAAATCCTATCTCAAAAACGTCTTGATTTATAGTGTGGAAACCAGTCTCTCTACCGACCAACCGACTCACATGAGCAACACTGCAGGCCCTGCCTTCTTCTAACGGGGGGCGGACCAAGAAGCAATAGGGGCAAAAATAATGTAATAAATAACTTCCGAACTTTTTTATTGGCAGTGTTCAAAACATTACAAACTGGAGTTCGAGAACACCAGGGAATCTAAGAAATTCAGAAATTTTGTAATGTGTGTTTTTTACAAGAATGTATTACTGAGTGTCTCGGAATGCCCCAAACAAAATGTCAAGTATAGATGTCAATTTGGTCAAGATAAAATGAAAGATCATGTTGAAATGGTATGATTAAACCAAAAGTTAAATTTAACAGCAAATAACATTGATTGTCAGTTGAAAGGAATACTGCCTGTTCTTGCTTCTTTTTCAAAGGGTTCGTTTCTTCCAATAGTCACACTTTCACAACTCCAGCCCAATCACTTAACCTGTATCTAAGTTAGGCGTGTGCAAAAGGTGAATATGTGACAATTAAAAACTACAATGAGTCATAAGTGTCCTGCATTAATGAATCATTTACATGTCTAACAATAAATTTTATATTATCACGGAGTCGAACTTTATACCAAAAATGTTATGATAATTTACTTGTTCTTAATTTAGTACCTGTGGTATATGTGAAAATTTGTAAACATTCAAGACATAATTGAAAAACAGAAAATCCATAATTCAGCAACATCCACATTAATAATAGATACAGATTGAATCAAATGGCATATGTACAAAGTATGTCATCAGTCTCAGGCATTGAGTCGTGAATATCACCTCCAATATCAACCTCCACTTCTTTTTCTTTATCTGACAAATCGGTGAGGTTAAGTACTAATTACCTTCCTCCTTGCTTAAGAGGGAAGAAGATCCCAAATGCAACTCTAAGAGCTAGCACTTTTTTGCGCCTTTGGGAGCAGAACACATGCAATTCGTGAACTTTATTTGGGACATGGAGTAATAAGTTATCATATTTTTCAGTGTGACAGGAATATATTATTGGTTATAATGGGAGTTGGCACAATCAGCAATTATATTGTGTGTGAGACTGAATATGTAATCCAATACACAAAACTCTTGCAGAGTGGTGGCTTGTATTCCCATTAAATTCAAAGTAACATTTAACCAATTGTTAATTTTCAAAACTAAAATGATAATATTTACATAAATATCATACCAATGAAATAACGATTTGCTTATAATAACTATAATAATAAAAGAATACCTGATATCTAAGTCACATTTCTTCTTGATGCATTTAGTAGGCAGAGTTAATATTACATGGCATGTTTTCCTGTTACTGGTACCAATGAACATCTTACCTGACAGAATAGTGAACACTTAGTGTGGTCCCAGAATATACAAACTAACTCTGACTAATGAAGACACAATAGAGACTTGAGAATGGAAACAAAAGTGGACTCTGTATACTGTTTGACCATCACACTGTACATGTGAAAAGGAAAAACCTCAAAGATTAAGTAGGTGTACTGTGATAACATTAGATATACAATTAGGATAACAGAAACTGAAGTCAGACTACTTAAAAGGAACTGGCCTGAATTATAATAAGGGTGTTAGGTGCATGTTCCTTGTAAAATGGCCTTTCATTTAAGTACCAGCATGTCTGTAGTTGCATAGAATATAATAGTCCAGGTCAACAGCTAGCATCCCTATCAGGCATGTAAGTGCTCATTTTAAAAAATATAGAAACGTTCCCCAAATCTATCTCAAATACCTCAAAATCAGGGAAACATAGAGGTTCAAAATAGCTGAATATGAAATGTGAAAGAAATATATGATTAACTAAGCTGAAATCATGTGTTAGTTGTAAATAACAAAAAAAAACTATCTATCTGAAATCTCACATGCCTGGGCAGGCATTGGTGGGTACATTGTTGCCAAAGTGTGCCGAGGAAAGCTTTAGATTTAGTCCAAAATGTGACACTGAAAGAATTAAAATGTACAGTTTTATATTTACATAAAGCATGTACACTGGTGATATCAACCCCATAATCACTAGTTTGGGCATTCTTAGGCTGTAAGTCATTTTGTTCAGAAGCTACTACGCACATTGTCATTTTACAACATATTTCATACCTGTACAAATCTGAATAAACGTGTGGAGAGGTTATAATAAATGTACTGATGGATGATGGGACTATATGTTGATGACCCTGTTCCTTTCATTACAAAAAACAAGAGAAACTCTACACTGGTATATATTGGCCTAGGCATCATATAGCAGACGGAGAGATGATTCCACTTAAACTAAATGGCAGTGTTTGCATATTTGTAAACCCAAGAATTAAAGATGGTTTATGCACTCAATTCTTGGTTATTATTTGCATTTTAGGAACTGTTACTTTCTTTTTGGATTGTGAAAAATCATGGCTTGGCTCTTATTTTCATTTAAAGGCAAAATTTTATATTTCAGCTGTTTACTTATTTCGTGAAATTGTTGCTTATGGGTAAATGTAGATTTTGAGCTGTCTGTATCGACTTTTATTGGAGCGTACAGGGTACTGATTTAAGACGCGATACCCACATATAATAATGGCTTTAAGTGTCACATAAAAGCAAATAAATCTTACATTTTAAAACAATGAATAACAGATCTGGAGGGCCTAAAGTCGAGCCCTAAAATCCAGTGGAGCTGTTTAACATATTTAATTTATGATTGTCGGTCTTTAGATAAATGTTAAATGGTTTCAACGTAGATATAGCGCTTTACAATTAATGACATATATTTGCACTTTATGAACTAGTATTTATGCACACGAAACACCTATTACCATGTGCAGTTCTTACGCATCACACAGTGTTTCCTGCCTAGCTACGTAATCGGTAATTCTTGCGAAGGAGAAATAGTGTTATCAAACAGCAACTATAGAGAACAGTAAAGAATAATTATGCAAAAAATCTAACAGAAAGCAGCAAAAGTAAAAAAGTACAAAATTGAAGCTAAAATGTGTTGTTTTTTGGTGCGTGACTCTCAGGTTGGAGGCACACACACACACACACACACACACACACACATATATATATATATGTATATATATATATATATATATATATATATATATATATATATATATATATATATATATAACGGCAACACCTTTTTGACAAAAATGTCTCATTTCAGAAGAAGAAAAGAAAACAAATTACCATGTTTAACGTAAGAACACCTATGTTTGATCAGAAAAAATACCTTGCACTTACATCACAAATAGAATATTGAAATATTCTTGACCCTCCCCCCCCGTACAATATATTAATTGCTGATATTATTCAAATGACAACTTTATTGCGTAATGAGGTGCCACAAACTACAGTCCGGTGAATGAGTTGCCCAGTTTTTTATTCTAACAGCAAATTCTCTCAATTAAAATTCTTACCTGAACCAGTAGTTACTCAATTACATAATAATAATAATAATAATAATAATAATAATAATAATAATAATAATAATAATAATAATAATAATAATAATAATAATTATTATTATTATTATTATTATTATTATTATTATTATTATTATTATTATTATTATTATTATAATAATAATAATAATAATGATAAACTGGTAATAATCATAATAATGATGATGATGATGATGATGATGATGATGATGATAGTAATAATAATTAATAATAATTATAATAATAATAATAATAATAATAATAATAATAATAATAATAATAATAATAATAATAATAAAAACAATAATGATAATTACAATAATTACAATTTGATTTGATCCCCTCTGATGGGGATATTGAGCATGCACAAAATACATGGAGAAAACTAGATAATGAACAAGTCATTTTAAGGCAAGCATATACAATATGCTTCTTCTGCGAGAGGTGACCTCATTAGTCTCCGGTTACATATTATTATCCGATTTTTCATGAAAAATGTGTAGCTCTATTTACTTTTATACCGGTGGGTGGGGGTGGGAGGGGATTTAAACCACTGAAGCAAGAGACATAAGAAGAGTACGCTTCTATTTTTATATCATTGTGCATAATATAGAGGGTAAGTCTGGAAATTGACTGGCCTGTGATACCTGTGATTTGATTTAATCACTGTATTTTTATAGTGTGATAGTCCGAAAAAGGACCCTTCGTTTTTGCTTGAAGGCATGTGGGATGAAACCACCATTATGTCTACTGTATATTTTCAAATTGGCATAAAGGCGTAGCCTATAACTGTTGTTGCGTCACTTTTAAAATAAAGTGTGCAGTTGGTGTTGTGCAGACACCTTTCATTGAAAACATACAAGATAAATCTACAGATAGAATCAAAAGTTATGCTAGTTTGTACCTGTCATAGTCAGGAAACAAGTGATCCGAAGCACGGCTTGCCAGCCTTACATCATTGTGTATGAATATGTGATTCGCTTCTGTTCATGAAATTCACCATGGTGTGAGCACAAGACAACCAAGAACTGTTTCAATTGTGTATTCATACCATGTGGGATGAAACCACCATTATATTTACTGTATATTTTCATATTAGCATGAAGGCGTATAAACCTTGTTGCGTAACTTTTTAAAATCAAGTATGCAGTTGGTGTTGTGCAGACACCTTTCACTGAAAACATTCCAGATTGAAAAAGGCGAGTCTACGGTTAGAATTAAAAGTTATGCCAGTGTTTGCCTGTCAAAGCCAGGAAACACGTACTCCGGGCACGGCTTGCCAGCATTATGTCCCTGTGTATTAATATGTGATTCGTCCTCTCTTTATAAAATTCTTCATGGAAAAAATATCTGTCAAACCAAACAACACAAAAAGACTGATATGTTCATGTAATAGTCTAGCTGAAACAGTGGGCTAATTACAGGTAAATCCCCCCCCCCCAGCACAAGACAAACAAGAACTATTTAGTGCGGTAACCTGCACCTGATTGGCTGCAATGGTGTATTCATACCACGTCTTGGCATGACCTGTGTCCCTTGCTGTGAAAGAGCAATTTTAACATTCCAATTATCGCCCTCCCCCCCCCCCCCTGCGTCGGAGCATATTGGATTTACAGGGCATACTAATGATCTTATTTCACGGCCCATGTGAATCTTGATGCCAGAAAAAGTGTCACCAAATTCTGAACTCTATCCCATTTCCATGCCAGAAAATAAGGAGCACCAAATTCTGAACTATATCCAATTTCCGGGATTATCTTTTGTACTGCACTCGATCTGCAGGAACAAGTGTTCCTTTAGACTTGCACAAGTCCCTCATGCATGTCTCTATTTTCCCATCCCGCGGTCCCACCCAGAAATGTGATAAATTTCCCCCTCCACAAAGTTAACGGTATAATATTATGCCAAAACTACACGGTGTTATTAAGCAGGTCCTATTGTTATTATTATTATTATTATTATTATTATTATTATTATTATTATTATTATTATTATTATTATTATAATTACTATTATTATTATTACTATTATTATTTTTTTTTATTATTATTATTATAATTACTATTATTATTATCATTATTACTATTATTATTATTATTATTATTATTATTATTATTATTATTATTATTATTAACTGGTCGACACTGCCACCGTGCCGGTTTCAACAGTAGCAGCTATTGAGTCCTAGTCAGTTCTAATCCTATTATCATTGGGATAAGGCTGAGTGGAAAGTGGTGTTCGATGAATGCATGGCTAGACACTGGCCACTCAGGCGAGACAAAGCTGACCGTCTCCCTCCGGCTGCCGACACCAGGGACTTGTTAAACTTGCACAAGCCCACTCCGGACTACCATCAATTCGATGGGAGTGACGTCACAACATCCGGGGTTTCGCGGGATCTGACAAGTCAAGTCAGATCAAGTTCAAGACGCCCAGAATATTTTAGTGGTCTCATTGTGTTGTGCTAATTTAACCCCTGGCACTCTTGACAGTTTGGAGATCTGGCAAAGCCAGCCACCGGGCATTTTTTTTGTTTTGTTGCGCAACATGCCACATGCTGGCGTAAAAGTGCCACAACTTTTTTATTTTTGCAATAATCCAAAATGATCCACGTCATGCTTTAAGTTTTGTTGAATAAGACCTCAACATTTCTATGTGGTTCTTTTGTCCATTTAAACAAAAACTCGTGCCCTACACCCATAACGAAGGGAATATATCGATCTGAATCACGATTTGATCAAAGCGGTCAAACCTGTGTGAATACAATTGCATGGGTACCGGTTCGCGCATTTTTCTTCGTGAGCGTCATGAACGATGGTTCCTCTTAATTTTTTTTTTTGAATGATCGGTTGTGTGTTGTTATTGTAATTGAATTGTAGTGGTGAGCTTGTTGCTGCAGTAAATAGTCAATAAATACACTTTATGGCAGTTTCTGACAAACTGTCAACATGATGAACACAAGCGGCCGCGGTATTTTCATTTTCACCCGAGTAATGTTTACCTGCGACTGGCGTATTTCACTCTTTCCATGGAAAAATTGGACCCTCTGCTCTATTGTACGCAAAGACTGGTACAGTGGTAGTATGTTACCATTCTGACCAATATACAGCGTTAAATTTTGTTTCTTGCTATAATAAATTTTCCGTAATCATCACTTGTGTTCACACAAATGTCAGCCATCTTTCAAGCCAGACTTCACAACACGAGGCAGCGAGTACTCCCCGACGAAACTGCGGTAGAAAAACTTTTTGATTGGACAGCAAACACCATGTGATCGACTCTGGGCCCCTGTAGTTTCCAACTAAAACAACTATGCGTTTGTTTGAAATAGAAGCAGTTTTGAAGGGGTTTCCCCCTAAAATACATTTGTTTCAGCCAATGGGAGAGCTTGTTGTTAAAATAGAAAAGGTTCTGAGCATTCTAAAGATATAAACAACATGGCACGTAGACGAAAAAAAATCTAGATCGAGACGATAAATCACCCTATTTTTTGCGCAGTTTTGCAAAGTTACATCATTAAAATTGTCACAAGCAACGGCCCGATCATTGATTTAAATCATCGTAGAAGGAAAATATTCATTTTAACGCAAAATCGAAATAGCCAAGGGCAAGAACTGACATTTCTCTACAATAAAATGTGCGTGCTTGCATGTAAATACACAACAGTCACCACAAGGAATTTGAGACGGCCTTGAATCGGTCACGTGCTTGACTGCTCATGAATAATTCATAGCAGCGACAAGCCGGCGCGCTTTACAAGTCTCACTGGACGCCCTCCACCTGACACGGTGCACTGCAATTAATCATTCATTACACAGTAGCTCAAGAGGGGTGCGTTATGACCGCCCGCTTTTATGTGTGATAAGAAACACAGTGCAGACCGCCGGGCGCTAATCATCTGGAGTCAATGTTATCTGGTTATAGACAACTTCCACGCCAATTAGCTAAGTTTAAGGGCCTACCTGTATTGTAACAGAATAAGGCTACGACGTGTGTTTACTTCAAATTTTATTTTGCAGTTAATTTGATTTTAAATAAAATACGGAAGACAGTCCAGAGAGACTTGAGCAAGTCTAGTGTTCCTTTACCACATGACACAAAATTGCATTGGTGCATCCAATTCCATGTAAAATATCGTCTTTATCATACTTCATGTAAAACAATGGAATCTCTCTCTCTCTCTCTCTCTCTCTCTCTCCTCTCTCTCTCTCTCATCTCTCTCTCTTCTCTCTCTCTCTCTCTCTCTCTCTCTCTCTCTCTCTCTCTCTCTCCTCTCTCTCTCTCTCTCTCTCTCTCTCTCTCTCTCTCTCTCTCTAACACGATTATTGACTGAAAACAAGTGGAAGGATCGCTGTGTTCATACGTAGGTACTTGTGAAGGGATCAGTAAGAGACTTGTTATAAGGCCAGTATTAAGCAATACCATTGTAAAATGTATCTATTGTCCTCTCAACAACCCTTTTAGCAGATTTTAATGCATGTGGATAAGACAGCTAAGTACGGGTTTTTTCTTTCGAATAAATGCAAGTGTTTTTGCTTCTCCAGAATTGCAGAGTGACTTGTAGTGAATCTTTGTGGAGTGCATTTTGGATTTGTTTTTTAATATTTGTTTGACAGGAAACGCCACTTGTTTTATAAGTCTACCGAAGAGTAAAACATGTTAAACTTATATTGATTCATGTTGCTGTCTGGATGTGTTCCATGTATATAATCTGAAAATGTTATGTGTATTGGCCTTTTGGTCAGCGACTTGTGAGGATTCACATTGAAATTTGCTTTTTGTACTTCCCTGGTAATTCTGAACCATGATTAAACAATTCGAATTGAAAATCATAATATCTCCCATAGGTTTTGAGGTGTGATATGGACAGGCTATGGTTTTTCGTCGTGGTAGAATGTTACGGCTGTACTACCTAAAATCACGTTTTAGAACTATTTTGGAACCTATCCTGTATCTTCATTTGAGTCTATTCGACTGGAAACTAGGTGTGAGATACAAACTGTCAGCAATAACGTGCCCTGTGATCTTATTCATCTTACTTTACAGGTGTATGATTGACATGCGCAAATCGTACGGGAGAGTTGTGACCAACGTTTACATGGGAGTGGCTTGGTTTGTGGCTTCGTTTAATCTCATCTGTTATAGCATCATGTGGCATAAACTCCGTTCCGGGAAACAAGGACAGAAATACAGGAAGACAGCGCGCACCATGGTGGTCTTTGTAATGGCCTATTGCGGACAGTATTGGTCCAGCATGATATATGCAGTGTGGTCATCCTTTAACAAGGCCCACGTGGCCGTTATTCTTTTGGTTGTAACATTTCACAATATGGGTGGTGTTTTTAACTTTCTGGCGTACACATTCATAAGGCGCCGACACCTGGGGCAAAATGCGAAGGAATCATCCTTGTGCAATCTACAAAACACCAGACAAGAAGTATTTAGCACTATAAAGTAAAACTAACTTTTCATTTTAATGACGTTAAAAAGCTTTGGAATAGGAATCGTAAATTGCACAGTAAAAAAAAAAGTTTTGTTATTTTTATACTGGCAAGTCATTTGTCGTGTGTTTAGTTTCAATAGAAGGACTATAGAAAATGTGAACTTGATACAATATTGCAAACATCGAATAAAATAAGGGCAAAACAATACCCAACCAAATGAAACTGCGGAGCTGGCTGGCAAATGATACGCTTGTACATTTACGAAGTCTTATCAAGCGTTTTACATTCTCCATTTCGGGTTGTGTTCCTTGGCATGATTTAATACTCTGTAGATCTGGCATTTTATCTGTACTGGTCATCACCCTCATTATCAATTAAAAAATATATGCATTAATAGTAAGCTTCTTTAAATGACCGCCAAAATTATTCATCTTGGAATGTTAACGCATTTCTTAATTTTTGAAGGTTTTTTTTGCATAGAAACAACGGAACAGGTAATAGTGCGACGAGTTACCATACTTTGAACTCCCGCGGACACTTCTCCTTGGTTAGCGCTGATATTCAGCCCACTTTGCGTGTTCTGGTCTTCATCCATTGTAAAACCACACTCTGCTACCAGAATATGGTGCGACGACTCACCATACTTTGAACGAAACTAACGATAAATTTCTTCGGTCCGCTTTTGACCCAAGAAAGGTACAACGAAAAACACGTCCAATTGGTGATGTAGAGTACCAAGAACTGGCTAACTTCATCACATTACGTGCTATTAAAGGAATTTTCCCCAAGAAATTTGAGAGCTGAACACAGCAAACTGATGGCCACGGAAAACAGGCCTGTCCCCATCATGTTGACAAGACTGTTTATTTTATTGAACCACGACGCAGACAAGACGCGAAGTTAACTGCAACATGGGTAGCATGGCGTCGATTAAAATGCCACTAATAGAGCAGGCGCGACAAAATTCAGATTGTTAACCCTTTTGACCCTCCGCCCCTTCCCAATGTACTTGTATATCTCTGGTGTCTGATTATAAAGTCATTATAACTGAATGTATCTACTGTACGATCACCAGAAAATATACATATATATGTATACAGAAGCACAGATACTCCATACAATAGTCCACTTAAACTTAAGAAAAATCTTATACATGTACCAATGAAGTCTACAAAAAAATTTAACGTTACCTTTAACAATGCTCCTCGTGATTTAATTAAAAAGTTTGCTTTGAAGAAAGTTTTTAAAGAGCATTTAATGTTCCAGCGATAAACATGTAATAAGACCGTCACATGCCGTAAATGTCACGCTGGCGCTGGTTGCATTTTTCAGTTCATTTTATTCAACATTAATTCCATATGGAATTGATAAAGAAATAATCCTGGTCCCCAACGTCAAACTCTTATGGACATAATCTAGTAATCGCTCTCACAAACGATGCTTTGCCAATTTTAACTTTTGCTACCCGCACATGTCCATATTTAATACGGTCTATGCATAAGTTCACCAAGCGGGAAAACCCGGCAGTTGTCCCATTACGAAAGCGAGGCATGCGGGCTGATTTTTTGCTTCCAGATGACGCGCTGTGCACCTTCTCAAAAGTGGTCACGATAATGTGTGATGACGGACACTAATCTTGTTCGTGTCAACATGAACAGAAAAGCAGGAAATGGACCAAATACAGGAGGTGTATAGAAGTTTACCATTGTGGATCGTTGGCAGAGGGAGTACTGAGAGCATTGACAGTTAGAACGTTGAGTGACAAGGCGAATTATCATGGTAAACCACCCTGACTGTTGTGTAGTGGGCTGTAATGTTGATACCAGGAAGAAAAGTCAAACTGAAAAATATCAAAAAAGAAAGTGCCGCTTTATTCCTTCCATCAACTGATATTCCTTTGTCTTTCAAATACTTTTTCAGCCACCCTAGATTCTGTTTTTTGAAGAAATTATGGTCCGTGTTTCACTCCTTGTTACTTGCTGTATTCAGTAGCGCTGTAGCCTGTGCGGTAAGACTGAGTGGCCCGCAAATTACCCAGAAACCTGTGTGCGCCTGGCTCTGACATCGGAATCTCCGCTGGGGTTTCCCCGCTTGGTGAACTTATGCATAGACCGTATTTGCTGTGGTAGACCTCAGTAATTATCCCAAGAGGCCCATGTCCGCGAGGACGAGGTGTATCAGGCCGAATTACAAGGACCTTGCACCAATCTCCATCTTTTACGAGGTGTATAATCCGTTTGGTCAAAAGAGTCTGGTGCGAATTGCCCTTTTAATTGACCGTATAAGAAATGGTCTTCAGGACTGTCCGCTTAATACGTAGGCGGTCGACAATCAATCAGCGATACAGGTCCTGTAAACGCTGTTAAAAGCTCCTCGTCTGTGACATCGGCATTTTGCAAAATTGCATGGATAGCTGTTTTTGATGATTTGATCATTGTTTCATTAGCACCTTCGAAATGTAGTGGCAGTGGTGGATTTAAGACCCAATTGATGCCTTGGTTGGCAGTTGAGCTTATAACCTTATTCTGATCTGATTGATTTCTGAGTTATATTAGCTCGTTGTTTGCGCCAATCATGTTTTTCCTGCTATCCGATGTAACTTGGGCAGGTAATCCAAGGCGATTCACCATACGATAAAAAGCACTTAGGAACGAGTCAGTATCTAAGCCGAAAGCTACCTCTAAGTGAACGGCACGTGTTACTAAACACGTAAACAAACACAAGTACCATTGATGTCGTTGTTGTGGGTTTTTTTGTTTTTTGTTTTTTTTTTTTTTTTTTTTTTTTTTTTTTTTTTTTTTTGTTTTTGGTTTTTTTGGTTTTTTTTTGGTTTTTTTTTTTTTTTTTTTTGTTTTGTTTTGTTTTATTTTGTTTTTTTGTTGTTGTTTTTTTGGTTTTTGTTTTTTTATATAAGCATATTTATTTAAACTGAATTGCCTAGGTAGTACATAGACTAATCTAGAGGCTCTTCAGATGAGCAAATCGCACATAGTATACACATGACACACAGCACTAAACAATGCAATTGGTAAGAGATACATTATCCGGAAACAGTCTAGGATACGTGCTTATGGCACCAGAATGGAAAGAAATGGCTCAGAATTCAATTTTCCTAGATGGAGCGACATAATTTTGCACAGGATCAAAAAAATTCATATCATCATCGTGACTTAAGTCGCAATTTCCTTGCTTAAGATATGTGACAAGGAGATCGCTGCAGAGATGTACGATAAGTTTTGGATTTACTCCCAGTGCCACAATATGACATAGGGTGTCCAACAGATGATACCTGTGGGCCGAAAAGAGAAGATATGACAAGAAAAAGTAATGGGTATCTTCGCTTTAGGAAAAACATGCACAATCTGGTGAGGGGATTATATTAACTTTATAAAGATGGGAGTTTAACTGTGCGTAGCCAAGGCGCAACTGAGTGTGACAAATATTAGGGAAATGCTTTCCGTGTGAGAAATAAGATGGTTTAATGTCAACAGATGGTAAGGTTGATTTCAATTTGGATTTGGACGTTGCGAGTGATACAGATTCCCTAATGTCGATTTTTCCTCTCTCTTACACAGTTTAGAGAGGACCACCAAAGTCCACTGCAATGTGATCAAATGCGCGTAATGACATAGTCTCCATTTTGGCAAAGGTGCCATGATTTGTTTCGCTTCGTTTGCCTTAATCTTTGTTCATATAGCCCTTTTTCCCCCACTCTCTTTATTTCCTCGCGAGCAGATACAATCCTATAATGAGCACTTAATTCTGACAAGGTGTTGTTTATCCCAGATAAATATTTTCCTTTTTCATGGTGGTGTTACACTGTCAATTCTGTAATCCAGTGTTCAGATTGCAACAGACCGTCCTCATCCATTTTAGGATGCAACGCTGACAGTTTACTGTTCCGTGGTAGTTCTTACCTGCGTGACAAAGCATTACATTCAGAGGAAAATACTTCTTGTTGTGCGCTTTTGATTGTTTGCATTTCAGCAAATTTTATTTCATCTGCTTGTAATCCTCCACTGGCACGTTGACCCTTTTCAGTAGGGAAGTTTCAGTGCCCATTAGAAGAACACGACAAACAACGAAAAAGCACGTTGTTTGGCTTAGATGCTCAGGACGGTCTCAGAATGAATCATTGTGCACTGTACAGGGGAAGTTCAATGATCAGTGCTTTAAATCATGAATAAATAGGGTGATCATGCAGTTTGTTACAATTTTTGTGTGATTCATAAGATGTTGCAAACTGACGATTCAATTAATTTTCTGATCACCCAAATGGAATGCTACGAGATTACATTCAAAACTAGGAAACTGAATGCGATGAATTGCTCACAGACTTCAAACTAGACGCCATTTCGTTGCTTTCAGAATCGTTATTTCGTCATCCGCTGGTAGCTCGTGATTTTCGTTGAATGTTAATCTGATCGTCAACCAGCTTGGTCGCGCATTGCCATTGGCATTGTGTTATGGTATCATAACAAGTGAAAGGCTCATGAAGCGAAGCTTGGCGGACACGGCTTTCTGTGGTTTACGGGGCACAAGTGTCAAGGTTGCCACATTGAATGGACCAGCTTTGACAGTTCAAAGCTGGCCCAATCAGTGTGGCACAAGCATGTAGCGATCACGTGTACAAACTATTGCTAACCTGTGCGCAGATTTTTGGCTTTTTTGTGAAGTCAATCTTTATTCGAAAAAAGAAAGAAAAAGACTTTTTAATTCTACATTTTTCATCAATTCATGTCATTTACGTGGTTTTTTATTTTGGTTGCGTGTGTGTGTGTGTGTGTGTGTGTGTGTGTGTGTGTGTGTGCGTGCGTGCGTGTGTGTGTGTGCGTGTGTGTGTGTGTTATGAATGTTTTTTGTTTTTATTTTTTATTTTGTTTATACATTTATTAATTTTTTTTTTTGCTTTAAACATGTATCGGCACGGTCTTTCATGTGCCTGTGGTATTATCAATGTATGTGCCCACCATCACTTGCCATGATCCCACAAGTAATGAAGACTTCGTATCAATTCACGATTAAATAATGTTCAAGTGCATTTTTATGAAGTCCATGCAGTTATTCTATGAAGTCCTTCTTGTCTTGCCAAACCACAGAGTAAGAACATTGAGAGTAGATTGTGTTTTTGTGCTTCTGTGTACTACATTTTAATTGGGAATTTTGACCAAATCACGGAACCAGTAGGTTCCTTACGGACACTTTCTTTCTTTCTTTCTTTCTTTCTTTCTTTCTTTCTTTCTTTCTTTCTTTCTTTCTTTCTTTCTTTCTTTCTTTCTTTCTTTCTTTCTTTCTTTCTTCAATCGCTGTCTCCGTCTCCTTTGTTTTGTTTCTATACACCTGTCTATCTGTATATCTATCCGCCCAAGTTCATATAAAAATTCCATCCAATACGAATTTGCCATATTGATCATCAGACAGAGGTGTCCAAGAACATTATAAAGAGAAATAATAATAATAATAAGTATAATATTATTCTGTCGTTTGTCCATGTACATGTATTAAGTCTCTTGCAAGTTTTCTGCATCAAAGTTATTTGGCCTCCTTTGCGCTAGCCCTGCACATAATTGAAAAATTTGGCCTTGCAAATCCCTTGGATGCCTCTATGTCTTCGCGACTGCTCGGTAAACTTTATCCATCCTAGTAAAATGTTCAAGGTATATTCTGTGCTTTCTGATCACTTTATTTGCGCTACTCATCAATTCCTGTTAATTTTGATCCTATGCAGCATTCATCTCTTGTACCGTAAATGGGGTCATTGCAGAATAGGAGTTAGCGTATCCAAACTCACCTAGCAAGACACAGTCTCTAGGAAAGTCCAGATGTTGACTGGGACCAATAGTTGGAATAAAGTTTAGACAGGCTTGGCCATTGCAATGATCCAAATCCATGAAATGATGTATCTCAGTTTTATCTTGCTGGATATAATCACAACTACATGCAAGCAATGAAGAAATGTGTTCCCATCAAAAGAATGGTCTTTCGTCTTCAACCTCAAGTGTGTATATTTCATTAAAAGTCCCATCAATGCAACCCACTACATTATGTATTGCAAGCTATGTCCCTCTGAGCTTTCCCCACGGGCGGGCGTTCCTCCAGATTGCCTGAAACAAATGGATTTTATTCACATATACATGTATACACGTTGTTTTTCACGAGGGTGACATGACAGTAACATTTTAGTTTTCAAGGTCCAACACTTACAAATATATTTTCTAGTCGTTACCTATGAGCGATCACATCTATTTTCAATCATGTCAAAGTTTACCTTAATTTTGGCATGTTTATAATTCT